>JAHZTW010000001.1:61288020-61315129 GCA_020283515.1 Alliaria petiolata
TGCAGCTTCAGACTTCTCTCTTAAAAATCTAACCCAAGTGAACCTGGAAAAATCATCTACCAAGACAAAGATGTATTTCCGACCAGCTATGCTTTCGGTTTGGATTGGTCCCATTAAGTCCATGTGGATCAACTCAAGAATTTTTTTCGTTCGGATGTCACTGAGTGGTTTATGCTGAACTTTAATCTGCTTACCCTTGCTGCAGGCTCCACACACTGTGTCAGTAGGGGCTTCCAGTTTTGGAATTCCGCGAACTATCTCAGCTTTGACGATCTTACTAAGACCATGCACATTCATGTGTCCTAGTCTCTTATGCCACAGATCAAGCTGAGACTCTTTTACCGTTAGGCACAGCTCAGGTTTACTCCACATATAGCAATTATTTCCTGATCTTATCCCCCAGAGAACAGCATTACCCTTCTCATCAATTGCCTGACAATCCACACGAGTAAAAATCACTTTAAGACCTTCATCACATAATTGACTTATGCTGATGAGATTTGCCTTTAAACCATCCACATAGTATACGTTAACCAACTGAGGTTTTTCTTCAGAGTCCATGTTGCCAACACCTTTGATTTTTCCCTGTCCTCCATCACCAAAAGTAACTCTTCCACCTTTGACTGTAGTGAATGAATCTAGCACACTTTGATTGCCAGTCATATGTCGTGAGCATCCACTATCAAAATACCAGGGATCTTCATCTTGCTTCTCAGTAGACATATATGCAACATTGCTTGTGAGGCACATCTCTTCACTTCCAGAATCAAT
This sequence comes from Alliaria petiolata, assembly GCA_020283515.1. Taxonomy (NCBI): domain Eukaryota; kingdom Viridiplantae; phylum Streptophyta; class Magnoliopsida; order Brassicales; family Brassicaceae; genus Alliaria; species Alliaria petiolata. Next base: position 61,288,792 of record JAHZTW010000001.1, read on the forward strand.
ATCACTTTCAATGTTCACATTCATTCCGAGAGTCCTTTCTCTTGATGAATTTTGCTTCTCTATCCAGACTTTACCGAAGCAGGTTGGTTCAGGGTAACATTTGCCTTTACACCAAGCATGTCTGATTCGCTTCATTGCTTTAAGCTTTGAACACTCTGATCTAAGATGTCCTCGAATGTTGCAGTAGTAACATCGTCTCTTAGTCTTTTTATTCAACCTTTTCACACTGGTTGCAGCTTGCCCATTCTGAAGAGTAGCTTTCTTAAGATCTTCCTTTTTGACTTCCTTGGACTCTTCTTGATGCGATTTAGAGGTAGACCCTAAGACAAAGGTAGTGGAAGTTCCTGTTATACCACTGAATCCTAGACCCCAGTTCTTCTTAGGAGGTTGTCCCACAGACAGAATCTGATCAAGATCTCTAGTTCCGGTGTTCAGCATTCTGATCTTCTTGTGATTTTCATTCAACTCACTAAGCAGATTCTTAGACTTCTCCTCTTCTTCGGCACAGGCAGCAATGATGTGCTTTACATTTACTTCAAGTATTCTGTTCCTCTCTCTTTCTTTTGATAGCTCTTCTCTGAGTTCCTCAACTTCTGTCTCAGTACTTGAGTTTATACTTACTTCTTCTGTTACAGGACCATCTCTCTCGCATTCAAGAATATTGAGTTGAGCTTTTATCATAGCCTTGTCTTTGATGAGTTGGAGATTTTCGTTGCTGAGTGCCACGTTTTTGTTGTACAGATCGCTGTATTCCTGTTTTAGATCAAAATCTCCTTCATCATCCGTATCGGACTCAGAATCTGAGCCTTCAATCTTACTAAGTTTTTCATCCTTCACAGTAAAAGCCACGAAGTTAAGCATAAGTTCTTCATCTTGAGACTCATCCTCATCTGACTCACTGTCACTGAAAACCACCAGAGACTTTTCTTTACCCTTTTGTGAGCTAGGGCATTCATTCTTAGTATGACCACACCCTTTGCATTCTAAACATTTCAGCTCCTTTCTTTTAGCTAATGGACACTCATTTCTGAAGTGTCCAAAACCTTCACACTCGTGACACTGTAGATCCTTTTTTCTATTGGTACGATCTCCATCGTATCTCTGTCCTCTGTCTCCACGTTCTCCATCGAAACGTTGTCCTCTGTCACTATCACTGCGTTGGAACTTTCTGAAAGTCTTGTTCTGACCTTTTTCAACCCTCTTTAGCATCTTATTGAAATTTCTAGCCATGAGGCTCATGTTATCTTCAATCTGCTTTACTCTGTCTCCTTCACTGTCAGCAGTAAAAGCTATTCCTTTCGGTGCACTAGGCTGATCGAGAACAGTCTCCATTTCCTCCGCCTTGAGCATTCCACACAGATAATCAAACTTAAGGTCATCAGTGTTCATGGAGTATTTGAGAACAGCTTTATGCGCAGAGTATTTCACTGGAAGACATCTAAGGAGCTTTTTTACCAGCTTTTTCTCTTTGTATTTCTTTCCCAAAACTGCGGCTTCATTGGCTATGGTGCTAATCTTCCCTGTGAAGCTGGCAATGGATTCATCTTTACTCATCTTGAGATTCTCAAATTGTGATGCCAGATGATCTATGCGAGTTCTCTTCACACTGGTGTCTCCCTCAAAGTGATTCACAAGTGTATCCCATGCTTCCTTAGCAGATTCACATCCTTGAATAATCTTGAATTGATCCAAATCCACTGCTGCAAATATGGCTGTCATAGCTTTGGAGTTGAACTTAGACGCACTTTTATCAGTTTCTGTCCACCGTTCCTTTGGTTTTGGTGTAGTATAGGTCCGTATTGTGATGGCCTTGTCCTCTGATTTCTCTTCCACAATAATCGTAGGAGCTTCCCAACCATCTGTGACTGCTGTCCAAGCATCCTCATCAATACCACGAATGATGTGTCTCATCCGTGCTTTCCAGTGACCAAAGTTGCCTACATCGAGCACCAAAGGTTTTTGCACATCAATAAGCTCTTTCATAGTATCCATGGTTGTCGCAGGATCTCAACCTGTTGAATAGATCAGAAGATCTAACGAAGGTGACCTGCTTTGATACCAAATGTAAAAACTATAGTACTAGGATCTATGAAAATATTAAGTGCTTGAGTATGAATTCCAAAAACCAGAAACCTTTATTAGAAATCTCTTAAGCAATCTTTACAGACTTGCTTAATCAGTTTGATACAACGTTGCAACTGCAACTTGACACTGACCAATTTCTAAGCTACCCAGCACGAACCGTACAAAACTCTTGCTCAAGAAACTTCACTCAAGTTGCTTGAAGAAGAAGCACTCGATCTCACTTAAACGGCTAACCCTAGCCCTTGCACCAAAGCACCTATATATACTCGCTTTATTCCCAAGTCTATACAAAAGGTCTTTAATGCTCCAGATCTTCTGAATCACCAAGTTATGGTAACTTGGTTCCTTCCTTAATCCTCACGTCTCATCAGTTCGTCTAATGCCACGTCACAGCTTTCTTCCCGCGTCAAGTGTGTTCCACACATCTCCTGTGTTCCAGAAAGCTTGATCTTACATCTCTTAGAAGTAATACATGAATGGGCAAGAACTAATACAGACACGAGATGTTTGTATGGTGTTTGTATGATCTAAGCTTAATCTTTCTAAGGAAATGTGAAATTTTAGCAGAAATAGTTGATTCGCTGGCGAGAAAATCTAAGGACCTACATGCTCTTCGTCTTGGATTCAACAGCACAAGTCTTCGTTTGTATCTGTGACTGTGTCTCTCATCATTAATTGTAACCACCACAATTTTTGTCCTTGATTTCACCAAAAGATTTGTTTTTCCCCTGAATAATACTTGATCTAATATTTTTGTGACTCACATTTAACAAACAAACAAAGCTGTACAGATTCACGAGTTTGGAATTTTTGGCTTCTCTTGTATATATACATATATAATGTAACAGCAGCCTATTCGCTATTGCATTCTTTATGAAAATCGTAGTACCAAAATAGTATCATTTAAATTTTCATATAACTTTTCATACCCACATGATCGTGTCTTCTCACCATAAGTCTTATAGTCCACAAGTTGAGATACAACTGATTACCAACTTTGGGACCCTTATGATCACATAGAGTAGAAACAGGAGCATGTGTTGTGTCTGGTTAGGTTTCTCAGGAGCTTGTCACAAAGCCTGTCAAAAACCTAATAGTTTCTCCTTCTATAAAATGTAACAAGCCTATGGTATTATTCATCACCCACAACTTTCATTCATAGAGCTCTACAAACAGAACTTACAAATCTTCTCTTTCCTTCTCGATTAAATATTTTTTCCTGAAAAATGATAATGAACACAAAGAAGCTCATCAAGATGGCCAAGAAATGGCAACAAAGAGCAGCCCTCCACAGGAAAAGGATCTCATTTCAGAGGTCAAGTGCTACGAGCAGCTCAACCGCTGTAGAAAAGGGATGTTTCGTGGTTTACACCGCCGATAAAACCCGCTTTGCTTTTCCGTTAAGTTACCTGAGCAACTCTGTTTTCCAAGAGCTCTTGAAAATCTCTGAAGAAGAGTTCGGCCTCCCAACGGAAGGACCAATCACATTGCCATTCGATTCAGCTTTCTTGGAGTATCTCATCAAATTGGTCCAACGACGAATAGATGGAGATACAGAAAAGGCTCTGTTAATGTCAATCTCTAGTGCTAGATGTTCTTCGCAATGCTCTTTGCAACTACAAGAACAGAGTAGTACTCAACATTTGCTTGTATTTTAGAGTGTAGACAATTATGTTCGTGTAAAGTTCATAGTGTATTCGATATAGACAGGAAATACAAATTATGTCTCGTAGCTCATCAAAATCAACTTCTATTGCAAACAAAGAAAAGTGAGCAAATTCAATATCGCTTGTGGTCACACTTTCATCTAAAGTTTCATTCAACGCGTTTCCTCCAATGCCCTTATGAATCTCTAAGTGGCACACATGAAACAAAATACTAACACAGAAAGGAGGCGTTCCTATGATCTGAACTTAATCTGTCTCGGTAAATAGGAAGAAATTTTGAAATAATAGTTGATTTTTGGACGTGAAAATATATGGACATAATCTTCATGGTCATCATCTTTTTCTCAACTATCACATGGATTTCTTAGTGTCTCTCTATATGATCATTCTTTTTCACCAATCTTGTCCTTCGCCTAATTTCTACCTCAAATTTTCACTAAGGGTTCTATGAAATCTTTTAATTCAATAACAAAACTCTTGGCTACACCGTCGATTTGAAGCTTATCGGCTAAACTGGTAATTGAAAGCGAAAGATAATTCATCTGACTGAAAGAATTTAATAAGAAATTATTAGCAGGTTTACGGTTTTAACTTCCATGAGAACATCACAGGTTCCCCAACGTACTTCATTCACTTGCACATGTATAACTTATAATAAACTTGAATGTTGTTTTCATTATTTCTGAATGATATAATCACGGCGAAACTGTGAAATAGAGTGATAAGCAGGCTTTGTCAAAATTATTTACGCAAATTGACAATTTTAAGTTGAAAGAACTGTTTATATAAACTCAAAAGATGTTTACATTGAACTCATTTCACAAACACTACAACATAAAATTAAAATACAAATGAAGCAACTGCCGAGACGAATGACCTTCAAGGGACTGAGAATCAGTTCTTCAGCAGCAAATTAGTGAGACAGCCAACGACCCTGAAAACTATTAACTAAATAAAAATGATAAAACCAACTAAAACCCGAGATAAGAAGATATAAACAGGTATATAAGTAACAAATAACTTATATAAAAAAAAGTTAGCAGTGTCGCAAAGGCCTGTTTATTCAATTTCTGCCTCTGAAAAACGAAATGTCCAACTACATCTGTTAACTTTGGACATCAGATACCATAGGCAAATATACTAACACAAGACAGAAACAACGATTTAATAAAAACTGCAATCTCAGCCGAAAGATGGTGATCTAATGTTTAATAATCATGGGATTATCATTAAATATGGACGATTATCTTCATCATTGATTGCAGTAAATTCAAAACCACAAAATTTTGATAAAAAAATAGAAAAGCTGTAATTGAATTAGGATCAGAGAATTATGGCAAATCAATCACGAAGATCAGACTGGGTGTCACAAAACAATAAGCCATTTCATCACATCCATAGATTTAAAAATCATTTTAAGACAAAACAGTAGAAAACTCTTTTGGTTGGAAATATAGAGAGAGAGAATCAGATTAAAATAGTCAATCACCATATTACATCCATCGCAACGAATGCAAATAAGACTGGGGCGACAATTCCTTATCATCACTTTCATCAATCGTGAAGATTCACGAAATACACATCGACAAACAGAGCTAACGAACAAAAGCAACACTTCAAAAAAAAAAAAAAAGAATGTAATAATAGAAAAGCAATCACTGAATTGGATCAGAGAATATGGCAATTCACTCATTCTGCAGAAGCAGATCAGACTGGGTGTCACAAAACAATATGCCATCTCATTACATCCATATCAAAATATGACGATTACAGAAAAACAATTCCAAAATATTTGAGAATCAGATAATTTAAGTCAATCACCATGTTGCATCCATCGCAATGGATGCAAATTATGACTGGGGCGACAATTTCTTATCATCACTTTCCTTGAAAGTCATATAATGAACGAAGCTAATCAAGACATAGTTAGAGAAGAAACCCTAGAACAATACTCGCAGCTGATAAGCGAAGAATAAGAAACCCTAGATCGATGGACGAAGATAATCGAAAGGAATTGGGGATTTTGTTTGAGGCTGTCGTCGAGTCTGTGTGAAAGTTAAGCCTAGGGCTTTGCCATTATATAGAAACAGTGGGTTTAAGAGGTATTCCGGTTCAGTACGGTTAAATATTACTTTGGCCGATATTTCAAAATTCTCAAAGTTTTGGGGTTTTTTTATTAAGAAGTGAGAACATAAGATCTTTCTCAAAATGTCTTTGTAAAATGGATATTTTCAACATCAAAGGACAAACAATTTTCTACATCTTCCATTCATTTGCACATTGTCTTTGTCTTTGTATCACATTTTGGTCATGTCTTCTCAGTTCTCATTATAAGTTTTATAATCCACAAGTTGATTTGGTTACACCAACTTTGGGACCCTTTTGAGTTAATTTTTAATCACAGACAAGAAAAACATAAGCATGTGTTTCTGTCTGGTTTGGCCTTGCCTTCTAAACGCTAATAGTTTCTCCTTCTATATAATGCAACAAAGCTTGCACCATTCTTCATCAATCACAAAACTCAATAAATTCAAAGAGTTTTTCCAACACAACAAACAAATAGTATCCTTTTTTTTGCTTTCTGATTTGCAAACTTTTCTTGGAAAATGATGAACACGAAGAAGATCATGAAGATGGCCAAGAAATGGCAACAGAGAGCAGCCTTAAGCAGGAAAAGAATCTCATTCCAAAAATCAAGAACTACAAGCATCTCGAATGCTGTAGAAAAAGGATGTTTTGTGGTTTACACGGCGGATAGAATCCGTTTTGCTTTTCCGATAAGTTACCTGAGCAACTCTGTTTTCCAAGAGCTCTTGAAGATCTCTGAAGAAGAATTTGGCCTCCCCACGGAAGGACCAATCATGTTGCCATTCGATTCGGTTTTCTTGGAGTATCTCATCAAATTGGTCCAACGACGAATGGATGAAGATACGGAAAAGGCTTTGCTAATGTCAATCTCTAGTGCTAGATGCTCTTTACCTTGCTCTTTTGAACTACAAGAACAACAAAGTAGTATTACTCAACAATTGCTTGTATTTTAGAGTTTGACAAAATTCTTTGCTTTGTAAAGTTTTTAGTGGATTAGATAGACAAATCATTTCAGAAATACAAACAATTTTTTGTCTCTCATTTAGATTGTCTCACCAAAATCAACTTCAATTGGAAACAAAAACAAATGACCTAATTATCTCAATACCACTAGTGGTCGCAGTTTCATTTAAAGGCACGAAAGATATATGTGTTCCTTTGTGGCCATTCCGTGAGTGGAAGTGAACAATCTTCAAGTTCCAATTATGTTGGTATAGAAGATAAACTTGGGAAATTAATGATGAAGAACAAGAAAAAGTTAAGCGTATGTACTTTCTCTCTACAAAATTTACCTAAAGGGTAAAAGAGGAGTGGCGTTTTAAACTTCAATCTATGTAACTTTTTCAATGAATTTACAATTCTCTTACGACGGCTGCACCTTCATTCATTGATCGGTTAACAGGTATCTGAAAGCGAAAGAAGATAATGCTGAATTACACAATTACAATATACAGAGACCCAAGAAACCTACCATAACCACTAAATTGTCTAAAGGTTTTAACTTCTCAGAGAACATCAAAGGACCCTACAACTACAAGTTCTACATCTTTCATTTACTTGCACATGTCTTTGTATCTAAAATATTATTATAAAATATTTTCATACAAGATTCATACCCACATGGTTGTGTCTTCTCACCAGATGTTTCTGTTTCTATTCACAAGTTTGATTGATTACTAACTTGGGACCCTTCAGACAAGAAATACAGGAGCATGTGATTATGTTTCTGGTTTGGTTGCTCTAAGTAAGCTAATCTAAACTCAAGTAGTTTCTCCTTATATATAATGCAACAAGCCTATTGCATTCTTCATCAATCATAACTTACATTCAGAGAGTTCTACAAGAAGTTACAAATCTTTTTTTTTTTCATTGCTTTCTATTGAAAAAAAAAATATTTTCCCTGAAAATAATGATGAACACAAGGAAGCTCATGAAGATGGCCAAGAAATGGCAACAAAGAGCAGCTCTCCACAGGAAAAGAATCTCATTCCAAAGATCAAGTATTTGTACTAGTAGCTCAATTGCTGCAGAGAAGGGCTGTTTTGTGGTTTACACAGCCGATAAAATCCGCTTTGCTTTTCCAATAAGTTACCTGAGCAACTCTGTTTTCCAAGAGCTCTTGAAGATCGCTGAAGAAGAGTTTGGCCTCCCCACAGAAGGACCAATCACGTTGCCAATCGATTCGATTTTCTTGGAGTATCTAATCAAATTGATCGAAAGACGAATGGATGGAGATACCGAAAAGGCTTTAATAATGTCAATCTCTAGTGCTAAGTGCTCTTTACAATGTTCTTTGCAACAACAAGAACATAGTACTCAACAATTGCTTGTATTTTAGAGTTTCTAAAGAGAAGATAGATTTTTTTTTTTGTAGATTCCAATTTTTTGAATATTTTATACAACACAAAAATTAGTACTCTTCTCTGTTTGAAAAGGGGAAACTGGATTTGAAGTACAAAAAAATCCAGAATTGGGCATAGTGTGGAACTGAAGGTGTGAATGACAAAAAGAAAAAAAGAAATTCCGAAATTCAAATGATGGATCTTCTACTTTACCAATTAATCTACCAAAGTTTTATTTTTTCAGTTGCTCAATCTATAAGTTTGGGGTTTCCCTTAATACTAATTACTAAGATGCTATTTGGATATTACATTGATTTACCAATGTAAAAATTCTGTAAATTCTCCAAAAACATTGAAGAGTTGTTTAAGAATAAGTACCATGTCTCAATTGGATAAAAAGCAAATCATAAGGAGACATAAAACTGTCAAAGAATCTACCTTTTGTCCTCTGTAAGAACGTTCTTAAAAAAACTCTTGAAAATTGGACAATACTTTCTACTTGTACATAGAGCAAAGCCAAGAATCTTGGGTTTTATAATATTTTCCTTAAACTTGAAGCTATGAACTTTACAACTCTCTAATAAACATTTCTTTTTTAACCCAGCAGCCTTAACAAGAAAAGAACAATGCAAGTTAGTATATAAAGTAGTTTCATTATGCCTCGTTCCAAACATAAGAACAAAGCTGATTTCTCTCATTCTTCTTTCTTCTCTCTTCTCCCCGGTTTCGCAGTTTTACAAAAGGCGAAATGGCGGGTGAGCAAATGAAACCTGTTGCTTCTCTACTTCTGGTGCTAAACTTCTGCATGTATGTGATTGTTCTCGGGATTGGAGGATGGGCCATGAACCGAGCCATCGACCATGGATTCGAAATCGGTAAGAACACGATCAAAATTCCGACTCATCTCCAGTTATGACTGGTTTTGGTTATCGGTTTTGGTTTCTTAACGTTTCTCGAATTTGTTTGCTTTTTGGCATGAAGAATTTGTTTTCTTTTGTTGTTGTTGTTGTTCTTTAACTTCTAACATTTTGTTTTCTTGTGAAAACAAATTTGAGCAGGCCCTGATTTCAATCTTCCAGCACATTTCTCCCCAATTTATTTTCCGATGGGGAACGCAGCCACAGGATTCTTTGTGATATTTGCGTTGCTGGCGGGAGTAGTTGGTGCGGCCTCCACAATCTCGGGCCTTAGCCACATTCGTTCTTGGACCGTGGGAAGCTTACCGGCTGCAGCCACAGCTGCAACTATTGCGTGGACCCTCACAGTCCTTGCCATGGGGTAATATAAAACATAGAAACCTCTCTTGTATCACAAGGAACACACATAATGTTCTGAGAATCGATGGTAAGACTAATCACTCTTTCATCGACAGATTTGCCTGGAAAGAAATCGAGCTTCACGTGAGAAACGCAAAACTGGTGAGTAATTTTCTCTATTCCAAAATTTTGGAGATTCAAATTTTGGAAAAACCACCACTATTGGTTCATGTTCATCTCCTTTTCTGTGTCTTCTTCTCTGTAGAGAACCCTGGAGGCGTTCTTGATCATACTCTCGGTCACTCAGCTTCTTTACATTGCCGCTGTTCATGGCGTGAGGAGACCTGCTTAAGGAATCAAGGGCTTTTGGGTTTCTTTCTTCTGTATGTGTCAAAATCATCCAAAACTCGGGATTGAGTGTTGTGAATGTTTGTGTGTGTGTGGTTTTATTTTCATAGGAAGTTGAACAAAAGCTTAAGATGAATTCATGCATTCTTTGTGTACAAAAGGATCAGATCTTGTTTTGTGTGTGTGTATGTCACTTTGTGTTCATTGAATAAAATCAAACTTTGAGGCTTCAATTGGATCATACCTCTACGCATATATCTAATGATCTATAGAGAAGATAATTGATAATTGGTAAGAAAAATATAGCTATATTTAGTCTCATGAATCTAAACTTCCACTTTAATGAACAAATGAAGAATGTATTTCAGAAAAAGAAAATGAAATTTAACCCTGTCTTGTTCGTATGTTTCTAAAAGCCGCCCACGTTATTATCTATCAAAGACAATGTACAGAGATGTACGGACCGTGAATCCTGTTTTTCGGTTGTCTTTGAGCTTTGGCTGTCATGCGCGTCCACCTTTATCTAACTCCTGCTCTTCCGCAGCACAATGCAGAGAAGACATGTTAATGAGACAATGTCGTCAAAGATTCACACAAGAACAGCAAAGGGATTTGATCCCTGAGGGAGAGTGGAGAGAAACTACAAGAATCTGCTGATACTTTTACTGGTGGGAAAATGTTAGGAGATGAGTTTATGCTAACTGATATTTTTACAAGATTTTGTGACAACCCAAATAAACAACATCGAAGTAGCTAATAGCTATCAAGAATTGCAAACAAGAAAAAAGAGAAACTAAAATTGAGGGAAAGTGTTTTATTGTAAACGCAATCCAAGTTGCTGAGAACAGAATGATGTGAAAGACGAGGACCAAAATTTATCTAGTAGTAGTAGCTCGACCCCAATTTCTCGGTATTAACTGACCAAGCATGAGTTGTGTTTCTAGATAGCTTTGGTATTTGACATTAGTTCCAACCGATTTCAGTAACTAGTGTAGAAGAACAAGCATAACGATGAAATAATTGGAAAAGCCTTTCGCAGAAGGGTTTTAAAGTGGATAAACTGATTGAAACAGAGCTAAACAATAAAACAATCTACTTGAGCCATTCACAATCCAAGATTCCAACTCCATGATCCCTCTTACTGGACCATCTAGATGTTTAGAGAATTAAGTGAAGTAGTTTCAGTGAAATATTAAAGGCAATCAAGGAAACCATCAGAAGAACATCACAAAATGTACGCCATGCAAGATCTAAGTAACCAGAAGCCTCAACCAGATATAAACTCATCTATCAAGAATCATAAACAAAGCCTAACCTGTGTTTATCTGTCAGATCCTGTCATAGCATCAAACAACCCACAGCAACTTAACCACGAAGTTCGAACGGCTGGTGGACCAGGCAACAAAATACGCTGCATACATCCATGAGATTCAGCCAGCTGAAAAGAGAGGAATTCACATGTACATGATTCAAGAAGGAGAAAGAGATGCTACCTTTTCCTCGGAGGATACTGGAACTTCAGATTCTCTTACACTCTCTACTTTTTTACTTGTTCCAGCAGCAGATCCTGGAAGAGTAATCACCTTACTATTATCTTCTCCCAGTCCCGGAGATGGATACGCTTCATTTTCCTTCTGCTTGACCAAATCTGAGTGTGTTGAGGTCACAGCGTGCTCACTCTTTTCAGAAACCACTACTTTGGATACAGAGGCCACAGGTTTGACAGAATCAGCAACAGGAGCAATTTCCACAATTGAATTACCACAAGCATCCTGACATGCTACATTTTTTGCGGCCTGAGTACCGTTTTCAGAAGAGGAATTGGGTGGTTTTTCCACAATACTTTTCTTGTCATCCGTTCCTCTTTCAACCGCAATAGCATTTCCACTTTGTAGTCCTAGTTCCTGAGTAACATCTGCATCTCCTGATATCTCTTTAGCAAAGCTCTTCACCGTACCAGACGAAATAGCAGCAGATGTATCTTTTGTCCCAAACTCTTCATTTCCTTGAGAACCAGGAGAACTCAAATTGCTATCACTTTCCCTATCGTCTTGGCTTCCATGTTCGTCATGTCCTGAGATGTTTTTGTTAAATTTCAAAGGTCAAACAAAAACTACTGAGCACACAAAAAATAGTTTTCTTCCAAAAACTACTGAAAAACGATAGGAGAAAACAATCATGAACGAATGCTGTTTCAAATCGTGGATGGTGTGTGTTCTTCTTAATCAGTCAAACAAAGTCTTGCTAAAGTCATGAACGAAGCATTCTTTTGACAATTTCATTGAAAGATCTTAGCTCCAGAACAGAGATTCAGAGAATTCTAAACAACCAGTTACATGAGACCAAAAGGCACAAACTATTGAGCGGAAATCAAACAGATCTCTATACACCGATCATGAAATGGTTGATTCGACGCGAGAACTTGCGGAGACTACACCAAAATGGCAAATTCACTCAAACACCATTCAAGACAAATCTATCGAATCGACCTAGCAACAACAAATCCTGAAACCAGAATCGAGTAGGAAAGCATGAAACGTACCATGAAGATTATCGCCATTGGAACCCTTATTGTTCGTACTTGTTCCAATCGCTTCCTGTTGCTTCTTCTTCTTCAACGCCCTCCTCTTCTTCGCACCGGGCGGCATGATCGATCGAAACAATGGATTTTCTCGCCCAACAAAATTTGAATGAAACTGTTCGTTCACTTCAAAGCTCTCTCTCTCTCTCGCAAGATTCTCAACAGTGAGGTGTGTGTGTGGACTGCGTTCTTCTTTTTGTCTCTTATGTTGGGAAAATCAGAATCTCCCGTAAAGGAAAGAGATAAGGAGAGTCTTATTTATTGTTTATTACTCTTTTTCCTCTATTTTATATTCAACATGCCAAAATTATTTTATTTTAATCAACCTTAATTCATTTCCATATGTATTCATTTACATTAGAATGATTAGATATACGTACAGAGAAAAACTAAATATGGTATCGTAATATGGATTTTTATTGATAAAAATGACTCATCAACTTTTAATTTAACATCAATCACTGCCACTCCTCCTTGTATTTACATGATCGTTGTTAATGTTTTAACTAGTTACTGCGAGTATATTTATTACCAAATTACCGTAAAATCCAGAATTACTTTAGCGGGTTACCATTTTAGAACCTATGGTTTTGAATCCGCCAACAATCAAATATATAAATCATTGAAATTTCCCCCGTTAACCGATTTTGTAAACTAAAAACAGATTATCCTTTTTGTGGTCTTTTAAATTTAGTTTGGAAAAACTAGTGCACCACATGACTAGCCAAAACAATACTCTTAGATATACAATTAACAACTAGATAATGATCTTTTTAAGTAAAGAGGACTTTGTCAGTAGAGACTAGAGAGAGAAGACAAAGACTTTGTGAAGGGCATAATCATGGCTTACCACAAACTTTAAGTTAAGACTCAAAAACGTGAAACCCACCAGCTAAAAAACCCAAGTTCATGGCTACAAAAAGAGAAGCCACCTGAGGCACAGAGCAACACAGACCCAGTTCTTCTCTCTGTTCTTTCTCTCAAAACTTGTTTTTTGCTTAAGACATAGCAATAACACAAGATGAGAGCCACGGCATCATTAGTTACATTCAACCAGAAGATTATGCGGCGTTGTAAGAAACTCATGATCAGAATCACCAGGAGCTGTCCCAAACGCCATTACCGTCATTTGAAACTTCAGAAGACTTCTTCTTCTTCTTCATCATCATCATCTTCTGGGAAGCAAGTCACCAGAGTGTTGGCTTCATTCTTCCTCTCCTTCCAAAAGAAGAAGCAGAAGAAGGAGAAGATGAAGCGGCTTAACGAACTCAGGAGTTTCTCGGATTCCGTCAGTGAAACCAAGGCTTCGAATCCTGAATCAAGAAAGAAGGTATTCCCATCTTCTTGCCTTGGTCAAGGTGGTCAAGGTAAGGCTCATTCGCAAAAGGTCTCAAAAGATCATGATGCACCTAGAAACAGCACCAGCGCTTTCCTTCCATGACTCAAAAGTCAAAACTACGCGATATCATATGTATTGTGGACGTTGTAGGATCTCTCAGTGTCAATAGTTGTTCACACTAAGACCCTAAACTGACTCCCTGAGGATGTATTATGAATGCAAAGTGAGATTGTTTTGTAGAGCAGGGTCTTAATAAGATTGATGTGTATGATTCAAAAAATCTATCAGAGAAAAAACTTTGAATTATAGAATCAGAAATGATTATAGAACAAGAATCCAGATAATTTCCAAACGGAAGAGAAGATAGACATCGGATTTTTTATACATCTATCCTACAAGCTAGCACGGACCAATAGCTTCATTCCCTACCCCCCACCAAACTGAGGCAATCACATATCAGCTCGCCGGTTCCAACCAGGTGAATATCCTTGGCTCAGCTCTCGGCAACGTCTCAGCTGTATGATTTGACCTAACATCAGTGGAAAAGAATGCATGATATGAAAAATGTTCTCAACAAAGAAAATGATTATAGAACAAAAGCAAAATCAAAACAAATTTACACACTTTATGCAGCAGCTAAAAGGAACCGAGAAAAAGTTTTCATCTACCCTCAATAGAAGCCAAAACCCTGAGGCCTGAGAAACTCATAGTCATGGTGTCTTAAATCCTTAGGATTAATGTGTCCTATCAATTTTAATAGCGACCTTAGATTTAGCCACACAGCATTACTTCTTCATAACTACAAATTACCACAGCTTGAGCTTTTGAATACTAAGCTCTTTTGATATGCGAAACCCTTGAATTAGATTCTTCATGATTAATGTATCCTATCAATCCTAAAAGCGACCTTAGATTTAACCACACAGCATTACTTCTTCAAAACTACAAATTACCGCAGCTAATTGGGATTTTTTTTTTTTTTTTGCTAAAGCGTTTGCCACTAATTGGGATTTTGACACTAAGCTCTTGTTATATGCTAAAACCTAACATTCGAGAAAAAAAAAGCGGCTATCATCAACTGATCAAAGGCTCAGATTCCGTGAAGAACTTAGTTGTTGCCTTGAAGACAAGAGGACCTAAGATTACTCAAAATCTTAAAACGAAAATGCCATTTATAAAATTTCACATCTTTGTAGTCACTGCTTCCGATAACCCACAAAATCAAGCTCCTTTCACTATTCATATCACAAAATCAAGCTCTCCGAATTAATACCTACCGAAGATTACTCAAAATCTTAAAACGAAAATGCCATTTATAAAATTTCACATCTTTGTAGTCACGGCTTCCTATAAACCACGAAATCAAGTTTCTTTCACTATTCATATCACAAAATCAAGCTCTCCGAATTAATACCTACCGAAAACAACAGGGCAAAATCACCAACGCGAAACCAACTTCATTCACATTCTAAAATCGAAATGTATGAATTTTAGAAATCATGAAGCTGTAACCCTAAGAAATCGACAAACCCACAATAGATAAACGACCAGCATTGAAGCAGAGAACTAGAAAATCCCACGCAACGCAACAAAATTGAAATCAGAAACCACATTTATCTCGAGAAGAAAATTAAATTAGGAAAGCAAATCATACCATTTCCAACGAATCGGTACGAGCTTGAGAGAAGTGAATCCATGGCCGTAACTGCGAATAGAGATCCGGTTTTGGCAACTAGAAAGATGGTCTTAAACCCTAAAAGAGACAGATTTACCGGCTATTTAAGTAAAGCGAGCTTTAAAGAGAGAGATAGAGCACAGATATCGATACAAGAGTGAGAGAGACTTGTTGCCGTTACGCGAGTCCAAGCCTCTTTGTTTTTGTCGATGGTTTATTCCGAAATAAAAATAAATAAATAAATATCCCCGCGCATTTTAATTCGGCTGAGTATGGGCCTTGAATGGGCTAATAATGGGCTTTATGCTACGGATAAATCTCTTTCCATCTCCGTCTACAATAGAGAGGACGGACTCGACGGAACGAACGGAAAAGTAACTGATCGCGAGAGTCGAGACGAGCGAGAGAGACAATGGCGGTTGAGGATTCTTCAGTATCAGCGATTGTGGCCGAAGAGAATCTCGATCCGAACACGACGAGCCCTAGCCGTATAGAGAAGCATTTTCCGGCGAGTAGGGCTATCTGCGGCGGCGAAGAAGGTCCGTCGAAGGAGAAAAAGATCATGTGCGGTGGAAATGACAATGTGACGAAGAAATCAACCACCGTAATCCAACATTCGCACTCCTTCCAGAATTCTTGGACGCTTTGGTTCGATAATCCTTCCTCGAAATCGAATCAAGCCACATGGGGAAGCTCTTTGAGATCCTTGTACACATTCGCTACTGTCGAAGAGTTCTGGAGGTGAGATTTTTGTTGAACATCTCTCTTTCTTGTTGTCAAATTAATATAAGAAGCGATGATATCAGAACCAGTAGTATAGGGACTTGGTGATTTCTGCTTACGATCTCTTTTGCCTAATGGTTTACGGATATGCAATTTTCTCTTGCCTTGATCTTAACTTTACATTAGTAGAACTGTTGCTTCTTGGATTTCCTCAAGATTTGTATTGGAGAATGCTTGTATTGTATCTATGCATTAACGGTTGTCTTACATCAGAGATATTGATCACCTGCTCATGGTTGTTTCCATCTAAGAAGCTAGCTTGGTTTTTGTGTGCGCTCTTTATGTTAAGGTATCCTGTTTTTATTTTTGGTTATGGACAAGTTTAAAGGGCGATTTGTTAACTACATGATGCAGTCTTTACAACAACATACATCCTCCAACAAAATGGGTTCAAGGGGCGGATCTCTACTGCTTCAAACGTAAAATTGAACCGAAGTGGGAAGATCCTATTTGTGCTAATGGAGGAAAGTGGACTATGATGTTCCCTAAGGCTAAACTGGAATCCAACTGGCTTAACACGGTATTGTAACTTTCAGGAGTTCGTTGTAGTTTTTCCTTAAGGCCATATGCTGCTTGTTGGATGCATCTTGTGATGCTTTTTTTGTTGTCTCCTTGTTTTAGTTACTTGCGTTAGTTGGTGATCAATTTGAGCAAGGAGATGAGATTTGCGGGGCAGTTTTGAATTTCAGAACGAGAGGGGACAAGATCTCTCTGTGGACAAAGAACGCTGCAAATGAGAAGGCTCAGGTAAATCATGGATCTTTTGTGTATATACATTTCTGTGGTACGAAAAAGAGGCTTGTTCTTGAGGAAACACAACACGTGGTTAGTGGATTTCCTGAGGTCCCTAAGAGGGAGACTACACGATAAGAGAATCTAATCCATGTTTCCTTCATACAAAACACATACATTAGCTTAATTTGGGGGCAAAGTTTATCCTTTGTTCTGTTCATATGAGGTTTTTCTTTCCGGACTGATATCTTGTTGCTGTTTGCTGTAGCTAAGCATTGGGAAACAGTGGAAGGAACTTCTTGGTTACAATGAGACAATTGGATTCATATTTCATGTAATTGTTCTCTTCAACATCTTTGTAACGTTTGCTTAAACTACATTGGTTTGTGCTACTGTGACTTGTGCAATTTCTTTTCAGGAGGATGCAAAGACTCTTGATCGTAATGCTAAACCTCGGTATACTCTATGAATGAGATTCACGTTTTACTTCTCAGCTTCAAGGAAAGAAAATAGAAGACTCAAAAGGGAAGTCATATGAGAGAATATGACCTTTAGTTGCTTCTGATTCTATCTTTTACTGTAAAAATATGCACATTTTGGGTTTGAGGTGATCAGCAGAATTGGTGAAATGGTTTGTAATCAAGTGTACATGATTTTCGTAGTTTTCATAGTGGTATAAAGAAAAAGGAATTTTGAAATTGAGTTTCTTACGTTATTATCACTTGTTACTGTGTATGTTTATTGTGTTTAAGTATCATTTGGAACTCATTCATTGATTATATTTCTTCTAATAACCATAACAGAATAGCTGTTGAAGAGAAAAAAAAAATCCATTAAAAATAATTACCAAGAAACATTTCCCCGCCAAAATACAAACCTTTATTTTGTTTCGTGTGAAAACAGAAAAGTCATTAAACACGCAAATATCTTGGGACGTCGGACGGATTACAAATACTGTTACGGAAACAATCTTTTCAAACATCAAAGTTTAGAGTTTCGGCATTTAAAAGACTCAAACCATTCCTTGATTTGATTTGCAGTGAATAAAGAAGGAAGAGAGAGTAAAAAAAAGGAATAAGAGAGAAGATCGTTGGCATTGGAAAGAAGAAGTCGGAGAAAGTGATACGAGAACATACTCTCGACTTAATGGCAGACGCTCGAGAGAATCAGGAAGAAGCTGAGAGAAGAAGAAGAAGACGCAATGAAACAGAGTCGAGATCCATTGAAGAAACGAAGGTAAGCAAGAACTTATTCTGGTGATCCAAGCTTACGATGTCTTCTTACTGTGATTTCTCATTTGATTTGGCGTTTTAGTTTTACTTCTATTGGTCCTTACAATTTAGTATCTAGAGAAAGAGTTGATGAGAGAAGTCAAAGACGCCATGAAACAGAGTCGAGAAAGACCTTATGGCTATGTTCTTGCGAAGCGTGATGTTTTGGTTTAAGTGTTTCGTTTTAGTTTTGTTTCTCAGGGACGAAATCCGGATTTCGGTATGATCGAATCTGATGAGAGAACTGATCGGAGACAAGAAAGATATCGAAGATCCTGGGCAGAGAAGAGGGTAAAGAAACTGAACAAGAACTCAGTACTCTGTTCTTTATGCGGATTATTATTAGGATAAAACAGAGTCGATACGGTTTTCTCAGGAGAGTGAAGACTCCGGTTTAAGAATAAACGAATCAGGTCAGATTCGTGATCACAGAGATTCATACGCAGACATACGAGCTAATCTGCAACAACAGAGACTGAGAGATAGTGAGATGCAAGAGAGGAGAAGCCATGAAACAGAGTCGAGATTCTTGCCACCGAAGAAGAGGGTAAAGAAACCAACTTGTTAACACAAGAGAGTATATTTTTCTTGATTTAACGTTTTCCTTTTAATTTTGATTCTCAGGCTACAAATCTTGATTGGGGAAGCGTCCTCAATAATCCTCTTTGTCAGGTACTAAGGTGCACTTGTTGATTTATCTCAAATCTTATTAATTCGATTGGTTTGTTGTGGTACGAGTTCAGCGTGATGCATTCGACTTTAGTTTATATCGTCCTTGTAGCAAAAGTAACACAAGTTATTGACTTCATTTGAGTGGTAACAAGAATCTGTAGAATATAGATTCCTCTTGTTTTTACTCTGATAAGCTCTTCTATATGCAGTCTTTTAACCCAGAGGACAGGGTTGGTGCAGAACCAATGCGTCAGGTAATTTTATAGTGGTTACTAAATTATCTTATCAGCCATTAATTACTCAAATTTGAAAGACTTAACAGAGTTTCTTCTCCATAATAGTTTCATCTAAGGTTTTATATTGGTTTTGATTTTCAGGCTAGAACTTCGGATTGGAGAGCGAGTGAATGCAGTCAGAGATTTGATGAGAGGAGACACGAAAGAGAGTCCAGTTCCACGCCAGAGAATAGGGTAACTAAAACTGTGTTTTTTATGTTTTTTACGCTTGTAAACTCGATTTGATGAGTAGTTTCATTGCTGTTACTATATTATTCTTATCAGCTACATGTAAAATTACTTAACCGTGAGTCTCTCTTCTCCAGGGTCCGAGGAGACACGAAACAGAGTCACTGCCCACGCCAGAGAAGAGGGTAACTAAAGTCAATATGATCTTTTATATATTTTAATTTACTGTTTGAAGTGACTTATATGGATTTGTTCATTCTCAGGAGAAAACTATTCCATATTCCCGATATCGTTATCCAAGACAAAGATTCCAAGATATAAGTCAATGACGCCATGAAAATGATTGGGTGTACAAACTCGAGAAGAGGTTTAATAAAAGCCTAAGACAAATATGTGATGGGATAGTGGCTGGGATCATACGAGAGAGGATGGTAAAGAAATTATATAAGACCTTACTTTTGTTCTTGTTTTTGGTTTTGCTCATCTCAATCACTCTCTTTGACTTAGCTCGTTGCATTTTTCTTCAAACAAATAATCGTAGGAGAAGGAACAGAGGCAGAGAGGGAACATTGAATGGCAGAGGATAGAAGCTCAGGAAAATGAGTTGGAAGAGGGAGAGATTCAAGATAATTTGCAGGAACAGAGACAGAGAGAGAACATCGGGTGGCAGAAGAGAGAAGCTCAAGAGAATGTGCAGGAACAGACACAGAGAGACACTGAGGTGCAAAGGAGAGAGGCTGAAGAGAGCTTGGATGAACAAATATTGGAGGTAAAGAAACGGAAAAAAGATTTGAATCTCTTCTTCACTGTGATTGCAAGGAGAAAAGAGAACAGTTACTCTCTTTTTTTAACTGTTTTCAGCTACTTATATGGATATGTTCGTTCTCAGGCAAAAACTATTCCGGATGAAGAAGAGTCGGTACTCAATCTCGAGAAGACGTTTAATAAAAGCCTAAGTCAAATATGTGATGAAATAGTGGGTGGAATCATGCGGGAGAGGATGGTAAAGAAATTGAATAAGACCTGACTGTTTGCTCTTATTTTTGGTTTTGGTCATTTCAGTCACTCCTTGACTTAGCTCGTTGCATTTTTCTTCAAACAAATAATCATAGGAGAAGGAACAGGGACAGTTTCAAGGCAATCTGCAGGAGCAGAGACAGAGAGGGAACATTGAGTGGCAGAGAGCTCAAGATAATGTGCAGGAACAGATACAGAGAGATATTGTGATGCAAAGGAGAGAGGCTGAAGAGAATGTGGAGGTAGAGAAACCGAAAGAAAAAGATCTGGTTATTTTTGATTACTAGTCCGTGATAATATGATGAAACAGACTCCAGAAGAATTTAAGAGGAGAACAGAGAACAGAACCTTACTCTGTCTTGATTTACTTATTCTCAGGAGAAGCATGCTCATGATCAACCGAATCAGTAGGAGCAGAGAAATGGAGATATTGAACGGAAAAGAGGGGGAGGCTAGTTTGAGATTTGATCAATTAGGTGAAGTGACTCGTATCAGAGATTTCATTATTAAAACTCGGGTTTAAGAAAACAGAGAGCAATAGATTTTAGGAGGAAACAGAGTGTTACGAGAACACCAAACAGAAAAACTCTCAGATTCCTTGGAACACAAGAGACCGACTCTGTTCTCAGTTTCAATCTTGTGATTGTTGTTCTTTAATTTGGTTGATTAAATTCACTTCTAAAGATTGCCTTTGTGCAAAAGTATATAGTAGCTACATATAGTTCGGAAAAGGTAGTATAATCCATGTTATCACTATATCATTTTCAGAGATGTATACTTGAGCGTTATATCATTTTCAACGATCCGACGTCCCAAGATACTGAGATACATCTCTGCATATATCATTTTCAACTATCACAATTGGTGAAATGGGTTTATAATCAGATGTAAATAATTTCGTAATTTGTATAGTGGTATACAAAAAAAAAATCTTCTCTAAATTGAATATTGAGAAATTGCTTAATAATTAAAATATCTCCTTTTTAAGTTTTCAGTTCAATAGTTCCTAAAAATCTTGTTAACCATTTTTAGCATTATTCGGAAGCCTTTATACACATTTAGGAAGGTTTTTCTAACTTTTAGTAAAGCCATTAGGAAGCCGTTAAAAATATTTAGGAAGGCTTTCCTAACTCAAATTTAGGAAGCCGTTAGACACATTTAGGGGGTCTATTCAACTTAATATTTAAAGTGATTTTGAATGATTTGAGTTTTAATGAGTTTTTATATGATTTGGTTGAATTATGAAAGTTGTTATGATTTGTTAATTGTTATTGAAGTTATATCAAATCCCACCTAAAACCATGAGATTTGGAATTTTATATTTTTAACTAGGAAACTCCGTCAAAACATCATAAAATCATTCCAAATCTCTTAAAATTCACTACTTAAAATATTTCCAATAATAGAGGATNTTGCTGCAATTGAAGCGGGAAAGGACATCGCTCTTGCAAACAAAGAGACATTAATTGCAGGTGGTCCTTTCATGCTTCCACTCGCCAACAAGCATAATGTTAAGATTCTTCCAGCAGATACTGAACATTTAGCCATATTTCAGGTATTGGAATAAACATAGAATTTAAGTAGCCCCACCCCACTTTCATATTGAATGAAGTTTTGGTCTTAATGCAATTTCTAGCTCTGGCAATTTGAGTGAACTTGTGGATTCCTATGTGTTTCCACTTTCATATTGAATGAAGTTTTGGTCTTAATGGATATTCATGGAACTTTTATGTATTTCCGATTTATTGAACAATTGTTTTAAATTATTTTCATTCCAACCTATATATGCTTTGGGAGTTTGTTCTTGCAGCATACTGAGAGTTTCCAGAGCTGGACAAGTACTCGTTGATGAGTCTGAAAGTCAAGCTTTAAATGGTGGAATCGAGTGCGATTGAGCAAAGTTGGTTGCAAATGCTACTAATAATGTTGCTTTCACATCTGTACGAGAAATACAAGAGCCAAGGTTAGTTCTATTTAGCTCTCTCATAAGTGTAGTAAAGATATCACATTGGCATCATCATTGATGGTTTGTGTTAGTTGTAGAATGCAATGTATTTTAGGTTTTATTAAATGTATTATATTTACAATAAATTAAATTTTAAAATATAAATTTTTTATTCTTAAGAATCCCATTAAGGGTTCTACCAATGGAAGAGAAAAAATATACAATCTATAACAAAGGTTCTTAAAATGTGATGATGCAAAATTAATATTAAAAAATAAGTTAAGAACCTCATTAAGGGTTTTACCAATGGAGATGCTCTTAGTATATATAGCAAAGAGTTAAAACCCTAAGCTTGCTTAAGTTCACGTGATCTTCTCACCTTAAGGACTTGTTCACTCTCGTGGCCATGTTTCCTAAAACAAAAGGAAACTCCACCAATATGGAAATATCTTCAATATTTTCATTCTTCCTTCATCCAATATCTTTCCATGTAAGATGATACGAGCTTCTTCTTCAATATCTATCAACGACTTCGTCCAGCTCAACAAGCAACTTACCGCGTTAGCTTCTGCGCCACGTCAAGTTCTTACCTCTTGATACGACATTTGATACATCTTTTGATATACCATATCTTAACACGATGTCTAATACATCCTCTGGTGTATCTAACCGCATTCTTCTGCTGATCACCATAATATGTTTTTGTTATGTGTCGATAGCTGTATCAACGTCTTGTTTCATCAGGTTCTCAAACCAGTCGGCAATACATTTCAGTCATTTCCTTGAGAAATATAAATCTTTCTCATTATCATAAACCAAATTAACTTTATTTTATTTATTAATTAAAACTTTTATGAAATATTAAGTTGGCATTGGAAAGATTTATTCTACTTCTTTCAAATTGTACTAGGGATTGTTCCGCGCTACGCGCGGATTATGGTATTAAAACAATAATTTGAAATGCAAAAATATGGAATTTGTGGCTACGGAAAATCTTATCCTAACCAAAAAAAAAACGCTAAGTCTTATAGATCGATCGTATAACTTAGAAACTTGTTGAAGACCCTTTAACAAACAAAAAACTTAGAAACTTGTAGTTATCGAATAAATCTTCTAAAGTTTTTTATATTTATAGTTAAAGGATTCTTGAAAAATATTTAAATTTTTTGGATACGCTGCTAAAATATTTGTATGAAAGAAAATAGAGTTTTCTTAGTTTGTAACTTTTTCTAATTATATTTTTCTGTAGTATAGTCTTCTTCTGCTACCAGTAGGCTCTAACTCGGTAGACAATGATGACCCAAAAACAAAGAGAACCTAAGGACTCAATGTTGAAAAAGTTGTATGAATCTTTAAGACTTTCAGCTAATCGGTGATACTATAAGATTAAAAACAAAATACAAAGAGATGAAAGAATGAATCAACATGAGAATGATATATATATAGCCTATGTACATTGATTCTTTGAGCTCAATATTATTTTACTAAAATGAGGAACTCAACATACCTCCTCAATTCAATGATTCAGATGGCTAAAAACAAATAATACCTCCTCAATTAATGAATATTAATAGTCTTGGTTTTATAAATCGTCTTGTGATTTAATCTATAGATAGTAGATCATTGATTAATATTTTTCATGGTTTGCTAAATGGGTGGAAGATTTTCTTGTTGTTCGTAGAAGTATGCTAAGAACTATGGAACTTCTATGAATTGTTAAAGGTTTAACTACAAATTCCGATTTTCATGAAATACGCCCGGTTTCGAAGTTGTATGAAGTATAAAAAAGTTTATAAAAACCATAATAAGATTTTGTTCACTCCCACTTTGGGAGGGGTTTCTGGTCGGATGGAGAGATGTTTTAGTTTCAGCCCAGAGCTCTTCGATTAATCAAAAATCAAAAAGATTTTGTTTATACAGTTTTTTTTTATTGACCAAGAATAAACTGAAATATGGTTTCTTTTTTCTAACTCAAATTCTAAAGGATTTCTTTGAACTACTATATGTTAATCACAACGAAAACCTATTTGGACAAACGTTGATCCTACGTAGATATCCTAAGAGCTAAGTATAGTCTTCTCGAAAGAAATAAGTAGTTGTGGAATGCACCAGATGTGAGGGAAGGAGCGACATAAGTTTTTTTTTTTTCAACCTTTTCTAGGAGCACATAAGTTCTAGCATGCATTCCTTAAAATCTTAAGCTCCACTCTACTGCTAATTCTTTCTATAAGACCTGCAGCTTCAGTAAACCTTTTTCTTACAACCACTTTATGGATTCGTTCCGTCGAGAGAAATGACGAACACAAGTGAGAAATGAGGCAGGTTTTTGTAAAAAAATTTGATGCAATTTGGAGACCATCATCTGTCATGATTCTTATTCTTAAACAAAGAAAATGTATTGACCTGCAATTGAGACACATACTCGACATGTAGGAGAGCATTAGTACAACAGCGACCAAAATTTCCAAGTCCTTTATCGTCCAAGTCTAAATTTGATATTCTAAATTTACCTTTTAGAAAGAAAGGAGTGAACAGATCTTTGTAAAAGTTATATGAAGGAGATTTGGAATATGATTTCAAAGCTTAGATGGCAATCAAAACACAAATATATGAGCATAATTTCGTGTTCTACAATCTGAAAATTTGTGTCCGGCCATAACATTTTAAAACTTACTTATGAAATGACCTCCAGCCATACCTTTGGTCATTGGACATTTGGACCTTTCTATATTCATAACGTACCACCTAGCCTGATATCCAAGTGGAGAGATTTCTGAAGGAGAAGAATACAATACCAATTTTTCTTTTGAAAGTATAAAAAATTATCTAGTTTACTCCGCTCCTAAACAATTGTTTCACCATCCCATAAAGGTGAAGTCAGCTATATTACAAATTACGTGAACATGTGGTTAGTCTCTCTAAAAGTCTTTGTAGATGAAGATTAAATCACTAACGTTATTCCACTGTATTTTATTGTACTTTGCTTGGAATCATCTCTTGCTTCCCAATAAACTCATCTTTGTCCTTTACAAAACCATGTAACAAAACAAAAGCAGTGTTAAGTTTGACAATATGAACATGCTAAATGAGATAAACTTGTTAGATCGTCACTTGGCTTTCCATAATCTCGAGTTACAATTGCGGTAGATTCAACAACCAACAGAAGAAGAAGATTTGAAACCTATTGGCATAAAAACTCTTAACGACATATCTTTGGCAAGGACGTCTCTGTTCGTGAAACCTATTGGCATAAAAACTCTTAACGACATATTCAAAATCAGATCCTCAATAGCGAAGATTTGAACGGCTAATTTTCTTACCGTAAAATCGGTCAATATTGTTAGTCCCTTCTCTGTTTTAGAGAGTAGGCCCTATAGGGTGAACAAAGAGACCCATAAAAAAGTGATTCATATGGAATTGTAAGTCTGTAACGTTAATTATTTTATATACCTTTTGGCACATCCTGAACCTGAGTATCCAGCAAGAGTTGAGAGACGATGCGTGATGGCATGTGGCACATAGAGCCGCTGTGGAGTGACGGAGGTAGTTTGAATCTGCGGTGACATGGGATGCTAATATAGCTGGAGACTTGAGGAAAGATGAAAAGTGGAAGAAGGCAGAAGAGAAGTTTGACTTAACTCGAGGCGTAACTGATATATATCATACGAAGCATCCCGAAGAAATGGTATCGACTTGCGAAGAAATAGGGAATTGGAATAGGTTTTTAATTGTCGGAAGAGGGAGGAGAATGAGTTTTAGCCATATGACACGTGGCATATTGCGCAGAGAGTCTTCTTCACTATTTAGCGAGAAATACCAACAAATAAGAGAAGATGATGTGGCGGCGTGGGAGAGAAGCTCATTTTGCTGAGGTGGATAGCCTATAGAGCCCCAATTAGTCCATTTTGTTGTGAATCAAATGTATTTCTGTGTTATTATTATGAGGATCAAATGTCTCTTTATATAGTGATTACATAAAAAAATAGAAAAGGAAATAGTCATTTTACTACTTCTACAAGGAAAAGGAAAACATCTACTAATCCTATTGGACTTAGGAGTCCTGGCCGCCTATG
>JAHZTW010000001.1:61320203-61678717 GCA_020283515.1 Alliaria petiolata
AACGTAGTTTTGTATTTAGAACCAAACACTCTATAGAGTAAAAGTCTTAATCGGTGCCAAGAACATTTCGAAAGAAAAAAAAAAAAAAAAAAAAGGTGCCAAAATGAGTTTTCAATCACCCGATGAGTGATATCTATACACAATCATAACGACACAAGACCAAGACTGTTTATCATCAGTTTTATGTGGTTTTAGAGATGTTCTTGCACTGCAGGTTAACGCTTTTCTTCTACGCATCTGGATCCTGCACATTTTCATCAAATGTAAACTCATCAAAATAAATTTACAATCACTTTTTTCTTCATTTTTCAGAATCTGGCAAAAGGACTCTAATGTCATTCTCTTGTGACTCTCACCTTCTCAAGTCGTCTCAGGGAGTAGGTATAATCCATTCATACTTGGGGCAACTCTTAGCAATGTGACCCTCATTCCCACAGTGATAACACATGGCTGGTGCTGGGCAATTTCGAGCTATATGCCCAGCACCACCACAATTATTGCACGTGTGAAAAACAGAGAATGGTTGATTAATCATTCAAGTAAGGAACTGGAGTTACTTTAAGTTTATGTGTTTTTTTTCTAATATCTTACAAGCTTAACAAGCCAACTCTTTGTTAGATTAGAAACTCTTTGTTATTGCAAACTTATCAAATACTAAGTCAATACAGAGAAGTCTAAGATGAGAGATCTTTGGACGCTAAATCAGAAAGAAAAAAACACAGACGGAAGAGTATGCAGTGTGTGAGTAGTGGTTGACAAACTTTTGACTATTCACATATTAGAGATAGCTCAGTTGGTCAGGTTTTGATTTGGAGTTAGGAGATGATAATCAAAGAGACGATGAAAGACCAAATTACCTTCTGTATTCAGCTAAACGACGTCCAGGAGGAGAGCGTGACCAGTGAGAAGAAGAGGAAAAAAAATAGCGAATCAGACACAGAGACCAAAACATGAAACACATAAGACACAAAGACACAAAACACTGGACTCAAAAAGACACAAAGACCCAAAACACTGGACTCAAAAATAGACACAAGACACATAGATCAAAACAGAAACGTCTCAAACCATTTCTCATTCGATTTCTCACTAATGGCATGGGATTAAAAATAGAAAATGGATGCTTACCCATCATCAAGGCACCTGTGAAAACAGATTAATCATTCAAGTAAGAGAACTGGAGTTACTTTTAGTTTATGTGTGTTTTTTTCCTAATATCTTACGAGCTTAACAAGCCAACTCTTTGTTATTGCAAACTCTTCAAATACTAAATCGATACATAGAAGTCTAAGATGAAAGATCTTTGGACGCTAAATCAGAAAAAGAAGAGTTTTATTTCCAAGAAATAGTCAGAATGTTTTATCTATCAGGAAGAAAAAATAGTTAGGATGTTTTATCTATCAAGAAGAAAGTCTCACGGTTATTGCAATTTCGAGCTATATGCCAAGCTCCACCACAGTTATTGCACAAGTTCGACGTACTTCCAAGCATACAGTCCGTAATTATGTGACCAAATTCTCCACATCTATAGCACTTGTCCTGCTTGTCTAATCTTATTGATATGCCACAGAGAGTTTACATATCGAGAAAGAGGAAGCAAAGAGAGAGAGAGAGAGAGAGAGAGAGAGAGAGATGCTTCTTCAAACTAGTGAGCTGGCATTATTGTTCAATAGTTATTGTAATTGGGCCTTAGTCTATAAAAGGGACCATTTAGGAGTTTGTTTCATTCATGATTTGTAATTGCATCTGAATTGGGTTTGTTTCTCAGAGAATTTGACTGAGATCAAGAGGAGTTTGCAAGTGTGTGCGCTTGGACTTGTATTCGGGGCTTGGATCAAGAGGAAACGGAGTTACGAGACACACCAAAGAGAACTTTCAGATGATTCCTTACGAATTTACGATGCAAGAAACTATTCGTTAAGAAACATTTTAGGTCAAGTTTTCAAAATTTCAAAATTTTGATTGTTATTGGTTTAGTTGGGATTACCAGAACTCGGGTTTAAAAGGAAAAAAAAAAGAGATGGATTTTAAGAGGAAACAGAGTTGCGAGACACACCAAAGAGAACTTCCAGATAATTCCTTAGGACACAAGAAATTGATATTCGTTTAGAAAAAAATTTGGTCAATCTTTCAAATTTTCAGTCTTTTGATTGTTATTGGTTTAGTTGGGTTGATAAAATTCACTTCTAAAGATTACGTTTGTGCAAAACTATAGTTTACAGCAGCCACATTAGTATGCAAGTTAGTTGAGTAGAAATATACTATAATATATCATATCAAAATTAATTACGCATCAATATTCGGGTATGCTCAGATTTATTTTGGTTAAGCGAATGATGAAACATTAATGGGAAATATTATAACAACATAACTGTTGAAAAAAATATAAATATAAAGAATTTAGACGAAATAAATAGTAGCTGGTGAAGATAAAAAGAAAAACTAACAAAATACGCCGAACAGTTTCCCGCCTAAAATTATAAGAAGCGAACCATTCTTTGATTCCAGCGAACAGAGACAATAATAGAAAACAAAATACGAATTAAGAGAGAAGATTCTTGCCACTGAAGAAAGAAGTCGAGAACTTACTCTCAAGAGAATCCGCAAGAAGCTCAAAGAAGAAGCGATGAAATATAGTCGAGATCCATTGAAGAAACGAAGGTAAGCAAGAATCTGAACAAGAAATTACTCTAACGATCCAAAATTACGATGTTCTCACTGTGATTTCTCAGGGACGAACTTGGGATTTGAGGCCTGATGCGAGAAAGAGGGTAAAGAAACTAAACAAGAACTTGCTCTGTTCTTTATTGTGGATTGTTATGATGAAACAGAGTCGCTTCGATTTCTCAGAAGATAGAAGACGGAGGTGCTCATCGTCAAGAGAATTTGCAGAAACAGAGACCGATTCCATCTTCCGATAAAAGTAGAGGTAGTTTCTATTCTTGAGAGATCCATACGATCAAATCCTGTTTGGTTTCTGTCGTATTGGGTTCTCTGCTTTTGATCATCATTTGTGAATTTGCATTCGCATTTAAGAATCGTATGAGTTTTCTGTTGCTTTTAGTATCAAGTGATCCAAAGTTTGGATACTGTGAATGATCATGTGATGTTTATGTTGTTGGTATGATCTTTAGAGAAGATGAAAGTATATAAAAGAAGAATGCCCCAATCGAGTGTGAAAGATTGTCCGTATTATCCTTTTGGTCTGTGTCTATATGGAAGCGCATGCCGTTACGATCATCCAAAGGTGAGGAAAGAAAGTTNGGAGAGAGGCTCAAGAGAATGTGCAGGAACAAAGATTGGTAAGGAAAACTGAATCTATTTCTATATCTGATTCTGAGGTTTACCAGTGGATGATAATGGTAAAACAGAGCCGTGGAGAATTTGCGACGAGAAAAGAGAACATAACTTACTCTGCTTTTTTTTTTTTCTTACTGTGAATTTTCTCATTTGATTTATTGTTTCGATTTACTTATTCTCAGGAGATGCCAGAGGTTGAGAACCTAGAAACTCATGATCAACATAATCTGGAGGCAGAGAGGCACAAAGATATTGAGAGGCAGAAGAGCGAGGCTCGTTTGAGACGTTGAGCAGAAAGTCATTACCAGAACTCGATTTTAAAAGATAAAAAAAAGGAGATGGAAAATAAGTGGAAAGAGAGTTACGAGACACACCAAAGAGAACTTTCAGATGATTCCTTAGGACGCAAGAAACTGAGTGAGAAAAAAAATTAGGTCAACATTTCGTAATTTCAATCTTTTGATTGTTGTTGGTTTAGTTGGGTTGATTAAATTCACTTCAAAAGATTAGGTTTCTGCAAAACAGTTTACTGCAGCCTCATTAGGATGAGAGTTGCTTCACTCAGATTTCCTTGATGACACATTAAATGGTGCAGTGAATATACAACAAAACTGGCCTTAACACCTGAGTGTAAAACATCAAATTCATACCAAGAATGGACCTGCGATTGAAAATTCTTCAAGAAAGTAGATGTCAAATCCTCACAATCGTGCACAGGCACTGCCAAAAGACGAAGCTCAGTGAAAAGTAAGGATCTCTGGTTTGAAGATTGTACCCGAGTTTCTGCAAACCGATCCAGGAATGTTGGCTTAAACTTGTTCCCATCCGTTTAAAACACCTTACGACCATCTTCCAGTTGTAACAGCTTAAGCTCTAGAACTGGCTGCACTTTCTAAGCCTTGTAAAGAACCTTCAGCTCATATCCCAGTAAACTGATCAAGCTTCTTCGATAACCCATAGTTACTTTCATTCGTCCAAACCTGATTTTCCCTAGCTTAGTGGATTCAAGCTGTGACTTGACCCTCTGTTTTGTTCTTGTCTCTACTTTATGTTTAAACTTGAACCGCCAAGTCTTGGGAAAGGTTTCCTTCCTCCTGCTTTTACACTGTTTTGTTCACAAGGGCATTATATCGAACGCTTGGCATGCACAAAAATCTCAGCCATTTCTTCAACATCTAAGATACGTAATTGCTCCGTTTCATGAACAAGCTAAAACTAAGACATGTAATCGCGCCCTTTCATGGACAAGCTAAACCCCAGCTCCAAGACCATAGTGGAAACCATCAAAGTCATGAGGCAGATTGTGACACTGACTGATTTTGTCACACTAACCTGCATTGATTCATTGTGCAGAATCCACGATGCTTCACGAAGATCCTCGCCAATTGAACTCTCAGTTTTCTTCTAAAGTGGCGGAACAGAATCAATTGCCAAGTTTGAAGCTGCTGCCTCCTGCGATTCATGTTCTTGACTCGTATCAGTCGCCGTAATTGTTTTCTTAGCTTTTGGATCAACTCCATTTTCTGAATCGACATTTGTCATCTTTGCTTTCGAAGAGGTTTCTATGGATCATCTTCTGATGATATGTTCTACAAGTTTGTTGATTTCTTAGACTTGTATCATTTTCTGATGATTTTACTAGAAGGGTTTTCTCTCTTTTTTGATTGGTGGAAAAAACGATATTCATATTCTTTTAAAAATCATTTTTTTTTTCCTGAGGGTAGAACAGATCAGGAATCGTCTGCTGATGATTATATCATAGGAAGGATAATACTTTGGATGGTTCACACTTCACACATTATGTTTGGAGTTTCACCTTAGACATTTTTCCCTTTTAGAAACGTAGTTTTGTATTTAGAACCAAACACTCTATAGAGTAAAAGTCTTAATCGGTGCCAAGAACATTTCGAAAGAAAGAACAAAAAAAAAAAAAAAGGTGCCAAAATGAGTTTTCAATCACCCGATGAGTGATATCTATACACAATCATAACGACACAAGACCAAGACTGTTTATCATCAGTTTTATGTGGTTTTAGAGATGTTCTTGCACTGCAGGTTAACGCTTTTCTTCTACGCATCTGGATCCTGCACATTTTCATCAAATGTAAACTCATCAAAATAAATTTACAATCACTTTTTTCTTCATTTTTCAGAATCTGGCAAAAGGACTCTAATGTCATTCTCTTGTGACTCTCACCTTCTCAAGTCGTCTCAGGGAGTAGGTATAATCCATTCATACTTGGGGCAACTCTTAGCAATGTGACCCTCATTCCCACAGTGATAACACATGGCTGGTGCTGGGCAATTTCGAGCTATATGCCCAGCACCACCACAATTATTGCACGTGTGAAAAACAGAGAATGGTTGATTAATCATTCAAGTAAGGAACTGGAGTTACTTTAAGTTTATGTGTTTTTTTTCTAATATCTTACAAGCTTAACAAGCCAACTCTTTGTTAGATTAGAAACTCTTTGTTATTGCAAACTTATCAAATACTAAGTCAATACAGAGAAGTCTAAGATGAGAGATCTTTGGACGCTAAATCAGAAAGAAAAAAACACAGACGGAAGAGTATGCAGTGTGTGAGTAGTGGTTGACAAACTTTTGACTATTCACATATTAGAGATAGCTCAGTTGGTCAGGTTTTGATTTGGAGTTAGGAGATGATAATCAAAGAGACGATGAAAGACCAAATTACCTTCTGTATTCAGCTAAACGACGTCCAGGAGGAGAGCGTGACCAGTGAGAAGAAGAGGAAAAAAAATAGCGAATCAGACACAGAGACCAAAACATGAAACACATAAGACACAAAGACACAAAACACTGGACTCAAAAAGACACAAAGACCCAAAACACTGGACTCAAAAATAGACACAAGACACATAGATCAAAACAGAAACGTCTCAAACCATTTCTCATTCGATTTCTCACTAATGGCATGGGATTAAAAATAGAAAATGGATGCTTACCCATCATCAAGGCACCTGTGAAAACAGATTAATCATTCAAGTAAGAGAACTGGAGTTACTTTTAGTTTATGTGTGTTTTTTTCCTAATATCTTACGAGCTTAACAAGCCAACTCTTTGTTATTGCAAACTCTTCAAATACTAAATCGATACATAGAAGTCTAAGATGAAAGATCTTTGGACGCTAAATCAGAAAAAGAAGAGTTTTATTTCCAAGAAATAGTCAGAATGTTTTATCTATCAGGAAGAAAAAATAGTTAGGATGTTTTATCTATCAAGAAGAAAGTCTCACGGTTATTGCAATTTCGAGCTATATGCCAAGCTCCACCACAGTTATTGCACAAGTTCGACGTACTTCCAAGCATACAGTCCGTAATTATGTGACCAAATTCTCCACATCTATAGCACTTGTCCTGCTTGTCTAATCTTATTGATATGCCACAGAGAGTTTACATATCGAGAAAGAGGAAGCAAAGAGAGAGAGAGAGAGAGAGAGAGAGAGAGAGATGCTTCTTCAAACTAGTGAGCTGGCATTATTGTTCAATAGTTATTGTAATTGGGCCTTAGTCTATAAAAGGGACCATTTAGGAGTTTGTTTCATTCATGATTTGTAATTGCATCTGAATTGGGTTTGTTTCTCAGAGAATTTGACTGAGATCAAGAGGAGTTTGCAAGTGTGTGCGCTTGGACTTGTATTCGGGGCTTGGATCAAGAGGAAACGGAGTTACGAGACACACCAAAGAGAACTTTCAGATGATTCCTTACGAATTTACGATGCAAGAAACTATTCGTTAAGAAACATTTTAGGTCAAGTTTTCAAAATTTCAAAATTTTGATTGTTATTGGTTTAGTTGGGATTACCAGAACTCGGGTTTAAAAGGAAAAAAAAAAGAGATGGATTTTAAGAGGAAACAGAGTTGCGAGACACACCAAAGAGAACTTCCAGATAATTCCTTAGGACACAAGAAATTGATATTCGTTTAGAAAAAAATTTGGTCAATCTTTCAAATTTTCAGTCTTTTGATTGTTATTGGTTTAGTTGGGTTGATAAAATTCACTTCTAAAGATTACGTTTGTGCAAAACTATAGTTTACAGCAGCCACATTAGTATGCAAGTTAGTTGAGTAGAAATATACTATAATATATCATATCAAAATTAATTACGCATCAATATTCGGGTATGCTCAGATTTATTTTGGTTAAGCGAATGATGAAACATTAATGGGAAATATTATAACAACATAACTGTTGAAAAAAATATAAATATAAAGAATTTAGACGAAATAAATAGTAGCTGGTGAAGATAAAAAGAAAAACTAACAAAATACGCCGAACAGTTTCCCGCCTAAAATTATAAGAAGCGAACCATTCTTTGATTCCAGCGAACAGAGACAATAATAGAAAACAAAATACGAATTAAGAGAGAAGATTCTTGCCACTGAAGAAAGAAGTCGAGAACTTACTCTCAAGAGAATCCGCAAGAAGCTCAAAGAAGAAGCGATGAAATATAGTCGAGATCCATTGAAGAAACGAAGGTAAGCAAGAATCTGAACAAGAAATTACTCTAACGATCCAAAATTACGATGTTCTCACTGTGATTTCTCAGGGACGAACTTGGGATTTGAGGCCTGATGCGAGAAAGAGGGTAAAGAAACTAAACAAGAACTTGCTCTGTTCTTTATTGTGGATTGTTATGATGAAACAGAGTCGCTTCGATTTCTCAGAAGATAGAAGACGGAGGTGCTCATCGTCAAGAGAATTTGCAGAAACAGAGACCGATTCCATCTTCCGATAAAAGTAGAGGTAGTTTCTATTCTTGAGAGATCCATACGGTCAAATCCTGTTTGGTTTCTGTCGTATTGGGTTCTCTGCTTTTGATCATCATTTGTGAATTTGCATTCGCATTTAAGAATTGTATGAGTTTTCTGTTTCTTTTAGTCTCAAGTGATCCAAAGTTTGGATACTGTGAATGATCATGTGATGTTTATGTTGTTGGTATGATCTTTAGAGAAGATGAAAGTATATAAAAGAAGAATGCCCCAATCGAGTGTGAAAGATTGTCCGTATTATCCTTTTGGTCTGTGTCTATATGGAAACGCATGCCGTTACAATCATCCAAAGGTGAGGAAAGAAAGTTATCTATATATAATTGCCCTAACTCTAAGTTGCAAATTTCCTCATG
The DNA here is from genome assembly GCA_020283515.1 of Alliaria petiolata. NCBI lineage: Eukaryota > Viridiplantae > Streptophyta > Magnoliopsida > Brassicales > Brassicaceae > Alliaria > Alliaria petiolata. The sequence goes on from JAHZTW010000001.1 coordinate 61,328,653, forward strand.
GCTTTCTGCTTTCAAACATCTTAATAGGAGGTTCCGGAGAAGACTGGTATGCCCATTTGTAAGGTACACTTTCTTTGATTGACTTAATCTTATCGTCCATCTAGCAAAAGTAACATAACACATATTATTATAGTTTTGTAATTTAGAGGTAACCATATTGTGGAATATATAAAGTCTTTTACTTGATTAGAAAAGATAGATAGGCTCGACTCTCGAGTTGTTTATTCTTGTAAATGCAATTCTTGGGGTCTAAGTAATGTCTGGGATTTGCAGTTAGTGGAGATATTAGCAGATGCGATTGAAATTGGAACACGAGATCAGAATTCTGATGCCATGGTTTGTCTGTTTTTTTAATCTCTCTCTCTATAACAAAAATCCAGTCTTTAAGGTAGTTTGTGGTTTCTAGGGTTCTTGGATGTTGAGTTGTCTGGGTGGAATTGCAGGTGGCTGAATTGAAAAGCCAGTTCGACAAGAGCCAGCAGCAGTTTAATTTGATTTCAGGATCCCTAGGATCAAACACTATGGTAAGAAGAAAAAGAAAAAAAAAAAAAAAAAAAAAAAAAAAAAAGCTTTGACATTTGGATCAGAATTTGCTTATGGATCTTCTTGTGTGTTTATAGACTGTTGATGGAGAAAAACGAAAACTAGAAGAAAGTCAGCAGTTGCTTCAACAAAGAAGGTAAATCAAATTGTTACAACAACATTCAGTATTATCTTTTATTTTGATCAGATTGATCATGCTCTTACTTATACTTTGTCTTCTCAAATCTTTGGCCAGGGAACTAATTGTGGAATATAGGAAATCTATTGAAGATATTTTGAAGTCAAATTAAGCCTTAGTTCCATATTTCTCCCAAGATGTTTTGAATTACTCTTTCTACAATTTAGCTGCTAGAGACCAAGAATTTGTAATCAATAGGTTTTTGCTTCCACCAGATTACAATAGACCAATGAGAACTCTCAGGTTACTTGGCACGCAAGAACTCGATATGTTTAGGAAATATTTAGGTCAAGCTCTTCGTGGTTTCAATCTTGTGATTGCTGTTGTAAGTTTGGTTGGTTACATTCACTTCTAAGGACTACGCTTGTACAAAGTACAAACAAAACTATAGCTAGCTATGTAGTTCGGAAAAAGTGAATATAAGTTGACGAAAAATATATTCTGATTTCTAATCATAACTAAATTTAGGCATCAATATTCTTGCATGCTCAAATTCTTGTATTTTTTTTACCAAGATACTTCGTATTGCTTAAGTTATAAATTCATATTCTACGTATTGCTTAAGTTATAAGTTCATTTGATGAAACTGATCTGTCTGAAATGCAATGTAAATTTTGGTTAAATTAACGATTCAAGAAACTTAATGCAAAAATTTTGAACCAAAAAAAGTTCTAATGCAAATGTGTTACATCTTTAATTTTAATTTTTTTACTTTAACAAAATACTTGTTAAATTCAGACGAAAAAGTACATATCAAAGAATTCAGACCAGAAAAAAATTATAGCTCTTGAAGATTAAAAAAAAAAAAAAAACTAACTAACAAAATAAACCATAAACATTTCCCGCCAAAAGAGTAATTTTGTATTTTCTTTCAATTTCATTTTTTTTTTTGTAGTACGAAAATTCTGTAGATAGTATATATGTACATCAGGACGTTGGATTGATTACAGATACTATTGTGGGAAATTTCTTTATAACAGAGTAGAAGAACGAAAGTCATCCGGAGAAGATGGTTAGCGAAGCGCGGAAGAAGAAGCGCCGGAAATTAAACATAAGACGAAAACGGTTGAGAGAAAAGATCGCCCAAGAGAATCTGGAACAGCAAATATTGAGTGGTAAGAAAGTAAAGCAAGAATCGACTCTGTCCTTTACTGTGGATGAAACAAAGCCGAGACGAATTTCTTCTCGGGAGAAAAAAAGAAATCTGTGTTACCGATGAGAAGCGAAATGGGTCAGATTAATGATTCCCAATACTCAAACGCAGATTCGAGACAGATTCTTGGAGGAAAGAAGAAGCGGAGAGGTTCTGATAAGAAGAGGATCTATAATCTTGAAAAACAGAGACGAAAACGGATTAAAAGAAAGAATGTATGTATTTCTATTGATTTTTTTACCTTCTTCTTTTTTTGGGTATTTTGTTAAACGTTTGTTACTGTGCGTTGATTCTCAGGAAAAAATTGTTAGGAAAGAGGCTGAAACGAATCTGCAGCAACAGAGATTGAGGGTAAAGAAACTGAAACTCTTGTCTTGACTGTGGATGAAACATTGAAACAGAGTCGAAACGGACTTCTCTTGAGAAAAGACGAGAACAAGAACTTGCTCTGTTCTTTACTGTGAAATATCATTCGATTTATTGTTTCTCCTTTATTAATTTACTTTCAGGAGGAGATGCCAGAGAATCCCAACGTAGATGCTCAACAGAATCTTGAGGAACAAAGACGGATAGATATTGAGAAACAGAGAAAAGAGGAACGTTTGAGACTTGATCAGGTGTTTGATTGAATCATTCAAGATCTTTATCAATTGGTTTTTGAAATTTCATATACAGGAAGAAGATTCTTACGTGAGTTTCTTGGTTTTTTTTCAGATCCAACCAACTGTTGTATTTGATGAGTCGAGTAGACCTAGAGCGTTGATGAAAGAGTTTGGATTTAGAGATTGCGATGGGTTTTAAGAGAAAACGGAGCTACAAGAACTACATTTGTCATGTGTTACGTCTAAGACTCTTTCCTTGGAACTTGGAAGACAACATATGTGTACTAGATCTAAGAGCAACCCCAATGCACATCCTTAGGTGTCTTTAAGTCATAAAAAAAAAAATAATAATAATAAAATAATAAAAAGGCAACATTTGGGTGTCTTATTTAAGACTTGGATGTCTTATTTAGGATCTTTTTTAGAGTGTCTTATGACACGTGTCAGAATGTGATTCGTCACGTTTTTTTTGTTTGTTTTTAAAAAAAATCGTTTTAGAAAAAAAAAAGTAATAAAAAATTATTTTCTTTTATTATTATAAAATTTTAAGACACTCATCTTGAGTGTCTCCATTGGGGATGCTCTAATGTACCGAAATCTGATCCCAAATCTATTTTTGGCTAGATAGAAAATTGACGATACTTACTTTTTCGTATACTAGATCTAAAATGAACTAATTTATAGAAAACATACACCAAACATAGCAAAGATATATCACCTATATATTAATTGAGAAACATTTTTAGAGAGTAGGCTTATTGTTTGAAATATTTACAGTAGTGCCATTTTGCTGATGTGTCACCACCACACTTATTCTTCCATTATTTTAATACAAATTTCCTTTTTTATTAAACTAATTATATTATATGCTTTTATCCATTTATTACTTTTAATATAACCAGAAAATTATGTTTTAATTTTTGGATTATTTAAAATCGAATTTTAGGTTATGTGATGATTTATGATATACATTATATCACACAATAAATTTTTTAAAACTGAATAAAACAATAGATTTAAAAAATATTATTTAATGAAATATAGTTTATACACAATTTATGATATACACAATACTTTTTTTGATTAGACAGAAAATATGTTTACAATAAAAAATATTTCGATATGTGTGATTTTAATTAAAAAAATATATAAAAAATTAAAACTATAATTTAGGTTACAATAAAAAATACTTCGATGTGTGTGATTTTAATAAATATCCATATTTATAAATATATTTTTTGTTTATATGGTTTGTTAATAGAATCATATAAATTAACCAAATAATATAAATATTTTAACTTGAAAACAAGTTAAAATTATTATGTCAAAAAGTTGAAATATTAAATTATATTATTCACATATATATAAAACTGATTAAATTATTTTTACTTAAAACAATTTCAAAATCATATTTAATATAATTATTTATAGATTTTTCATCTTGCGCACGGCGCAGGTTATCACCTAGTAGTTACTAAATAAAAGGCACTGAAGAATAATAGAAAATATACATATATTACAATATATAACTGAGATTAAATGGTTGTCAAAAAAAAAAAAAATTGAGATTAAATGTAGTTAGGACATATTGGCTTTGATTGGTAACATGATTTACTATTGATTTTCTTTGAGTTAGAAGTCTAACTCAAAAATGTTACCAATCAAGTGTAAAATTAGGTTTTTTTATTTTCATTTTGAGGTATGATGATTTATGGTTGATGTATAATTTTGATTTATCTCTTTGTTAAATTGCTAACTCAAAAGTTAATGCTAAATCAAGGAAAAAGTGATGATTTAGAGATTGAGTTACTCCTATTTTTTCTCCTTTTTTTAAACGTTGGTTTTTTTGAATTTTGAATTTTTTTGTTCAATTTTAATCATAAATAAGATAGAGGAGTGCTGTGGTTGTTTTAAGTTTCATTTTCTTGTTTAATTTTTAATTTTCCACAAATTTTTGTTGAGAAAATCTTTTTAAAAGTTAGTAGAAGATATTTGAATTATTCAAAAAAGTTGTTCCTATAATCTTAATTGTTGATTTTTTTTTAATAATTACTAACATATGTATATATATATATATATATATATATGAACACTTTTAGTTAATTTGTTGACAAACACGAGATTGCAAATCTGATTTGGCATGCAAATTAAGTTTTTTTTTATTATTATCAAAAATATTTTTTTAGTTTCATGAATTTTAAGTTAATATTAATTTTTTAATCGCTTTTATCATTCTAATTTATAACAAATATTATCATTACTATTATTTTTTATTTAATTATATTTTAAATAATACATACTGCAACTTATACATTAAAAAAGTTATCAGTCATCTATTTTAACAAAAATGTTAACTCAGATTTCTACAGCAAACTTATCACATAAATCTACTGTTTTTACCACATAATTTTACTGCAACTTAACTCGAATTATAACATCAATTGTAACTCGAGTTTAGCAATTAGCAAAAATGATCTCTAGTTCTCATAATTCGCCCACTTAGACCAAATTTTGGTAAAACCCCCCCAATTAGAATTTTCCCGCTAGATTTGTGAAAAATTAGCTCTCCCAAACAAAACCCCTCCTCCATTACAGTCCAGGCTCCTGAAATGTTATCGCCAGAGAGAAATTAGGGTTTCATTTCGTCATTCCGATCGAATTGGAACAGGAAGCGGAAATGGGTATTCAAGGGCTTTTGCCGTTGCTGAAATCGATTATGGTTCCGATTCATATCAAGGAGCTCGAGGGTTGTACCGTCGCCGTCGATACATATTCATGGCTGCATAAAGGAGCTCTATCTTGCAGCCGAGAGCTCTGCAAGGGATTACCCACCACGAGGTTCTCTCTTTCCCTCTCTCTCAAAAGTTCCTTGATGAATCCAGATTTAGATCGATTGATTTTTGTTTTCCCCAAATTTAGAAATTGGGTCTCTTTGTCTCCAAGTGTACAGTCCTATTTCGTTAAACACACCCTGAAAAATCAAGCTTTTATCTTTAATCTCGTGAAGATTTTGATGGGTTCTTCGAATTCAATCCCTCGAGGATGACGGGTAAACCTAATTAGAAAGATCTTTGATGTTGTGGAAATTTCACCAGAAGGCTTGTAGGGTTTGTATGTGATTGCTTTATCGTTTAGACATGATGACTTTAGTTAAGGTGATTCCTGTCCAGCTTGACGCATCTCGTTCTGAAACCAGGAAGCATTTTGCTTAGAAACAAAAAGCGATTGACACACTTAATTCATCTTTGCTAACCAAATTGTAATTGTGATTTCTCTAGCTACTGTAAGGGAATGACATTTGACATTAGTAGTCTTTGAGATATGTTGTCTTGTTACTGCTTTTCTGGTCCTGGGTTCTGCAGAAGATAACGGGTTTACTGGTGTCTAATCTTTCAGGCATATTCAGTATTGTATGCATAGAGTGAATTTACTCCGCCATCATGGAGTGAAGCCTGTTCTTGTCTTCGATGGAGGTCCGCTACCGATGAAACTAGAACAAGAGAATAAGCGTGCTAGGTATGCAAACATGTTAGCTAACTAGTTGAAGCACAATATGCAGAACCTATGTGTTTGTTTATTGGTTATCATTGAACAAGTTTAACACCAAGTCCTCTTCTTTTCAGGTCCAGAAAGGAAAACCTTGCACGTGCACTGGACCACGAAGCAAATGGAAATTCCTCGGCTGCTTATGAGTGCTATCAGAAAGCTGTAGACATTTCACCTTCTATTGCACATGAGTTAATACAGGTAAAAGACATTTCTCCAGAAAAAACGAATTTGTATTTTCTTTAATTTCTTTGCTGTGTCATTCTCTTTGAACTGGAGTTTTTCTACCATGGAAGGTTCTGAGGCATGAGAATGTTGATTACGTTGTTGCTCCTTACGAAGCCGATGCACAGATGACATTTTTGGCTATTACTAAGCAAGTTGATGCGATTATCACCGAAGATTCTGATCTTATTCCTTTTGGCTGCCCAAGAGTAAGCTCTCTGTTACACTTTGCATCAGACATTTGTATTTCCTATTTACTGGGTAGAGATAATGCCAATTCCTTATCCGTCCCGGCGTATAAAAATTGCTGCCTTCAACTGTTAATATTTATCTCGCAGATCATCTTTAAAATGGACAAGTTTGGTCATGGTGTTGAGTTTCAAGCCTCCAAGCTACCCAGAAACAAGGAACTCAGCCTTTCTGGGTTTTCAAGCCAGATGCTTCTCGAGATGTGCATATTAAGTGGCTGTGATTATTTGCAGTCACTTCCAGGAATGGGGCTCAAAAGAGCTCATACACTCATTACAAAGTTCAAAAGCTATGACAGGGTACGCATTCTTTTCTCACTTGAATTTATCTTACAACAAGGAATTTGGTAAATTAAGAGTATGATTAATTCAAAAACTGGATAACTTTATCACAAATTCTTACAAAACTAGTTTTGCTTGTATGATTGTGTGGTTAATTTGCTTTTAGGTAATTAAGCACTTAAAGTACAGCACAGTTTCAGTTCCTCCTCTTTATGAAGAGTCATTCAAGAAAGCTATGCTGACTTTCAAGCATCAACGGGTCTATGACCCAAAAACTGAAGATAGTAAGTACTTGTCTGACATTTCTGAAGACCTTGGCGATGATTCAGATTTCGTAGGCCCATATCCTTTTGAGACAAGTCTTTTGATTTTAGGCCTCCATTTATCAAGATTGATAACATTTTAATTGATTCCTTAACGCCATTCACATCGATGCCACAACATATTGCTAAGGGTATAGCACTGGGCCAGCTTGATCCATTCACACAGCTGCCGTTCCAGGTACAATATGCTGACTTCTCTATATTTCTAATCTCTTCAGACTCTTTCCCTCCCGGCGATGTTTTCTTGATTTGCTGTCTTGTTTTCTTAAATGAATAGGCTGAGAGTGTTACTCCTAAATTGGCTGTTGCTGATATTTCCCGTCCCAAAAGTTTCAAACCTGAAAATCTGAAGAAAAAGCTTGATTTGCCAGTGCAGAAAAACCTTCTCACCAAGTATTTCTGTATCCTTCAATGTTACATCCCTTATCTTTCATTTCTTAAGAGTTTATTACATTTGGAACTTGGTTTAGTAAAAAAATTCTTGATCAAGACGTCCTGTATATCTTCTAGAGTCTAAATAGCTGTTGACACTGGCGATGTTTGATCTGGACTTGTTGTTCTTCACTTAACGTCTGAAAGGCTTTGCATCTCTTGAGGCAAAAAGAAAATTCAAGGCTCCGAGGATATCACCAATGTCTCTGACCCCAACAGAGGAGTCTCCAAGCACTCCTGAGGATAATGCAACAGATGTGGATGCTCCTTCGAGTCAGACAACAAATGAATCCCCGGTTTACAGCTTGGTAAGAAGCTATAAGAACCATATTTTAGTTCTTGGAAACCGTAGAACAAGCTCTAATCTCTTTTTGTCTTTAGGGTGAGAATACTAGCAAAGTTGCAGAGAAAAGAGAGTCACCCGACGATGGTATAGTTGCTTTTATTTCCCAAAATTTGAAACAAATTATGCTTTAATGAAATTTCAATCCTGACTCATCTTTTACGTGTCACAATCTTTAGATGCAATGGAAAGGAATCACAAAGACTTTGATCATAAGTACGTCGAACAGCAAGTGGAGAGGCCGAAGACAGATAGTTTGAAGGTTGTAGTAAGAAGTAAGTATTTTAAGCAGAAGCAGGAGGAGAAAAGTCTTAAACAATCGATCCCATGTCTCAAGGATTGCTCTGTGATTGGTCAGAGAAAGACTGGTAAAACTGTGATAAACAAATCAAGCGCATCTGGAAGAGAAGAGAGTGTCAGAGAAGCGAGTATCTATGCCATGAACGAGGTAGCTGAGAGAACAACAAACATCCACGAGATAAACCATCAGAACGATAAAGAAGAACAGAACCCATCTGTTGAGATCCTTTCCGCCTTTAGTTCTCCCGAGAATGTTATACCTCTCTCTTCCATTGCTACTAATAGTTTTCGTGGAGCTGCAACAGGGAAAAGGAAGCTTGACTCGGATGAAAACCTTCAGAAGGTAAGTATTGATCAATTAGGCCATGTCCATTTTTTTCCCCCGCTTATGCTATCATCATTATTCAAGCCATTTATTAACATTTCTAACTATTTCAGGAAAATTTGAACCCCAAGCACATGCGCATGGACGAAACTGATCCTGGTAAAGTATAGGAACTCTTGCCCCCTAAATACCTGAATGAGTATAATCGTTATATAGGCGATGGTACTTCGACTAAATGGTTTTTTGTGCTCTACTCTGTGAAGCTGTAAACGCAGAAACATCATTTGAAACCGAAGATGCTGAGAAGTTTGGATCCAACATTTCACATATAGGGCATTACTCAGAAATAGCAGAGAAATCAGTGGAAAGATTTGTCTCAGCTATATCATCTTTCAGATATTCTGGGTCTGGCTCTCGTGCTAGCGGTCTCCGTGCACCTCTCAAAGATATCCGCAACACTTGTCAGTCCAAAGGGTGAACATTTTGACCTCTCACAGTTTACTATCTTCAATAGTTTCTGGTGGCTGATGCAACAATCTCACAGAGATTTATTTGTTTTTTTTGTCTGTTTTTTGTCAAAAATAAAGGTTATCTCCTAAGCCAGACTTCAGCAAGTTTGGATATGCATCAAGCAACGCGACAAAGCCAAGGCGATTGTGAGCTCAGATTTGTTGGTTAACCACCTTCTTTAGGGCAAAATGTGAGTGGTTTTATCAGAAGCAAAGGCTTTTGCTGCGGAAACAACTTTTTGGTCGCATTATATTGTTGTTGTTTTGGTGTTGTATTGTAATCTCATAGCTTTTCACTGTGCAGAACATTCTTGTCCATTGATTCTTTACACAAGAAATTGATTCATAGGTTGGGGTAACAACTTTCAACTTGTAATCTCTTGGAAATTAGTTATTTTATAGAAATTTTCTTGAGAAATTACAGAAAATCATTTTCATAACTGAAAGTTGCAGATATCCAAAAGCAATAGTGTGTGCAATAAATGTAAACTTGGGCCAAACCATAAACCTTTCAAGCGATTTATTGAGAAAAAGACAAGCTAAATTTCTGTATCAATGATTTGGGATTATTTGTTTGCACACGTAATAAATTGAGGGAAGAATTGTGGCTACGAAGGTATGCACGTGAATGCAATGAAACATATCATTTGAATGAGTCCCAATCAGATTCTGACAGTTTCGATCATCCCACTCGAAGTGTCTGCTCTTCACACACGTGGTCCACTTGTACTTCCACGTCATCACACTTATATTTTCTGTCTTTTAAAAAATCTTTTTTTATGTGTAAAATCATTTTTACTAATTCATCAATCGGTAGACACCAGGATGTTTTTTTTTGAAGAGAAAAGACTAAAATCATTTATGAACTTTAGATCCATGATTCTCTTAGGTGGAGGATCAAAACATGTTAAACTAGTCATCTTTCCATTGTTGGTTGACGCATAACCAAACTGTTTTTGAAAACTCCTTTTTTTTTGTTTTTTGGATAACATGATCTTGATTTGATATGCAAATTAGATTGTGGTTGAAATCGTCTTATACAATGCAAAAGATGAACGGTTTAGCCGATTTAGTCTGTTTGTTTGGCCTGAAACTAACCCTAATTAATTTGAAAAGAAATAATTATAGAACAGCTCATCGCAGCATCTTTAGGCGTCAATGTCACGAGTTTCAGTGATTTAAATTATTGTAAATCTGATATTTCAGAGTTTTATGTTTCGATTCTAGTTATCTCTAAGCAATCCATTTCAAGTTGTTTGATTCTATCCGAAAGTGGGTTTATGGAAAATCTTTAAACGAAACTTGTTCGCTATTGGGGATAAACGAAGTGTTACGATGAATCAAACATCTAATGTTAATAAATAAACCATTTTAATCAAAGGCAAACAAAAAAAAATCCTTACGGTTGTGTAAACATAAAACATAAAACCGGTGTGAATGGAGTATTTGTCTAGTTATTTAATATGAGGGTCGTTTTGGCGGAACAAAAAGTTATTTGATATAAGGAATAAAAAAAAAGGCGTTTAAAATTATCTTCATAATAGTCATGCCGATAATATTATATATAGCACTTAATATTAAAACCGAACAAAAAAAAACAAATTGTATGCATATATATTGTGGGATATCTTATTTATTTTTCAAATAATAGAATAAAATGATGTTTATTCTTTTGCTATATTGAAAAACTGTTGTTGACACATGAGAGTCATGAATTGTTGTTAATAGTTTCGTAGAAATATTGACACATGAGAGTCATGAATTTGTTGTTAATAGTTTCGTAGAAATAAAATGTTTTTTTTTTCTTTTTGAAATAAGAAATCACGATATAATTGCACAAAACTTTCTTGGTCTTTTCTCCTTTGATAAATGTCAGACAGGGAGAATTTTATGCAATTATAGTGTGACCTATTATTTCCTTGTCGGTTTTATAAAAAAAGTGTTTTAAAAAGCCTTAGTGGAGAAGAAAAAAAAATTGATCATAAGAAGAAGAAACTGCCTAATCTAAGACCGTGCATGTTAGATTTGAATTTAAAATATTCTGTTAAAAGTATAAAACAAACAATATAGAAGATCGCAACTCGAATGTGAAAAACAAGCTTAGAAGTTAAAATATTATAATGTACATTAAATAATCCAGTCAGTAATAAAGTTAATGGATAAGAACATGGCTAGATACATGTGCCGTCGGCTTATAATCATATGTCAAAGTATGTCCACGGGACGCTCAAAATTCCAAAGGGATGGCTAAGTACAAAAATTAATTATGCCAAGATCTTAATTATTAATCTCCATATCCCTTTTCAATAAAGTTAATTAATAAGGTTTGAATTATTGATTGGATCCATTTCATTTGGTTAAGAACAAAAAAAAAAAATTGTTTGGAACTCGACATACTATTAATCAATCAAGTTGTTTTCTTCACAATTATCAAGTTTTTTTTTATTTTGTATTACTGCATTTCAGTGCCAATTGTTTTTTTTAAATGTTTTAATATTGATACAATGCACTATAATTAATATCGAGTGACTAAAAACAATTAATATATTGAACTAAGTTGATTAAAAATAATGCTTTTTTCTCGAGTTGATGTCACCGGCAAGAAATGTCTCTCTCTCAATCAATTAAAACAGAACAGCTGGTTCTGTTCGTTCTTTTGTCATCATCTTCATTGGAGAAAAATAAAATATATTTATATATCCCAACTTTCTGCAGAGATCTTCATAATACATTCTGTTTTTTTTTAATCACCCTTCATAATGCATTCATATATATACATGTGCAACAAATCCAATTTCATCAGCGCAAGAGAAGAGTTGATGAATACCAAAATTCAATTTCTGCATAGAAAACTAACTTGATATATATTTATTTTTTTTCTTCTGTTTCCTATTACAATTGAGAAAACCCAAAATTAAGAAATTTAAATAAACAAGGAATTAAATGTTCTTTTTTTGACATTTTCCTTTTGACGACCTTCAATCAATAAAGTAATTAAACTAAAAAACAATACGAGACCGCTGATTTCTTCCGCAGACAAACAAAAAAAAATTGGAAGACTGAAAAAATTGATAAATCCGGAACCGGTCCGAATTTAAGCCTCCAAAAATCCGGTTAACCTGAGAACCGAATTACGAACCCGGCTCAGATCCCGTCCTTTGAGAGTCCTTCCGTTACCTGTACAAACGGAAAACGCCATTTGACCTCCTTCGATCCTCCGTCCAACGATCAGATGCGGCGGAATCATTTTCCTTCCTCCGTCATCGGAATATTCCTCCTCCGAGTACCTCCGCATCATATTACCCGGAATATTCACCGGAAGCGAGGTCGAGAAAGCCGCCGGCGAAGGCAACGGCGTCGTCTTGCTCCGCCTCGATTTGTTTCTCACTCTTTCGGAGTTCTCCCGGAAATCGACCGGACGATTCTCTTTCTCGATCACGTCTTCCCAGCGGCGAATTGGAAATAAATTGTCAGAGAAGATGATCTCAGATTCGTCGAATTCTTCCGACATTTTCCAGAAATCAGGGGGGGTTTTAGGTTGTGTAAGAAGAAATTAGAAAGGGATTTTGAAAATTAAGGTTTTTTTTGGGTTTAATCGAAATTAGATTAGTATTAGAGAACAGTAGCAGAAGAGAAGAGAGACGAAGGGTTTATATAGAGGAAGAAGCAGAGGAAACGTAGAGAGTACTCAAGTTTCTTGCGTCTTATGTGATGATGTCATCATAATGGCGTTGAGTGCGGACCCCGCTTTACTTTCTATATCTATGCACTGTATGTATATGTTTTGACACTTGATTAAATTTTTTTTTTTTTTTTTTAAACTTTCATATTTATAAGACTTTAAAATAGAATGCTATCTAATCTATATGTATAAATGTAGATCGAGCATTCTTATTGGATTGAATCCTTCTTCTTCTTTTTCTAATTCTTTTCTTGACTTGTAACATTGGACAAATCTTATCCGTAGAATGTTGATTTGAGAGTCTTATAGTCATTGCCTCATTGGATACTCGGTTTGGTCATCATATTAGTATGTTTTATTTGATTCTCATTATTAGTCTTATTTCTGGAAACAACCATATACAGTACTATCTCTTAACCATAACATTTATTTTTGTAAAAAAGAATATTTGTTTTAAAAATTTTTGATTTTCAGTCTGGATTTGTATTTTTTTTGTTAATCTATTATTGGTCGTTACATTTAAATTTTATTAAGTTCATTGTTTCTAGAGAGTTGAAAGATACTCCCTTTATTCCTAAAATAAAATATTTCTAGATTTTATTTTTGTTTCACAAATATAGTTGTTTTAAGTTTTCAATGCATTTTTTTTAGTTAATGATAAAAAATTGTAAACTTCAAGACAATTAATTGAATTTCCTGAATTACTATTGGTTTAAATTTATAGAAAATTGTTAATTACAAAAAAATAATGCATTTATAGTGAAGTTTTAATATGTTTTCTTAATATGTGTAATAATTTCAAAACAATTTTCTTTTAGAAACAGAGGGAGTAATATAATTCTTCTGTTTCTTGAAGAAAGTCTTTTTAGAATTTTTATACACATTAAGAAAATACATTAAAACTTGATAATAAATGTATTATTTTTGTGATTAACAATTTCCTATAAATTTAAACCAATATAAATTCAATAAATTCAATTACTTTTATTGAAATTTACAATTTATCGTTATTAACTTATAAAAAGTGCATAGAAAACCTAAAACTTATATCTATTTGAAACAATTTTTTTTTTAAAAAAGTATTCCTTTAAAAAACAGAAGGAGTATTAATTGGTTTGGAAGTTAATATAAGTAGTTTTTTAGTAAATACAGTTTGATAAAAATTAGGAAGCTAACAATTTTTGACTTGCTGTAAATAATTTGGTAAAGATTAATTTTCGTTTTCCAAAAAGTGAATTTTCATTTTGGAATTTTTGTAGGTCTGTTCCCCAAAAGTTCGAGTCAAGGTGAAACATTTCTCTTATATTTCCTACATGTCATATACTAAATGGAGTATTAGATAAATCATTTTCCTCAAGATTTCTTGTTGAATAAATCACGACCTCAACCCTTGTTTCAAAAATAAAAAACAAATCACGACAATCGACGACAAAAAAGAAAATGCAAGTTTAGATAATGCTATGTTAATACTCCTTTTTTTGTTCTCGTCATGTTAATACTTAAAATACTACTTTAATTTTATATTAGTACCATATCCCATTCCTCATAAGAAAATACGATAACGAGACTGATTCATTCAGTTTCAAACGAACTACTCGGTAAAAATAAAAAAAACAAAAGAAAACAAGCAGAAAAAATACAGAGAAGAAAAAAAAGGACAAATTCTCTCTGTCCCGTTTACCGATGCAAAACAAATGGTTTCCTCTTGGCCGAGGTTCCGGCCATCCTCCTCCGCCTTTCACTTCTGGTGGAAGCTCAGATCGCCCACCTTCCCTTCCTCCTGACCTTGATCCTCTAGATCCTGGTTTTTCACTGTTGGATTACCCTTCTCTTTCCCCTCTTTCACTGTTCCAGCAATCAAAGTTAGCTTCACAAATTGCTCCTCCTTCGGAGCCTGTGTCTGCTCTCTCTGTTCATGCTGAATCATCTTCTCCCTCTACTACTGATGTCGAGATGACTCAGACCACTACTACGATTACAGTTTCTCAGCATTTTGGATTTGAAAATCCTAGATCTGAAGTTACTGTTGACCCCAAATTTACTGTAGTCCCACCAAAGGCTACCTCTCCTCTTTACACTAACCATGCTTCTGCAGCTGGTCGTGCTCTTCTACCTTTACCAACCCCCCAGTCAAAGGGGTCGGAAGCACCTACTTCAAGCACTACCTGCACTGGTAATGGCTCTTCTCCTCCTCACAATCAACAATCTCTACCTGCAAAGGAAATTAATTCTCAACAGATTCTCAACCTGGCTGAGAGATTGAGATTCTCAGCTGACAGGACCTTGAAACGGCAAGGTCCCCTGGTTTTGGGAGAGACAGGAGTACCTCGTGTTGTTATCCCTGAGGAAGTCTTCCAGAGAGGGGCAGATCAACATCAGGATTTTATCATTTGCTTCTTCTGTGGAAGAGCGCCTCCTTTCAGACAGATTCAAAATGTTTTAAACCATATGTGGGGTAAAGGCAGAAGACTGGAAATACATAGGAATCCCCTTTCAAACTCAATGTTGGTAAGGATACCGAATGATTATATACGCACCAAGGTCCTTGAGAAAAAAATTTGGTATGTAGGTGACTCAATGTTCCACGCCCAGCAATGTCCTTCTACCCAAAGTGACTCATCACCGGCTCTTGCTTCCTTCCCTATCTGGGCTCACCTGAGAGGAGTTCCCCTGGATTTGCGAACCCTTGAAGGTTTAGGATGGGTAGCGGGTCTCATTGGCGAACCCAAAGAAACTGATGATTTCACCATCAATCTTGTCAACTTGGTCATCTCTCATGTAAAGGTGGAAGCTGATCTATCAAAACCTCTTCCTCGTACCTTGGAATTAGTCAGAACCTCGGGCCAAGTCGTTAAAGTTGAAGTCGACTACCCTTGGATTCCGGCAACTTGTTCTCATTGCAAAGAGCTAGGTCATATTGCAAAAAACTGTCTCCAACTGCCTCCTTCCAAGCTCCCTCCCAAGTCAGCTAATCATGAAGCTCGAGTTAAGTCTACGATCAGAGCCTCTGAAGTCTCGAAGGGTTCTTCGATCCCAATTCCAGCTAATCATGATGCCGGCCCTCCTCCCACATCGAATTCTGTTTCCCAAGATTTATCAAATCTAGTTCCGGTGGACTCAACTGAGACGGTAGATGCTGGTTCTGAGTCCGTAGTGGCTGCTCCTGAGATCTTCGGTGTTCCTGCCACTGATGGTTTTGTGAGTGCAGCTAAAGACTCTGTGGTCTCCACTACAGCTGTTTCAATGGATTCAATGAAGTCAGTTATAACAGTGGGAGTATTGGATGAGGTTTCTATAAATATGCATCTTGACCAGGTTTCTAATGGTATAGAAATCAACAAGTTATCTTCGGAAAGCTATCAACTCTCTGATGCTACAACGGGGCCTTTATGTTTAAAAGACAAAGTCCAGGAGTCTCTACCTGAAATGGAGTTGACACTGTCAAGTGGCAGGGAAGCATCTAATCCAGTGGAATTTGTAGTTGGTCTACCGGCGACTATCACGCCGTCTGGCTCTCCGTATCCTCATAGTCCTCCGTATGAGCATGACCCAAATCATATTCCAAAGAAGTATAAGCCCCAGCTTCCCCGGCCTTGCAAGCCCCTGTTTGGTTCTTCTCCTTTTGCTGGCCCTTCGGGCCCTCCTGCCTCTTTGTCTCGACTTGCTCAGGTTATAAACACAGATGATTTGTCATTTGGTTCGGAAGGATCTCTCCCCTCCGCGGATGGGGTCCTGAAATCTTCATAAATGGATATTAGTAGTTTTTTTTGGAATGTCCGTGGCCTAAATGACCCGGCTAAGCATCAGCCTTTTTGCAAATGGCTTAATAGCCACCAGGCCCTTTTTGGTGCAATTTTGGAAAGTCATATTAAAGATCATAGTTTGAACCATATAATGTCAAAAGTGTGTCAAGGTTGGTCCTTTACCTCCAATCACTTATCTGACTTGGATGGTAGAATCATTCTCATTTGGAAGCCTCCAGTAAAAATCTTGGTCGTCCATCAATCTCGCCAAGCTATAACCTGTGAAGTCCAAATTCCTTCTGTTCAGAGATTCTATTTCACTGCAGTATATGCTTCAAATCAAAATGAAGAAAGATCTGACATGTGGGTAGAATTGTTAGACCTGCATGATACTCTCTCGCTGGACTCTATTCCTTGGATGATTGGTGGAGATTTTAATCAAATTCTTCATCACAACGACCACTCCTCCGCTACTGTGAATTCTATAAACTCGGGCATGACTGATTTCAGAGACTGCTTATTGCAGGTTGGGTTATTTGATCTCCGATTTCAGGGATCTTTCTTCACTTGGACTAATAAACAGCCTGCTGCGCCTACTGCTGAAAAACTTGACAGGCTACTTGTTAATAGCGCCTGGATCACTGCTTTCCCTAATAGCTTTGCTACTTTTCATGCGCCGGATGTTTCAGATCACAGCCCTTGTATCATAGACCTCTCCTTCCAGCTTCCTTTGGCCGGTACAAAGCCTTTCAAGTTCTTTAACTATCTCTCCAGGCATCCTAACTTCTGTTCAGTCGTAGAAGAGGCATGGACTCAGGCTGGTTCTCCGGTCTTTGACCTGGCAAACCTATGTTGGAAGCTTAAACTGATCAAGAGTGCTTTAAAGTTGCTAAACAGAGATAATTTTTCTCAGATTCAGGCAAGAGTCATAGAGGCTCACCATGAGCTCCAGGTTATCCAACTCCAAGCGCTTCAATCTCCGACTTCTCTCCTATTCCAACAAGAAAAAGAGTCTCATCAAAAATGGAGTTTCTTGAGATCAATTGAGGAAGCGTATTTCAGACAGAAATCACGGGTTAATTGGCTTAAAGAGGGGGACCTAAACACATCCTACTTCCACAGGGTATTCCAAGTGAGAACAAGTGGCAATTCGATCAGATCGTTCTCTCTTGCATCAGGAGTCCTTATCCTTGATCCTATAGCTATGAGTGCTCACGCTATTGCCCACTTCACGTCCATCCTAGCACCTTCTGTTCTGCCGCCGTCACATGTCAATACCTCTTGGATTCAGTCTCTCTTGGATTATAGTTTTTCTGCACATCACAACGCTATTATGTTAGCAATCCCGACGGCAGAGGAAATCACTAAAACTTTGTTTAGGCTCAACCCTCAAAAGGCTCCGGGACCTGACGGACTTACCTCTGGTTTTTACCGCTCAGCTTGGTCGATAGTAGGACCTGAAGTCACTCGTTCCATTGGTCACTTTTTCATTTCGGGGTTTATGCCAGCGGCCACAAATTCTTCTATCCTCACACTTGTCCCCAAGTTCCCGGGAGCTTCGTCGATAGGAGATTACAGGCCTATCTCTTGCTTGAACACACTCTACAAAGTGGTCTCCAGATTGTTGGTCTCTAGACTGAAACCGATTCTTCCATCGCTCATTCTTCCAAATCAAATGGCTTTTGTGAAGGACAGACTTCTTGTCGAGAATACCATCCTTGCAGCTGAAATTGTTAATGGTTATCACAAGGAAAAGGGTAAGAAACGAATTACAATAAAGGTTGATATAGCCAAAGCCTTTGATACAGTAAGATGGGAATTCGTCCTAACAGTTTTGCGAGCGATCCAAGTTCCTGATCAATTCATTCGTTGGGTCGAAGCATGTATGTGTACTCCTAGTTTCACTATAGGGTACAATGGAAGAGTGCATGGCTATTTCAAGGGAAGGCGAGGATTAAGGCAGGGAGATCCTTTATCCCCTTATCTTTTCGTCATTGTTATGAACTGCCTTTCTCTAATGCTGAACAAGGCAGCTCGGGAGGGTTCTTTTAACTACCACCACAAATGTGAAAGCACTAAGTTGACTCACCTCTGCTTTGCGGATGACTTGCTCATATTCATTGATGGCTCGGTGGAATCAGTTCAGTCCGTCCTTCAAATCTTGAACGAATTTGAGAAGATGTCTGGCTTGGCTGTTAGTCGTTCCAAGACTAGCTTCTTCGCAGCCGGCCTCTCAGATGAAGAAATTTCACTGATTAGCTTCTCCACAGGAATGACTCATGGTAGCCTTCCGGTCCGTTATCTTGGAGTGCCCCTGTGCACCAAAAAGCTCTCAATAACAAATTGTGAACCACTGTTCCAACAAGTAAAGGGTCGTATTACATCTTGGTCTGCAAGGTCTCTCTCATTTGCTGGTAGGCTGCTTCTGATCAACACAGTCATAGCTGGGATTTCTAATTTCTGGTGCTCCTCATTTATTCTGCCGAAAAAAGTTATACAGAAAATTAATTCTATGTGTAGTGCATTCCTGTGGAAAGGAACTTGTGAAGGGCATCATTCAGCACGTGTAGCTTGGGAGTCAATAACAAAACCTAAATCAGAAGGTGGTTTCGGGATCAGGAATCTTACAACCTGGAATACAGCGTGTATGCTCAAGCTTGTGTGGTTGTTATTCGTACAATCCGGGTCAATATGGGTCGCTTGGTACCGTAAGGAGGTTCTCCAGGGTCGATTGAGTAACTACTGGAAATTTAAACAAAGAAGGGGTTTCTCGTGGATGGCAAATAAACTCCTGAAATCTAAAGACTTGTGCTATGATTGGATTAAAATGAGAGTGGAGAACGGAAAAACCTGTAGCTTCTGGTGGGATAATTGGTCTCCCTTCGGAAAATTACATGATTTTATTGTGTCTCCTAATGGATCAAGGATGGGTATCCCTTTAGAGGCGACACTGAATGATTTGTATCGAGATGGAATTTGGAGATTACCACCTGCGCGTTCAGACAAACAAGTACTGGTTCAAGGTCATCTTTCGATGCTCAACTTAACAACAAATGAAGATTACTATGAATGGGAGATTGATAATTTACCTATGAACCGGTACTCGACGGGATTAATATATGATTTGCTGCGGAACCCGTCACCTCAGGTGGCCTGGTGGAAAGTGATCTGGATCAAGGGGGGAATCCCTCGCCATAGCTTCCTTTGTTTGCTTTTCCTCCTAAATCGCTGTCCCACTCGTGATCGCCTTCTGTCATGGGGATTAAGCTCTCCTCCTCATTGCATCCTTTGCAACTTACATCCAGAGAGTCGTGACCATATCCTCTTCGACTGTAATTTCTCTTGGCAGATCTGGAACTCGATCGCTCAAAGATGCAGGTTCAGATCCCCTCGTGCTTGGATGTCATGCTTACTAGCTATGCAAAATCTCTCGGGCTCAAAGGTATTTAAGCGACTAGTCCTCCTTGCTTGGCAATCCACAATCTACACTCTATGGACAGAGCGAAACCATCGCCTCCATCGTCAAAACTTCAGATCAGCAGACACTTTGATTTCCTTGATTGATTCCACGATTAGGAATCGAATCTCAAGTCTTCGGTCCTCCAATCCGGCGTTTTATTCACAAATGTTGCAACAATGGTTTGCGACAGCTCACTAATCACTCAATTGATTTTAATCCTCCCCGATTTCTGGCCGACAACTCCTCGCACTGGTTCTCGGCGAAGGTCCTACTGGTTTCGTCTTCTCAGATTGCATGTCGACTCAATCTCTCCTTTTTCCATTGTGGGCTCAAAACAATGATCTTCCTTTTCTTATCATTATTGGGCTTCTCTATATGAAGTGCTATGTTGTATTGGGCTAGACACACAAAAACAAACTGCCTGAGCTGGGCTGATGCCATCTTATTTTCTTATTTAATGCAATAGCAAACCTCTTCAAAAAAAAATAAAAAAAAATAAGAAAAACAATTCAGGGATAGAAAAGTATTAATAATAGATGGAAACTTGGAATTATACTTTTGAAGTGTTTTTACTGAAAAAGGAAGCTAGGTGTCCTGACAAATCGGTTTCCGTTTCTTGTGGCCCACGTATTGTTTGACCTTATTGTATTTCGTTATTTCAGTTTAACAATATTTCACCCAACAGATCATAATAACGTAATTTTTTTTTTTAAGTACTCCATAATAAATTTCTTACCGTGAATTCTTTGAATTGTTTTGGGCTGTGGTCCAGTTTATGTTAATCAATGTACGAAAACGACAAAGCTTTCTGATATTCATCATTTTGTATATTTTTGTTTGCTTTTTGTATTTCTTCTATCATTATTGGGATAATGTTGACATGTTTTACTGCACCAAAATGCTAATAACATTGTGTGAAGAACAATAAAAGCGCTATGATGATCCGTTTTGTAAAATTATCAAATAAAATTCTTTGCGTGCTCAACAATGACAACACCACGGGGTTTTGTTTCTACCCTACCCCATCCCTTTCTCCAAGCCTTCAAATTCATATTTTAAGAGCACAACACATCAAATATTTAGGAATACTCCTATTAATATCATTTAAATTACATTGATTGATACTCTTTTCCCAATTAACACCAATTCGAACGATTTGAAAATGAATAAATTATACCATGTCACTTATATATTAGAATATGTTACAAATTTTAATCGATATTTTGATAATCGTTTTATTGGTATAATTTTAACGACCAATTTAAACAAATTACTCTGTTATCTGTTTCTTTCAAATTATCGGTTTAGAAAGCATTAGAGAATATATTGAATAGTTAAAAGAATAAGCACAGATACATATGACATATCTAACTGAAGAAGAGGAAAGGTAGATGCGGAAAGTAAGGAAGTCCTTAGAAACAAAACATCTAATAACGTCCTAATTAATTAACAAAAAGCAAAAGAAAGTGGATATATATATATATATATATATACACTTTTGGAAGTATCCAAAGTCAAAGCAGATCTATAGATTGATAAGAAAGGCAATATGTTAGAGAATGAAAAGCTTACGACTTCTCCTCCAATAAAACAAGAAACACACAACCATAATCAGTTACGTACCAATATCAGTTTGTCAAATTACTTACTTAAACCCTACCACTTCAGTCGTGGGTTCAACTCTTATTCTTTTTGGATACATCATATACATCTAAGCGAAAGTAGGTAGAATGATTCATTTCAATTTGAATTTTTTTTTACCAGTATGATAAGGAAATTGAAAAATTTAAAGTGATTATATTTCATTTTATTCAAACACTACATATCAATGTCAGTGACCATAATGTCGAAAAGAAAAATAAATGATATTCTCTATAACACTGAGATATTAAAAAAAATTAAAATAGCTTAATTTTTTTTATAAAATAATTATACTCATAACATTTTTAATTTAATTTAGTTAATTGTTTTTCTTGGTTTTTAACTAGTTCCATGTACATGCTTCTATCTTTGCGGCGGTTGGTGAAACGTTTAAGAAATTTTGTAGCTTAAATTCAATTGTCACTCGATCTATAGCATTTTATCTTCCAGCATCAGTTTATAATGGTTTAGCAGCTGAAATTCGATCATTATTCCACAATCAGAATTAGCTAATTTTTTTAAAAGAGGGCAAACTGATTCATTTTATGAAGTAAGAGAATATTTCAATCTGTAGATTGTTCTTTTTTTCTTTTTCTTTTTTTTTCTTCGTGCTCACACTCTAATCCACGAGTAGCTAGTCACGAAATCGTAAATAGTGATAACGTCTACGGCTACAACCGCGTGTGGAATATAACCCGTACCTACCACAGTCCCCATTCAAACTAGAGTTTTCGACGACTTCTTCAAACATACAATATGTTTTTGATTATTTTGAAAAAAAAAAAAAAACAATATGTTTTGATTATATATTAATGGGAAGAAGAAAACGACAAAATAAAATCCGGAAGTGACAAAAGAGTTTTGGGCATCGGAAGTGTGTTGTGTGAGAGATTACGGCATCATAGGCCGCGTCAATGGAAAACTCTCATGGGACCCACTTTCCAGATCTATCTTGAAATGCGATGAATATTGTGAACCAAACACGTGTTACCAATACGTCATCTCTCAAACAAAGACAGATCTCGGAGTTTTTATGCTTGGATTGACGGGACTCTTGATGTCTCTGTACTTGTCTTCTCTTACGTGGCAACTCTTTTTTTTTTTTTTTGGATTAACGGTGTGTCCTAAATCTTCTTACTCGTAGATTGGTGATAGTGATTACCTTGAAATAAGCATGTGTTTCAAAATATTTTTATGCGGGATAATCTCAATCTCGTATATTCTTATATTATATTTCGATTTTCATACAATTTGACATGTGAATTAGTCGCTATTTAGTTTGAAGCTAAAAAATGATTACCAGGAAGAACAAAAAAAATACACTGTTTTACGAATATTCTACAAATATTTGTATACATTAAATGGTTTTTTGGTCTTTTGTTAATGCAATAACTCTACAGTTTTCATATACTACGTCTTAAAGATGGTGAAAACGACTTCAATGTCATCTATAGAGTTCTCAGAGAGAGAAATATGCCAGAAGAGTCAGGAATTAAAATCGGTTTGTTTTCTTTTGTTGGTTTGCCATTTTGAGCCACGTTATTAATATGCTATGGACACCTTGTCTGTCTGTCACATAAATTTATATACTCAGATAAGCATACACTTATATTTTTGTAGAATGTCGATTTAATTATATCGAGAAGAAGGAATAAGTAATTTCGTCTAATGAGTCTTCGAATAAACAAATTAGATAAGATGAGTTGAAGATTTTCTATAATCACATACGTGTACATATATGTATTCCCGAAGGCACATATATATATGTATGTATGTTAATATGTATATTCGTGTATTATTATATAGATATTGTAGAGTCAATGTTGTGCTGGCTGCAAGACGAACCCCAATTAGATTTGATAAATGATTGCTTGCCTGAAGTATTGTTAATACGAACGTGAAAGTCAAACGGCAATGTAAATAGCACGAAATTGCTAAATCAATTGCGTAAGTTTATGGAATTGTCCAATGATTGATGTTTATCTAAGAAACGTAAGTATTAGATCTCCAACAACAAATGATCTGGAAAAGATGCTAATCAACGGAGCTAGTTGCCTAGTTCCCTGTGATATTTTTTGTGTGTGTGTGCAATGTTCCCTGTGATCTGATTCGAGTTTTTATGATGATAATATATTTGAATCCGTACTTTGATTGGCTAATGCTTAATTCAACCGCTGCTTCCAAAAATCTTTTAGTTCTTATTGCTATTTTTGTTGTTGCTAAAAAAATGTAAATTTATACGTAATAAGTTCTTAGTATACCATGCTTAGATTATTCTAAAGTTCCTCCTATCAATAAGAAAGACACTACATAGATATTCGAGTCTATATAATTTTAAAAAATCTATATAGGGATACGTATATAATATGAGTTTTGTTATTTTTTTTTTGTTTTCCTTTTCCGTAACTAGAACTTTGCTTCATAAATATTCTATACAGTATATGTAAACAATCCAACCAACAATGTGTAAATATGATGTTTTTATTTATTTATATAGTTCACAGTAAGAACACAGAAACTCATTGTTAATCTCATGTCTTTTATGAGTTTGAGTCCAACATTTTAGGGCGAGTGGGGGAAGTAGTTTCTGTAAGTCTTACGAGATTTGGACTACAGTTGACAATTTAAGTATGATTTTATAAGGAACTAGCCCATTAAAGAAGTCTAGCCCAAACCGACCCAACAGAGGGAGTATGATTAAAGCCATTTAAAAATCTTAAATTTGATATTCTTGTTAATAGTTTGATGTGTGGCAACTGACAAGTAACAAGCAAGTTGATTAATCTGGATAAAGTTATGAACTTACATTACATAAGATAAAAGAGTATTGAAAAACTAAACTAATGTGACTAAAAATATAACTTTAGTTTCTTCATGAGTAAAATTATAAACAATACTGTAGTTAGATTGTACTCATACAGTAATCCACTTTAAAAAGAATTTTCATTAAATAAGCTGAAGAAAAGCAATCCACCAATATATACTTTGGATTGAGTCAAGTTTTTATTCAACAACTTATTTTGATATTCCATTTAATGGATAGTGTTAGGATATTAATTAATCCAAATCACACATCAAAAGTTTAAATAAATATTGTATATTTATAAGTATTGTAATTCTGATTAGTATGAGACATTTTGGGAGGAGCGCAAAAAAAAATATGTGCGAACTTTACCATTTGGGCCCAAAGCGCACTATAACATACTAACAGTGGAGTTGGACATGAGCTTGAAAAGCTCAACAAGTGGTATCAGAGCCAAGTTCGGAAAATATGGCCTCGGAAAGTAGATTGGGCTGCATGTTCATTGTGGGAGGAGAACCCTGAAGGTGACCTTGCGATTATTAAAGGTGTTGGCTCCTTGTGTCAAAATTTTTTCTAACGGTGCTCCAAAGGTTCTGTGAAAAATTTGGTTGGTGTGTACGACGGTACAAGATGGATGCTATGTTTTGCTGGATGTTGGAAGCCAAAGGTTTCTGTGGTCTTTGGTTTGAACGGAAGATTGTTAGGATATCAATTCAAGTCTCACATCAGAATTTTAGACAAATATTATCTAGTATATAAGTAATGTCCAACTCTAATTAGAAAGATAAATAAGTGCGGGTTTTGCCATCTGAATATAAAACGAACAATATCATACTAATATAAGAGTTGAACATGAGCTTGAACATATAGCAATGTAGTCAATAATATACTCCTTCCGTTTTATAATAAGTGTCGTTTGAAGAAAATGTATCTGCAATGTAACTGGATGTATCTGGATGTGTTTTGAGTTTAATACTTTCATATACATTGCAGATACATTTTCTCCAAATGACACTTATTATAAAACAGAAGGAGTAGTATAATTGTAAATGGAGTATCTATTAGTTAATCAGGAGCGGCCTTAATGAATTTGTTACCTAACAAGCGGAAGAAATTAACCAGTGAAACATGAACCAACTAATGTAAATAATTAATGTTCAAATTTTGGCGTTCATACTGATGCTTTATGGGTTTTAGCTAAAAGCCGGCCTAAGTTAAAGAGAAACGAGCAGATAAAAAATCCAAAATGAACATGTTTTAATATATACTTTTAGTTAAACACAGTTTTGTGTTGTCATGATTTCGTGGCAAGTTCAAGAATTGCAACAATATGTATCTAATGTGATAATTTATTGTCGTAAACCACTTGTGTTTTTTGGTTTTTTTTTGTAATATGCATATGGTGATTTGGATGCATAAAAGAGAAAAAAATTAGTTTTTATTATGTACATAAACAAATCTATCATGAAACTAATATTAGCAATCGAAAAGTCCACCGTTAACTTTTTGTGTGTGTGTGTGTGGGGTTTCAGCTTTGCATGCTAAAAATGGTAGCTAACGTTTTAATTAAAGAAATAAGTTGCCATCAACGACGATGATTATATCTGTATTTATTTCATCACTTTTGAACTCTTTGCAATTTAAGAGTGAATGATTTAAAAAATTTCGTTACCAAATTCTAAACGTTACTAATCGATCGTTCCTTGTTTCTGAAAAATCATATACTCCAAATTCACATGTCCAATCAAGTCTATAAATGTACATGTTCTTGTAAAACAAAATTAAATTCAACATTGTCCCGACAGAGCACTATGGCCTGTAATTGTCTTTTTTTATCAAAATTCAAAAGCAATCAATTTACGAATGATATATAATGAGTCCAGACGATTTATTACAAAACCAACATTTTGGGATCAATAATGTATTGCAAATCGGTTCGATATATATATCTGTCTTTAAAGTGAACGTAAAGTAAGCAACTTTTTATAGTTAATTTGCTTAATTTTCTTCCAAGTTTTGATGATGTAGAGTAGATCATAAGTTCATAACATAAGACTTAAGACTAACATATTTGTTTGGCTTTTTAAACCCCTGTCCAACTCTTCTATTAGTATGATATTATTTGTTTTGGGTTTAAATAGGAAAGCCCGTACGAATTTCTCTTTGAAATCCTACTAAAATGCTTCACACTAATCAGAGTTACTGTCTAAATGTAAGACTTGAATTGATATCCCAACAATCCTCCCCTCAAACCAAGAACCATACAAACATTTGACCTCCAACTTTTCGGCGAAATCTGGCACCCATCTTGTACTGCCGTATTCACCAACGGAACTCTTTCACCTAATCCTTTGCGCACTATTAGGAAGACTTTCGACACAAGGCACCAGCATCCTTAATCGCAAGGTCACATTGAGAGCTCTCCTCCCACAACGAACATGTCCTGGCTCTGATACCATTTGTTCGGTTTTTCAAGTCTATGTCCAACTCTCCTATTAGTATGATATTGTTCATTTTGAGCTCAAATGATAAAACCCGCACAGATTTCTCTTTGAACTCTTCCCAAAAAAATATTAATATCTAAATTTTTAAAGTAGAACTTAAATTGATATCCCAATAATATTAAAAACCCATATACCTCGAATTAGCAGTTAAACTACTTATCTAGCCGTTCTTATGATGTCATTATCATTTCTTCAAAACTAAATAACCCAAATAATTGGCCATTAATCTAAAATGATCTGTCGTATAGCTGCCAAACAATGGAGAATTTTTTTTCCGAGACAAAAGAGACATAAATTCATTAAACATCGCAAACTATTACATTAGTGAATTTTTATAAAATATATTTGCAGATAAACATGGACCGTCAACGTCTTGATAGATTTTTCTTTAAAGCAGGAGCACGTTACTCACTAACTCAGTTTTTGTTGACCTTTTTGTTACCCTACAGCTAAACTCCCAACCAACTTTCATTAACTGCAGTTCCAACTCATTAAACAAAAATGCATTAGGAACCAATTAATCTCAACCATTGATTCCCTTATAGTAAGAGTGTAAGACCAATTTGGGTGCTAGTACAACGTGAAATAGGGCGTGAACGACAGTTGTAAATAAAAATAAACATAAGTGGCATTAATTAATTAAGAACCCAACTACTACTCTAGTTTTCTTGGTTAACACATTAAGAACATTTGAGTTGTAAATTTGACTAGTAAAAATTAAATCCGTGACGCATAAATTTTCATATAGGATAAAATTTTGTGGGTGAAATGTGGAATTATGCGTGTACATTCATCACGCATGTACACTTGGCCACAGAAGATGTTGTTTGCTCTTGTTGTTAACGTTTATTTTATGGAATAGACTTGGTTCAAACTCGGCAACAAATCACTTGATAGGAGATTCAATTTCGTACCTCCGTGAACTATTTCATAATTGCAAAGTCCAAAAATGAACATTTTGTATTCGTGACGGCAAACTAATCGTGATCAAGTCCCCTAGAGTCGCCTCGCATATGTACATTGCTCTTGTTATCTAACCTAATTTCTCCTTTTAAAGAACTTTTGTGGATATACATAGCTCTCAGCTTGCGGAAGAGGGAACTAATCGCTCCACAGTTAGACCAAAATTGATTGGACTCTTTACTGCACTATTAACGCTATATATATGGCCACGTTAATAAATCTTATTACAATACGATTGACGTTAACGTATAATTAGTATGGTCACGTTTTTAAATCATATTACAATGCGATTGACGTTAACGTATGATGTTACTGATAACCAAAAAAGGTTCAAAATGAATTAACAAAAAGAAAAGGTTCAATTCAAGGCCATATTTTATTTTACTTTTTTTTTTGCTAAAATTTTATTTTACTTTTTTGCTTCTATATATTTCGATTATTGCTGGGTGTTCACAAAAAAAGTTTGGATAGGTGTAGCAGACTTCACCACTCTTTACTGTTATGTCGGCTTCTGTCTAAATTATTTAATTATACTACATTTTTTTAATATCTTTTGCAAACATATTTTTTTGTTTTTGTTTTTTTAACCTTTTTTGCAAACATATTTTCAGTGAATCTATATGACCAATGTCAGATTCTAAGGTCTAAAATATGTTTAAGACCTTAGGATCTGCCATTGGTCATATAGATTCCTGAAATTATGAATAAGAATGGGCAATCTAATATAATACTAATACAAAAGGAATCGAAATATGTTATTTTAAACTTCATAAGGTTATATCGCAAACTGAAACATGATTTCAAAAAACAAAAATGTCATAAACAGTCTTAATTATTATCAATTAAAAGTTTACGCCTATTTCTTAATATTTTTTTTTAAAACATATGCAATCCCTCCTGCATGTTAATTAGAATGGTCAATATATAACTCGTGTCTACATATTTGTTGAATGTTGATGTTTTACATTTTCAAATGACCGGTTGAGGCGTTGAGCTATATTTTTAATATAGTTTCCTATACAGTTTGTGTTACTTACATGTCAATTTTTTTGTTTGGTTACTTATTTTGATTGATAGTAATTTTTTCCGCGTAGACATGTCTTGCAAACTGTATAATTAATGTCGATTGGAAAACAACATAAAAATCAACATATATACCAAACCTAGCACATATAATATAAGTTTAAACGTCCATATATAGCTCTGCATTGTGAGATTTAACTACTTATATGCGTGCGAAAAATTCCTCGGGCTCTACTGCATCGTTCAGACTATTTCCTTGGAAACTCGACTCTCGCTCTGGTTCCGCCACTTTGATACTTTGGAGCAACTCAGCCCCAACGATCAGAATCAATTGTGAAACTGACTTGAATATAACCTCCTTTACTCATTTACTTTGCTTTTAAGCACACACATAAGATCTTACGTACCATTTTCTGGAATGTGTATATATTTGTATAATAATTTAAAATGCTTTGACCAATTCAGCAATTCTAATTTACAAAAAAACAAAAAAAAACCAGCAATTCTGCATGTAAAATATATATACAGTTAGGGCCAGTGGCGGCTACTAAGCAGTGGCTCATTTTGATTATTACATTGTCAAATAAAGTTTTCACAAAGAGTCCGCGTGAAATTAAATGCCCCAACCTAACTATACTCACTTACTTTCCACTCCTTCCATTTTGAAAATCAAATCTTAAAAACGAAATATGTTTCTTTACATGGGAAAGACTCCACCAATTATACAACCACGTTTGTACAACTACTTTATTTTAGCACTGAGAGCTAGCGGTCAATGATCCAAACTGAGCGCGGTCGATGATGATCCAAACTGAGCTCAGTGCTATATATAGTTGTATTATCCGAATATGGAATTCTGGAAGTCGTGGAGATTTAAAACTTGAAATTACAATAAATATACTGAATTTTTACAATCAACTGTAACAGTTTTTTTTTAAAACATAATGTCGTTCGTAACCCATTTATATCATAGTTTTCTTGGTAAAGTTTGAAGCACTCTATGTAGTTCATGATAACCAAGACTAGTTTCTTACATAATATAATTAAGATTAATATCAAAAGAACGGTTTTCAAAATTACAAGAATCATTTAATTAAACAATTATATACAGTTTGGGGTTAAACAAACAAAATTTCTACGTACCAGACGATAGGATCAATCGTGTTTGAAATATTATATAAAAACCATCGTGATCAATTTCTTGCAACGAAGTTATTTGTGAAACGACAAATCCATTTACCACGAAAAAACATTTTACAGAATTGTTTATTCTTTCTTTAACCACGTAATGTACTCTTTAACTATAGTTGTCAAAACGAGAGAACAAAAGAAATACAATGTATTTATGTTGGACCCACCGATCACAAAACAAAAGGATGCTACAAAACTAAATTATAGAGCTAAAAAAGAAAAGAAAATATAACACACTTACATTTCTCCTACTCCATATATAGAGGCTCAAAACTTCTTTGGATGCTCACAATTCACAACCACCACCACTCCTACATTTCCCATTTTAAAAAAAGTAAAATACTCATTTCAACAAAACATTGTGTTATACCATACATAAAAATCAGTTCCTAAGTTTTTTTTCTGGTTGTGATATCGATGGAGAGTTACTTGAGGAAATGGTGTTTGGTTTCTGTGCTGGTTTTGCTTTTAGGTTTAGGGTTTAAGGTAAAAGCAGAGCCTCAAGTTCCATGTTACTTCATCTTTGGTGATTCTTTGGTTGATAGTGGAAACAACAATCGTCTTGTTTCTATTGCAAGAGCCGATTATTTTCCTTACGGCATTGATTTGGGCCGCCCAACCGGCCGCTTTTCCAACGGAAAAACCACCGTCGACGAGCTCGGTAAACCCTTAATTATACCCTTCTTCTTGACAAAAACAAAAGATTTTGTCTCATTTTGTCTTAACTAAACTAGAGTGAGACTGAAATGTTATTAACCAGAATCTAACATGGGCCTTTTGACATTTCTTGTGATATAATGAAGCTGCGCTACTTGGATTTGATAACTACATTCCTGCGTATAGTGAAGTGAGTGGCCAGCAGATACTTCAAGGAGTCAACTACGCTTCTGCAGCTGCTGGAATCAGAGAAGAAACCGGTCGACAATTGGTAACAAGAACAACATTTTGGTAAATATCTCTCTCTGTTCCGTCTAGTTTTAACCTTTTTTCTTTTTATGTTTTGCTTCTGGGAATGAAGGGACAAAGGATAACATTTAGTGGACAAGTCGCGAATTATAAGAACACAGTCTCTCAAGTGGTGGAAATTCTTGGAGATGAGAATAGTGCAGCTGATTACCTTAGTAAATGCATCTACTCTGTCGGTTTGGGAAGCAATGATTATCTTAATAACTACTTTATGCCTACTTTCTACTCCACTAGCAGACAGTACACTCCCGAACAGTACGCTGATGATCTTATCAGTCGTTACAGAGAGCAGCTCAATGTAAGTGATGATGCTACATTCTATGGGACTATACGCTATGCAATAAGTCCCCTGTTTTTTTGTGTGTCCTAGTTTATTATCATGGGATGACCCATTTGATGATGTTTATAGCAGAGTAATTTGGGAGTCTATAGCAGAGTCAGATGTTTCATACCAATAGATTATGATTTGGTCCAAATCTATATAAAGTTTCACGCTTTAGCCCTCTTAAAGATACCCATTTGGTAAAAAAGTGGATTTCCGCAAAAAATCCAGCTATATGAACCTCATTATGCTTATAAAGTGTTTTCATATTTAGCTATTTATAGGAGAGACCCATCTCGTTCAACCCTGAGTATACCTTACTTGTTTCACAATCTTTCTTTTTGTGTTTATGAAGGCACTATACAACTATGGAGCTAGAAAGTTTGCATTGGTAGGAGTGGGAGCCATCGGGTGTAGCCCGAACGAGCTCGCACAGGGCAGCCCTGATGGAACAACTTGCGTGGAGCGTATCAACTCGGCCAACCGAATCTTTAACGACAGGCTTAAGTCTATGGTCCAACAGCTCAACTTCGATCACGCTGATGCTAAGTTCACCTACATTAATGCTTATGGCGTTTTCGAGGACATAATCGCCAATCCCTCTGCTTATGGTACACATAATCATGAATTTTAAGTCTATCAAAAAAAAAAAAAAACGTCACAAAGTCGATATTTTCTTGTAATTTATACTGAAAAGGTTTTCTTGACATATATTGAGTCTCTGGATGAATGTTTTCAGGGTTTACTGTTACGAATACTGCGTGTTGCGGAGTTGGAAGGAACCGAGGTCAGCTAACATGTTTACCAGGAGAAGCCCCGTGCCCGAACCGGGATGAGTTCGTGTTTTGGGATGCGTTTCATCCAACGGATCGTGCGAACACTCTCATTGCGCAGAGATCTTACAATGCGCAATCGTCTGACGACGTTTATCCAATTGATATCTCAGCGTTGGCACAGCTTTGAAAGGACAGAGAATAGGAGAGTTCTCAACCAAATGTGTGATTTTCAAGTTCTAAATTCTGTTATTGGAAAAAGTTTCTGAAGTTACGTTACTCTCAAGTCTTATATCCGTCAACTGATGTTCTAATAAATTAAACTAGAGATGTTTTTTTTTTTTGTGCCAATACTTAATTCATTAAAACTAAAAAAGAGTTTGCATACAAACATTGAGAGATCTCTTTGCCAAAGATGTTTAATCGCAGATTTATCGTCTAAATCTTTTGTTTAGTAAGAATAATCACCTAAAAAACAGGCTCACTGAAATTGAATTTAGTATTGTATCGGAAACATGTCAAATTGTTAACCAAGTTTGATCACTGAAATTCATTTTTTTTTTGTTTCTCTCTTAGTTTATTATATTTAATTTATTTAGTAATTTGTTATATTGTTATTTTTTCTAAAATAAAAACGAATACAAACTAAACTAAAATAATTTTAGCTACAGTTTAATGATAAAATCACTATATCAGACTGCAAAGTGAAAGTGACCAAACCAAACAGAAATCGAATAATCCGAATGTCCGTCCCATTTTCCAGTTCATCTTACGAGGTCAGGAAGGCGCGTAAATATTCTTCTCATCATACGTAATAATTACGTAATACATTTTTCAGTTCATATGAAGTCATGGAAGGCACGTAATTCTTCTCATCATACGCAATATTGCATTCTCTGATGTGTTATACAAAATCAAGCCCAAATATTTACTAATCATTGCTTGATTGTGATATCAATCTCAATACATGAAAAAACAATTCATACATCTAGTTTTTGTTTGTTAATTAATATACCTTGTTCTTTCTATGATTTTATGATTGAGACTAATTAACGACGGTTGAAATATTGAATGATCAAGTCTTCTAGATATATTTTAGCTCGGTCTTATGCCTTTACGTACAATTAATACAAATTATAAGTATAATCACAAAAAACCACGAAAAAATTAATCACAAAGCTATAGTCACGAAAAAATTCATAATTTTTTTTTCGTTGCTATAGATTCGTAACTAATTTTGTTCGTGGCTATATTAGGTTTTCCGGAAATTTTTCGTAATTTTTTTTATTTAGATACAAAAAAATCAATAACTACTTATTGGCTATACAAATAAATACATATAATCTAGTATCTAATTAGAATCTACGTAATTGTGTTTTGAAGATATGACTTCTTTTTGAATTGAAAAAATATGACTTCTTTTATGACCAAACCCTTGTGACGAAACCATTTAATGACAAATTTATCAGTCACTTGAATGATTTAGGAACATCTTGGCAATACATTTGGTTAATAGGGGGAATATGGCCATCACTTACTTTAGTCTATCAAATCTTTTGAATCTTGAATAGTTTGTTAATAGATTTTTATATATAGAGGAGTATTTATAAATATCATCATATATTCGTAAAGTGACAATTTATTTTCTTGTTAATAAAATTTTCATTTATTTTTAACATTGATGTCCTCAGTATCTCATGGTTCATTACTTCATTACTCTTTTTTTTCAGGTATTAACATTGATTATGGAAACCTCATATTGAATTAAAAATAGTATATAACTATATATAGTAGTATAACCACTAAACCACCAACCCGATTGAGTTTGATCGGATCCTAAGCTAACATTTAATATTTATTTATTAGATAGATTGATGTTTAGGATTTTTCAAACATATTAAAATATAATAACTATTTGTTTTTTTTGTTTTTTAGTTATTTTTAGTTTTTTTAATACACTTAGTACTAATAAAATAAAAATAAAAATAATAATTTATTCAAATATTTGCAATTAATTTATTTTGTAAAAAGAAATGCATTAGTTAAAGTGTAAAACTTCAATTTTTCAAAAACAAAAACATCACTTGTATTAAAATTGTATAACATGCAATGATATAATATAATAAATGTGTTATTATCATAATCTAAGAGTTTCACCTACGATCTTAAATGAAAAGAGTTGGAGGGGACATGGAAGCAGCACCGGCCTTGTTCAATTATGATTACAAAAGTCTTTGACTTATTCACACAGAATCCACTTTTTCATTTAATGCCCACACCTAATTCTTCACCTGTTTTTTTTTTTTTTTTTTTTCACCAATGCTCATCCATTCTAAATAATTGAAATCTTTTAAATTTGGAGATATATACACAACAAATGACACCAATAATACACAATCAATCTATCACGACGCTCTTTCTCTTTCGAATTTATATATATAAATGATTTTCCAAATTACGACCAAGTTTGGATTTTGTTGTACGCGGAAAAAACTCCACCGCTGGTCAACGGTCCCAGAAGCACAAGTGGCTTTGTCAAACCTACGAGTTTCTCTCCTTTGAAATTATGCTGCAAAATATCTTTCTTTTTTTTTTTTGTCGTCAAAATGCTGCAAAATATCTTATAAATTCTAAAAGGATTAGACAATTAAATATTTCTAACAATTATCGAAATTAATTATTATGGTAAATAAATATATTTTTTTTTTGTCGTCTGAAGGCCCACCACGAATAGCTCCTCTTGCATCGTTCTGGAAATTTTCTTTATCTGATTTGCCTCCTCAAATAACATGCAGAAATCGCATTTTCTGAGAATCGAAACCCAGACCTCCTGGTGTAAAAGTATTAATGAACCGTTTAGTTAACCACTGGACTAAAAGCGCTTCCACAAGTAAATAAATATTTAAAGGTAGCAATTTTGGTGTGACTAAAAATGTCTTTGTCGAGAAATTGATCGAAGTATCGGTTTAGAATAATGATGATCTTTAATCTGTGATTAAACGTCGTTCCGGTTGTCGGCACATATACATTTTAAACAGTAGGATATAAATCCCTTTGGTTTTTTTTTTGTTTTGTTAAAGGGCCCAATCCCTTTGGTTTTGATTAATCAATGAAAAAACCGAAAAGAAATGAGACTTTTAAATTGGACCCACCAATCTTAAAGCGAGTAACCCTACAAAATTAAATCTAGCAAAATCACAATATCACACATTTCACTATATATACACAGACAACTTCTTTGGACTTCTTCACATTCACTCCCATCAGTACACTTCCCATTTCCAATCTCTTTTGATCACTTAAATAGCTTTTTGCTTTGAAATGGAGAGTTACTTAAGGACATGGTGTGTAGTGTTTGTGTTGTTGGGTTTAAGGTTTAGTGAAGTAAAAGCACAACAAGTTCCATGTTACTTCATTTTTGGTGACTCTTTGGTTGACAATGGAAACAACAACGGTCTTGTTTCTTTTGCAAGAGCCAATTACTTCCCTTACGGCATCGATTTTGGCGGCCCCACCGGCCGTTTCTCTAACGGAAAAACCACCGTTGACGAGATTGGTATGCGTCCTTATTACAACATATCTTCTCTTTATATATAACACTAAGTAGTTTTTGCTAATTACATAAGTCTATGTGATTGGAATGTTATTAGTCCTAATCTAACATGGTTTTGGCCTTTCTTTGTGATGTAATGAAGCTGAGCTACTTGGATTTAATGGTTACATTCCTTCGTATAGTGCTGCGAGTGGTCGGCAAATACTCTCCGGAGTTAACTATGCATCTGCAGCTGCCGGAATCCGAGAAGAAACCGGTCGACAATTGGTAACTAATCATAAAAAACACTCTTCATCATTTCTCAAAAATTAGAAAAGTTTCAACAACTTTTTTTTTTGGAAAATGAAGGGACAAAGGATAAGCTTCAGCGGGCAAGTTAGGAACTATCAGAACACGGTACGGCAGGTCGTGGGTCTGCTTGGAGACGAGACTCGTGCAGCTGATTACCTCAAGAGATGCATTTACTCTGTTGGTTTAGGAAGCAATGACTATCTCAACAACTACTTCATGCCTAATTTCTACTCTTCTAGTAGACAGTTCACACCCGAACAATACGCCGACGATCTCATCAGTCGCTACAGCACTCAGCTTAATGTACGTTTTTCTAATATGTTGCTACTCTATTTATCTCTACTTTTGTGTCATTACAAGCTTTGGTTCTCTCGAGGTTGACCCATTTGCTGGTAATCATGTTTTTTGGATTGGGTTTGGTCGGAATCTAGAAAAGTTTCCATCTTTAGCTTTCCCATTATGGCCTAACTGATGAAAATTCGACTTTATGAGCAGAAAATTACAAAATTAATACTTGTTCTGTTTCTAAATGATTTAATGTTTTGGAAAAAAAATTGTTTCAAAAAATTAAATGTTTTTAATTTTATGTGTAATTATTTCTCTTTTTTTATTTGATTTATCGTTGTAATATTTATTATTTCAAGAATTTTTTTTAATAATAGTTAAAAAAAAAGTTAATTTTTTTAAAAAAAAATATTTTCTTAATATATGTGCAAAATCTAAAAGAGAGAGAGTATGTTACCGTAGAAGTTGAGGTCTCACACCGATAGATATAACCTCAATTCTGGTCTTCACTTGTATAAAGTTTTTAGCTTTAGCTTTCTCGGTGTGATCTCGTGAGATCTTATTTTAAGAGGAAGATTTGAATAGGATGTGAAGTAAAAATCTCTTCAATTTCGTGAAATTTGCATTCAAAGACTTCCTTGTTTCACAATCGTTTCTTTTTGGGGGGTTTGTGTAGGCACTATACAACTATGGGGCACGAAAGTTTGCATTGATCGGTGTAGGCGCAATCGGTTGTAGTCCGAACGCGCTCTCGCGCAGTCGGGACGGTAGGACTTGCGATGAACGAATCAACTCAGCGAACCAAATCTTCAACAATAAGCTCAGATCTATGGTTGATCAGCTCAACAACAATCACCCTGATGCGAAATTCACCTACATTAATGCTTATGGCATTTTCCAGGACATGATCGCAAACCCCTCTAGATTTGGTATATACACACAAACACACGAGAGAGAGTTTTTGATTTTCAATGTTAAAGAAAACCGAACTTGATATGGGTTTTGTTGGGAATGTTATTTTGTTTTCAGGGTTTAGAGTGACAAACGCGGGATGTTGCGGTATCGGGAGGAATGCCGGTCAGATCACATGTTTACCGGTACAAAGACCATGTAGTAACCGAAACGCGTACGTGTTCTGGGACGCATTTCACCCGACCGAAGCCGCAAACGTGGTTATCGCAAGGAGATCGTACAACGCGCAATCGCCTTCCGACGCTTACCCTATGGATATCTCAAGGCTAGCACAGCTTTGAAGAAACAGAGAAAAATATGAACTGAAAAAAAAAGTTCCACAAGCTAATGTGTGATCTTTTCTGTGTACCGCCCTTTTTCATATCTATCTTATTATAAATCGAAAATCAAGTGTTACATTATTCCATATATATAACCCGATTTCTATATAAACCGGTTCATAGCGCATTGTTCACGTGAATTGCTCGTCGCGGTTCATTTCCACAGTCACGATATCGAGTTCGAAACATTTACCATGTTGCTTCCAGTAATCTGCCATCGGATTGATCCACTCCGGTTCAGCTATCTCCGCTCTCCGGTGCTTCAATTCCTCGGTCGAAATGTTGTACTTCTCATCTCTGAGCCTAACCAACTCCGGTCTTAATACCCCTTGCCCAACACCCTGTGGTGACATCATCAGTTCGGGTACACCCATTGGTAACTCGTCACCTACATAACATAAGCACGCACACGCAAGAACCAATGATTGTTCGAACCAAACTAAACCAGACAAAATTCTGTATGACTAATGTTTGTATTTTTTTTTAGGTAGAACTTTTAACCCATTAACCGGAAAACCAATTGATTCACAAAGCGATTTAATCATATGAACTAACTGATAGAACGGTTTACATAGAACCGGTCCGGTTTAGAGCTGATATTTGGATCAAAGACATACCTCGGTCTATCTGCCAGGTGCACCAAAACTTCCCGTACGTTTTGGCTATGTTCTTGAGCTCCGGAGCAGCCATAACCTCAGGCAATCGTGGATAAGCCCACGAGCCTGACTTAACCTCGTAAGCATGAGAGTGCCAAAGCTTTTGCTCATCTCGAGGCAGATTTTCGTATAACCGGTCTGATATTACATATTCAATTCCTGTAAAACAACAACTTTACTATAACCTTAAAAAAAAGTGGGCTTTTGATCTGAGTAAAAGAAAACAGTACCGATGAGAGGTGCATCGGAGCGGTCAGAGGCGTAAACGGCGCACTGGAGGAACTCGTCGTTGACTCGGTGGGCGTAGTGGTGAGTCTCTATTTGCCGGGACATATCTCCACCGTAAATCGCAAACGTCGAGACATGGCTGTTCATTTGCTTCACCGGTAACCTCCTCTGCATGATTGTCGTTCCAGCATCAATCAAACGCGTCGAAACCGTCACCGGATCTCCGGGAGCCACCTGAACTTCGTCGCCGTTCGAATCCATATTTTTGATTCTCTTTTCTTTTCTCTAATTTTGTGTTTTTTTGTATATGGTATTATCAATTAATGGTTTATCAGATTCTTCATGGATGATACATGGCACGCAATTTCAAAGAAACGTGTCATGAAACGGCCGTACATCAACCATGTGTTGAATCCGACTACAAATTTACATCTCTGATTTAATAAAATCGTCTACAAAACCAAACCGGACCAAAACTGAAAATCAACCAATACAAAACCAAACTAAAGTCGAACCAAACCGAACCGCACCAGACGGTTCTCGCAACTGTGAAACAATCAATGTACAAGAAAGATTCGCTGTGCAAAGAATGCTGACGGAAAATTTTTCCCGGCCGCCGGGAAAACAAGATCTCATCTAATTCTCTCAATAATTTAGCAACGAATACTTCACACGCAACACAATCTTACCCTTTTCAACGCCTAGCTTTGCTCCAGTCACAAGCCAATGTCCAGGCAGATCCTGTGGTCCTTTCAACATCTCCGACGAATCAACGATCTTAGCCAGTTTCCCTGATTGCCCCGACACGTCTTCTCTCTTCTCCTCCGTCGAACTCGATGTAGACGGACCTCCAAGTTCGAGCCTCCCGGTGGAAGCTACCGGAGTGTGGTCCCAGACAGACCGTCTTATCGTGCAACCAGGGACTTTAGAGAAGAGTAGTTTCAGGTGCAAAACGTTTTTCGATCCGAACTCCCAAACCCCGAGCTGAGCTCCGGTGACAACGTGAACGCCCGAGAGATCGCCGATGTGGGTCTCGGTGTGTTCGATGGGCGAGGTGCTTACGTGTGAGAAGTTCTTCCATTTGATCGGCTCGAACCAGCGGCTATCTTGCTCCTCTGGTCCTTGCCATTTCGGTGCACCTATTGGCACGTGAGAGTCCCAATGTGGCTGCAAGATTTTGGGGAGAGAGACCAAGTGTTGCAAATGGATAGAGAGACGGTTTTGTTTGCTTCCTTCTAAGCTTAGCCTGAGACCTGTGACCGGTTTACGCCCAACCGTTACCTGAAAAATACCCCAAAGCCAATCAATATGTTCAGTTTGTCTATAAACCGAACGATAAACCAAACCAAAAAGAATCGACAGCTCTGTTGTCTACCTGATCAGCGCTGATGAATAGCTTGGGACCCATTAAGCTGAACTGAAGAGTTTGACACACAGGTTCTTTCCGTTGGAGGGTACTCTGTTCGGGAGCCCAAGCTCGAGCTATTTGGAAATCCAAGAAGTACTGTAAATCTTCAATAGGAGGCTTATCTGGTAAAAACATCAGATAGATTCGAATGTAAAACAGGTAGATTCGAATGTAAAGAAGTTTTGATTTTTCAGAATAGAAAACTCACATTCCAAGTAAAGTTCGATGGCACGAGTTAAATGCCTTTGGCCAGGCACACCTTCAAGCAGAGAAACAATGGGAGTAAAAGTCATGTTGATAATGTCTGGAGCTGCGGGTACTGTCTCAGCCCATCGAGCATGGCTTTGCTCAAGATCGTCTCCTCCTCTTCTCCTAAATATTACTGTAATATCCTACAGGAGAGAGCTTTTTCAGCTAAAATCTTTTTAAGAGGGATCCAAGTTCGTTAGCAAGAGCAATCTGGCCATGCCCTCCCTTGACGTTTTTACTAACCTTGTCTTTGTTTTTGAAGGGGCCAGTAATAGATTGACTCTCTGCTTCTTGAAACCTGTGCTCCATCATGTCATTGACATAGTTCTCGATCTCAGATACCGGTAAAGGGGAAGACTGGTGCTGTCTAATGTAAACCACGTCTCTTCCTCCAATCGTCACAGAAGTTACAATGTGAGTCCCGTAATTTTCGATAAAGCTGTACCAAAGATTAAACGAGTGGAGAAACCACATCAGAATCATGATAAATGTCATCAGAAGGATCACATACAAGTTTAGCTTCCAGAAATTTAAAACAGCACAAGGAGGAAAAACGGTTGCAAGTTTATATTCGGATCATCTTTAATCCATTACAACTCTCAGCAAAACCTTGCTATTCACCAGGACAACAAGGGGAAACCGACTCTAGAATAACATGTCAAGGGTATTTACATCAAATGCCATATCCATTTAGAGATTATATTGGTAACCACTTTGACTATAAGATATAGAAGTGCAGAAAACAGGGTGGTATGGAAAAGTGGAACTACCTAGCTAAGGAAGCGGGATCCCAAGAGGAAGGAACAGCGCGTCTGATCTCATTGCGCAAAACCAATGTAAGCTTTGCCAATTTGACTTCATAAAGCGGAATAAAATATCCGACCAGTGCAAGAGATTTCGTGGATGCTGCATCGACTTGCCAAGAACCCGTGTAATTGAACATGGCGTTAAAGCATCCGAGTGGTATGTTCCCTTTTACACCTGATCTCTCATTGAAGTATTCTGCCATCTGCGGCAAAGAAAAAAAAAGCTAATGATTAACTAAGAACCAACAAGACAGTATTTTTTCCCACAAACTAATGAATTCAAGACTCAAGTTGTCCCCAACGAACCAATCTTTACCCGAAAAAATAAACAAGAACACCGATATAACAAAAAAAAAAAACAGCATTGATTAGCACAAAAACCGTGACAGCCATTTCTGTTCTGAAATTTCCCAACTACAAATGCACCAATTGTCCCAGTGAAGTTAAAAGTTCAATGTAAAGCTTCCCAATTTAGAAAAATCCAAAGTTAATTAGGATGCTATATCAGATCAGGTATATAATCTTATTGTAGATGCGTAATCAAGACAAAGACCAAAAAGGGTTAAATGTAAGACTCGCATTTTCAACATCAGGACCAAATAATCTTCGCTTTAAAAAAAAATATTGGGGGAAAGTTAGAAAGAAAATGGGTGAAAAAATCACCTGGTGGAAGCTGAAAACAGGGCTTCTCTTTCTCTGTATGCTAGTTGTGCCTCGTGAGCACTCGATATCAGCAGGGACATCAGGAAGAAGATCCCCATCGGACAATTCAAGATCTCTGTTTTGTCCTTCTTCGATACGAACCAGCCTTGACCCAGGAGCTCCTTTGCAGTACAGAAGCCGAACATCGGATGTAACATCGAAGCCACGGCCTAAAGCTTGGATCGCATTGCGAAGCGTCGTGGTCAAAGCTTCCGAGCTCGGTACGCTCAAGTTTCCTTCTTTACGATTATCCATTCGACACAAAACAAAAAGAAAGAAGAAGAAGATAAAAATAGAATATATCCGAAGACTAATCGCGATGACGATTACAAAATACAAACTAATCTAGGGTTCGTGAGTTTCTGATGAAGAAGAAGAGAGTTTTTGAGCTTTCGATTTAGCCTCTCACCAACACCATTTCTGGTTTTGACTCCAATAATCGTAGAAACCGCGTTTGAGATTTTATTATTTTTTGTGGTTTCTCTCTCTC
The DNA here is from genome assembly GCA_020283515.1 of Alliaria petiolata. NCBI lineage: Eukaryota > Viridiplantae > Streptophyta > Magnoliopsida > Brassicales > Brassicaceae > Alliaria > Alliaria petiolata. Next base: position 61,370,693 of record JAHZTW010000001.1, read on the forward strand.
TCTCTCTCTCTCTCTCTCTCTATATCTTTCTTCTGTGTGATATCAAGAAGATTCTTAGGTTGACTGGTCTTTTTCTTTGTTGCTAATTAGATCCTTTTTTCATTTCCAGACAGACAAATTCTTTGACTTTCTGTTTTTTAATTTCCCCTTTTTCTAGGGTTTCCAATATCATGTCTTGTTCTTGAAATTGAGCATATGCTTTTCTTTTTCGGGGAATATACAACATTTTACTAGTAAAATAATTTCGTCAAAATTTCACAAAGTACTATTTGTATATTTGTCGAAGAGGAGACTAAAATCTGGAGCTAAATTTGAAATATTCAAAGATTCTTTTACCTTCAAAAGTTGTAGTTTCTTGCAAATTAGTGGTACATCACTGTGGAAATGAGTTTTCCTCTTCTCAAACACATTGCATTTTTATTTTTTATTTTTTTTTCTGTTGATTATTCTTTCAACAGTTTTAAGTCTTTTATTCAGCGAAAAAAATAAAAATAGTTTTTAAGTCTTTTTTTTTTTGACATCATTCAACAATTTTAAGTCTAAACAATTGAAGATACCGCAAACTTGGTTGACTAATTTTAATGAAATTCATTTGCTGACAAAAGAGAAAAAAAATGACAATTTTATATCGTTTTGTCGTCATGCGACATTTTTCTTTTAAGTTTCGACAAAATTTTTTTTTTGTGTGGGTTAGATTCGACAATTATGGTTTATATACGTCGTTGAACAGATTAATGGTGCGATATTGTCCGGAAAGAATGAAATTTCCGAAACCCAAATTAGGGTCAGCAACTCCTACTTCATCATCAGCTAACAAAACAATGGCAGATCATAAGTAATTAGCACATAATAATAATAATCATCATCGTTCATATACAAATATAAAACGACAATTCCTATAATATATTTACATCTGTACGTGCATCCTCATGTACACTGTTCATCACCCTTCTACATGTCTGAAGATGGAGCCAGGATCTCTAACGGCACGCCTGGTATAGGTTCCAACACTTGAGCTTTTGGGACTTCTCTTGACAATAATTCCTGCATCCACAAATCAAACATCGAACCATTGATCTTACATAAAGCAAATATTTTGATTTGGATTACATTTTTTTTTTTTGGGGGTTTAAGAAGATACACCTTAAATGATTCTATCGTTCCTTCTTTCTTCACTATGCTTGCTAAAATTCCCTTTGCATCAAGATCGCCATTTTGCATCGGCACAACAAACCTACATTCCAAGAAAAACCCGACTGAAAAACTACAAATTACAATTTTCTTGAGGTTACATAATCTATTACGTAAAAAAAAAAAAAGAGATGATTATTTACTTGGCTTCCAGGAGTTTGGCGAGCTGAACAGCGTCTTCTTGGCCAGAAACAAGAGTAAATCGAGGGAGAAGTTGTTTGATGACCGGTGTGATGACAATGTCGGCTCTTTCGTTCTTCAGAAATTCCGCGTTGTATACACAATGCGGTTCGTAGTAGAGGGATATCTGATCTTCAGGGGATACAAGGAGATATCTGAGAACAAAACGGAACTATGTTACCGTTAAATGTTGTTGCAAAAAATATCCTAATAGATAATTTGCAAGCTTGATCAGGAATTTTCTTTTACCCGTTTTCAGGGCGTTGCCATGGTGGACCAAGGACAGGTCCTGCAGTGGCTTTAACTCGGACCTTGGAACCGTTTCTTGCGTTTAGCTCGTAGCTATCTCCGGGTTCCAAATAAGTGACCTACAATAAAATATTTCAGAGAGACTAATAATATTTCACTGTTTCTCATTTTAAAATTTTTTTGAGTCGTCTGCAAATCCTGTTAAGAATTGGATAGGGATGAAGTAATTACGAGACTTAAGAAAAATGAAACAAGTCACTTACATTTCTAAAAAGAGGATCCAGCAAAGGCTTTGCATTCGGAGTTGCAATAACCTTAATGCCTGGAGATTTCTCAGAAATCGGCTTCAGGGTATTCAAATGACAATGATCATCAAGGCTTTGAGTTATGAGCAGACAATCAACTTCAGGGAGATCATCAAGCTGCACCGAACATAGATCTTAGAAACTTACAATCACAACAATGAGAGAGAATGTGATGATGAAACAAAACATATTTAATGATTCATGGCTTCTTTACAAATGATTTTCCCACAAAAGATGATATGAATAGAATGAAAACAAAACAAGTGTTACCTTGAAGCCCTTCAAAAATCTCTTGGCAGCATCATAGAGCCATGGGATTCCAAAATCCAAATTTCCCACGAGAATCGGATCAACCAGGATATTCAATCCACCTGTTTCCCATAGCCAGCTATTTCCCTAACTCCTCAAAACGAAGGCATGTCAACATTTGCTTACGGAATCACAAATGCTCAAGTAGGAAAAGATCCCTGAAAACGACCCATATGAAGAAACCCCACCTCCAAGTATGTCAGCTTGAACGCATCTGTCCCAGAGCCACTAACCCCAGTAGCTCTGCCCTCTGACAAAACAGAGGATACCACTGTGAGAGACCGGGAAACACGCGGCGAGAGCTTGAAGCGGATGGAGAGAGACCTGGAAGGGCTGTGAAGAGCGGGTGAGAATAACGGAAATGTGGATGCAGTTCGGACTCTTGTTTTGGTGTTGAGACTTAGAGGAAGAGCATTGGCGTTAAGTGGCATTGTGGCTGCTCTGCCACCTGACACCACCGGAGCCATTGATTTTGTTTTGCCACCTGCCAATAATGAAGTTTTTCAATGAGTGAAGTGAAATTAGAGATTCACTTTTGTAGAAAGCTCAGTAACACAGTCTCTAAATCATAGAAAGCCAACGACATTTTTCCATATCCTTGAGTTTTTAAGAATAGGGAAGAGTTAGAAAGGCTAGCAGGAAATGAGATGCCCAAAATGTGAGAGATATTGGCTTTACAAAGATATTCTACTTTAGCTCTCTAATCTGTGTTGTAAGATCAGTTTAGATTTTTTTTTCTGTGTAAAAGAGTTGTTCTATCACAATTATACTGTTGTTAGGTTTGTCTAGACTCTAGAGAGTAGAGAGTATTATATATTCAGTATTCAGTAACTGCTCTCTAACCAGCTTACTACCGTTATAATATGCTACGATCAGTCCTATAACAGACCTATAACTAAGGCTTGAAGCAGCTGAGACCAAATGTGTCTTTTGGCTTATCAATAGTAAAGCATTTTCCCCAAATCTAAAACCTATGGTTATAGGTGGAACTCGGAATCATCTATGAATTGTAATTTTATTCTCTGGCCTTGAGACTTACTTTAATAGATCGTATGCCATAACAGTCTGTAATTATTTTTCATTAGGTCACCAATAATCATTTAGCTTCGAACAGGAGAGTTTCAGAGCAGGCAAAGCCTCTTTCTGCACTATGCTAAATTTCCCACGCCGGACGGAAAAAAGCCTAAATTTGTACCCACTAATCAACATTTTACCCATAATTCAGTAGCCGTGAAACCCATGGAAGCAAAAATCAGAGATACGAGATGTTTACAAGTAATTAGAAAGACAGAGGGAAACAGAAGAAGAAGAAGAAGGAACCTGATTTAGAGTTGAAGAGAGTGTTTGGTGAGAACGGTAGTCGTCACGTCTCTCGGTTGAGTGAATGAATGGTTCTTATGTTTCCTATCACACAAATAATCTGAGAGAGAAAAAAAGGACAGAGAAATTGGTTAGAGTGAATTTCACGACGTTGCTCCAAAACGCTGCGCCTGACCGACCCGGTTTACCAAACCAAAATCAAATCTTAATTTTAAATTAGAATTGTAAAAATGGTTAATTTTTGGACTCGGCTTGAGGGAGACGTAACAGGACGCAACATTGACGCAGATCCAATCGCACGACAAGACAGAACAGTTTCTTCTTCAAGTGTTTGTTGCTCAAGATATTACTATTGAGACATTCGATTTGTTATGCAATGGAGGGAACTCGAGAGAAGATGTAGAGTTTTAGATCACTTGGAGAATGAGGGTTATGCTAGACTTTTAAAGTGAGCGAAACTATGCGGTGAACCAGAAGCTTTGAAAGAACAACCAGCAAAGGTTGTTCAAGAGTGCCCCATTGCTCTGGTTACTCCTTCCCATGTTGGCTCGAGCAGTGTAATATTAGGAACGTATCATGGTAGCGGATCTGTTGATGATGCACTCAAGGTGTTCGACGAAATACCTGAGAGGGATTCGGAAGACTTGGTGTGTTATGACGAGGTGTTTTGGGAAAAAAATCAGATGGAGAGATATTCAAACAAGTCTTCCCTGCTTGTGCTTTGACAGGAGATGTTAACGAAGGATCACTGCAATTTGAAGCTGTGCACAAAGACTATGGAATCGTACCTTCCATGGAACACTATCATAGTGTTACTAAGATGTTGGCGAAATCTGGTCACTTGGACGAGGCATTGTACTTTTTTGTGAGAAAGCCAATGGAGCCGAGTGTTGATGTGTGGGATTAAACACTGATGAATCTTTCTCGGGTTCGTGGGTATCTAGAGCTCGGAGAGATAGATGCGCTGAGTTGGTTTAGAAGTTGGATGCCACAAGATTAGACCAAGTGTCAAGTGCAGGTCTTGTAGAAACCAAAGCATCAGACTTTGTGAAGGAGTAGGAACTGAATTATCGGTCTAAACCATGTGATGTGTTTAGAACAGAAGATACTTCACATCAAGAAATGGATACAATCTACGAGATACTAAAGAGTTTGAAGTCACAAATGCTAGAAATGGGTTACGTTCCTGACACTAGGGTATATCATACCAAAGGCGTGGAGAAGGAGAGAAGAGTAGAAGGGATTTTAGGGCACAGCGAGAAACTCGCCCTTGTTCAGGGGATTCTTAACTCAAGGCCTCGATCTTCAGTCCTTGTGATGAGTAATTTTAGCATTTGTCGGGATTGCCACAATGCGTTGAAGTTGATGTCAGAGATAAGCGAGATGAACAGAGATTCCACNAGCATTTGTCGGGATTGCCACAATGCGTTGAAGTTGATGTCAGAGATAAGCGAGATGAACAGAGATTCCACTTCTTCAAAAACGGCGTCTGCTCTTGGAACGAGTACGGGTGAGTGGGGGTGGGCATTTCGGTTTAATTTCGGGTTCGGTTCGTGTTCGGTTCGGTTCGGTTAATTTGGGTCTTTTAAAACTCTAACCGAACTCAACCAAAGTTAATTCGGTTTGGTTTAAGTTCGGTTCGGTTTGAATTCGGTTCGGTTTGAATGTAGTTCAGTTTGAGTTAATTAATTCGGTTTAGTTTAAAATTTTTTTCACTTAATAATATCTTTAATATTATTAAACAATGTTGCAATACTTTTTTTCCATTAAGAGCTTAAGAACACTTAATTTATGACACTTAATAGAAAAAAATTGAGAAAACTTTCAATTTCGAGTTTCCACTCATACTAATTTATTATAACTGGTTGATAAAGTTTTATATCACGAGCAAGAGAACCAGATGAAAAAAATAGGATGAATAATTATTGGGGTTTTATGAAACTTAGCTGTTTATGTGCAATCATGAGATTTTAGATTTTTTTTTTTAGTATCGATGAATTCTTAAATAATAGGATTAAAAATAATTAATATCATAATATTATTAATTAAATAAACACATTGGTTCTTCGGTTCGGTTCGGTTATAAACCGAACCGAACCGAACCATACGGGTTGACAAAAAACCTAACCGAAATATTTTAGTATAGACTTTGGTTTGGTTTGGGTCGGTTTGAGTTCGGTTGGTTCGGGTTGGTTCGGTTCGGTTCGGTTTTTTTCCCACCCCTAAGTGAGGTCAGTGATCGTTTTCCTCTACTCAGTATATTTTTTCAAGAGAAAGAAGGATAGATATTAACTTATAAAAGACATTTGTCTATAAATCATTTATAAAAGCATTAAATTTTAGAATTGTTAAATGATCATCGAGTTACTCTTTTCATCTTTTGTGTCTGCTGCATGCCATCCGAGTCAATTCCATGGAGAGATATTGATAAGAATGCTTTATAATCTAGCTTTTGTGGGCTTGGTTTGGTCCAACTCCTATCAGAAATCGATGTAAATGAGTTCGGAAAAGTTTTCAACTAAAGTGAGAAGAAAGAGAGTTTGATTCAGCTAGAGATACTAGTGTTTTTGGATCTATGTAAATCGAGCTAGTAGTAAGGTTTCATACAACTTGTGATACGACTATGTAGCTAACTATAAATAAGATAACTTCACAAGCATTTCTTCTTTCTTAAGAGACAAGGCAATGTGCACATCTTTCGATATTATAGTGACGAGGAAGAAAACTCTGCTGTGGAGTTTAGGATCACGGATTCAGGGTGTAATGGGTAGAGATCACTACCAGGAACAGAGGATTTCATTGTCGTTGTTGTTTGNTCGATATTATAGTGACGAGGAAGAAAACTCTGCTGTGGAGTTTAGGATCACGGATTCAGGGTGTAATGGGTAGAGATCACTACCAGGAACAGAGGATTTCATTGTCGTTGTTGTTTGATCGGTAACACCAGACGTGCTCGAGCTTCCATGTGGATCATTGTCCCTCAGCTTTGAGATGCTCCAGTTGTCTCCATATAAACCAGGATCTGACATAACCTGTGTTATTTCGATCACTCCCTCGAGCATTTGCACGGCCTCTGACATTGTTGGCCTTAATGAAGGAGATGAGTTTGTGCAAATAAGAGCAACGTTGATCATCCTCACGGCTTCTTTGCTGTTGAAATCACCTTCCAGCTTTGGATCTACAATCTCCAATATGTCTCCTTTCTGTTGCAGCGCCAGCGCCTGAGATTTGATGTAAAAAGAAAATAGGTTTCAGTAAAGAGAAACTTGTAGACATCGAATGGTCTAAAGAGAAAGGAAAGCTCCAAGGGGTTACCCAATTGATAAGCGAGACGTGATCATCACTTCCCTTCTTTTTAGTATTACTCTTTCCACTAACAATTTCCATTGCCACAACACCGAAGCTGTACACATCTGCTTTCTCTGTTAATTGACCCCATAGAATATATTCTGGAGCCATATATCCGCTACATTACAAAAGAAACCAAGAATGAGCTAATTTTGGTCGGCCATGGTGCTGTTTCTTTGTTTTATGTTGTATACTTACACGGTCCCTGCAACTTTGGTGCTAATGTGAGTGTGTTCTTCTTCATGTAGCCTAGCCAATCCAAAGTCAGATATCTTTGCATTAAGGTCGGCGTCTAGAAGCACATTTGCGGTTTTTATGTCACGGTGAACCATCCTGATCGTCGATCCCTCGTGAAGGAATTCAAGCCCTCTTGCGATTCCAACACATATTTTTTGTCTTACTACCCAGTCCAATTTCAGTGAGCTTTTTCCTGGCAGTAGATGTAGACCAAAGAGAAATGATATCACTTTACATGTGATAACATATTCAAAACGAGAAGAAAAGCTGAATGACTTTTATTTACCAGACAGGGCAAGAGCAAGCGAGTTATTTTCCATGTACTCATACACGAGCAACAACTGATTCTTCTCGACACAACATCCATAAAGCTTGACAAGGTTTGGATGACTCAGACCAAAGATCATGCCTATCTCATTCACAAACTCGCGGTTTCCTTGGCGTGACTTGGAAGAAAGCTGTTTGACTGCTATGATAGTTCCATCTGACAGCTCTCCCTGCATTATGTTTCTCATATCATAAACAAAAAACAGCCATTTATCTACGTTTGAGAAGACCTTGGCAATATTGTTGTAGCGTACTTTGAATACGGATCCGAAACCTCCTTCTCCAAGTTTGTTGGCTTGGTCAAAGTTGTTTGTTGCAGCTTGAAGTTGCCTCCAGGTAAAGCAAACCGTTTGAAGACCCTCGGCTCTCAGATCTATTGTGATAATGTTCCAAAGAGAAAATCATCAGTATTGCAATGAGCAAATATGAGTAATGGATTCATATCTTCTGTGAACTCTGATACCTCGTTCTCTTGTGTTCTTGTCTCGTCTGCATCTTCTCCAAGCAAATAATCCTAAGGCCAAGAGAGTAATTGCTAACAAGGCACCCGTTACCCCAAAAATGAGGGGATAATTAGTGTGATGTTTTAATTTCTCCGCTGCAAATGACACACTAAAAGTGTAAATACATATACATTTGCATCCTATATATAAACCACAATCTACAGAATAGACATTTTTAATAAAGTATAGTTTTTCTTTGTCTAAGAACCTCCGCATCGTGACTCCTGACCTGAAATTTTGAAAGATGAATATTATCATAAGGTGGCAGGAAAGGGTGTCAAGAAGATGAAGGTGTTAATTTGTACGAGTGTCAAGAAGATGAAGGTGACACTTGAGAATGATACAATTCAACGTCAAGGAAAGCCACAAAAGAAATACTTACTGTGACACAAGGAGATTGCAGAGATAATAGGACCATAGTTTCCTCTTTCGGGAATGAGGGTTGTCCCTTTCCCTGCCCAATACAACCTAATCTCTAAGATATGATCGGTCACATTCACGCTCACTTCTTTCACAACAGGCTTCAGAGCCCCATTAGCCTCCTCTTTGATGTTGAAATCCCTCAAGAACAATACTCCCTGACAAAAAGCAAATGGACTTCAATCTTCCATGCATGATTGAAGAAAGCTACTGTTCTGTAATCAATAATGACGTTTTACCTGAACATAAACGTCAAATATGCGTCTGCCGAGACGACTGTATAGTTCTTGGTCTGAAAACTGGATCTCCATAAAATGGAGTCTCACATTGTAGGTTCCATTTTCCAAGCAAAACGCATAATACACTAGAGATAGAGCAGATCGACGTGCAGTCTTATAAAGATCAGGAGAATCGACTCCCGATAGGCTCAAACTAGTTGAAATGATGTATGTGTCATCATCACTTGGATCATCGGTAAAGTCACCTGTGTTGCTGATTCCCCAGTTTTCCATGTGCTGATTTGTTGCGGACATGGTCTTATTGTTATCAGCTTGATAAGTGATTTTACCCGAAGTGTTTGTAATCTGTACATTTCCTCCACCACAATTTATATGTAGTGATCGCTGATCTACAATCAACAATCATCAATAGAAAGCGTAGAGGCTTACAGTTTTGTCACGTAATTTTAAGGGATTTAATAAAAAAAAAAAAAAAAAAACACATTATGTTAGAGATAAGTAAATAAAGCTCTATATGTACTTACAGTTCCTGCATTTGGTTGGACCAGCACATGGAAGAAGCCCATTTCTATATGACAAGATGGTCAGAACATTTAGGCATCTAATCAGTAAGTGTGTGAAAGCAAAGAGATTACTAAGTTTAATCCATTCTTGCTGTAAGATAAAGCAGAAGACTATACTTACAAACTGTTCTGCAAATATGAGCTCCGGTATGTGTTAATAGTACTGATTCAACAGAAACTTCACCATGAGCAGGTTATTAAAAATATAAGATTGAAGATGTCCCATTTCATGTTCATATTACCTCTTTGCCTGACAGCTCGATGACCATGAGAAATTGTTATAAGAGAGATCACTGTAGAAAAACGACAATAATATTAGTAGGGATGATGATGGCGTATTTCTCAAGCCATACAACATGCATGGGAAACGTACATATCAGATTTGCTGTTGAGGGAAACAGCAGATTCAACGTTTCCAGAAAGCATGTTGCCAGTCAGATAGCTGAAACAAAAACCAATAATTCTGAGTCTCGGATTAAAAATACTCAATGTCGGATTGTAACTACTTACGTATGTTTTGGTACTTTTTGTACTTCTTGAACTTCACCAGTAAGCTTGTTAAAGGATAAATCTCTGCGTTAAAAAAAAAACTGTCAATAATTTTTTTTTGGTGTGAACGTAATTGTTTAGGTATTCTCTGTTTGTATAAATAGGACTCTGCAAATTTTTTTTTTTTTTTTTAAAAAGATCCTTTCATACTTGCATACAACTCTCACAATCTATGTTTTCATGTGTTTACTCACGAGTCTTGTGACAATCTATAATTTCACATATACTGTAATTGGTATAGTCTAGTAAATTTAAGCATATAAATATACAATTAATGTACAACAGAGTTCTGATGATAAGTTTCAAACTTGTGAAGTCTGTCTTTCCACATATCATTAAAAAGAGCTTACAGTCTCTTTAGGTTTGACATATTCCAGATGTAAGAAGGAATTGGACCAGTCAAATTCACATTCCTCAAAATCCTGGAACAAGAACGGAAACATTATAATTAGTTTGAAAATTTTCCGATAAAAATTGAAGACAGTAGAAACCATATATAAGCTGATCAGTGGAAAAATAAATACAGGGTTTCGATGACTTTGCTGGATAGAATTGGAAATGAGTTTATCCCAGTAGTATCACTAATTCTCCTGCGCATATGAACATATGTAACGCTTAAAACATGAGTCTAGCTTGTTTGAATTTATAACTGTTGCTAATCTATTGAAGGTGGTCAATTACACATCAGTAAGGTTTTCTAGACGGGCCACTGCATCAGGAATAGGCCCTTTCAGTCCACTCCCGTATAGAAATCTGCTGACCATATATATATAATTGACACAGGGGTTAATTAGAAACCCTGTACATATAGGCCCTTTCAGTCCACTCTACATAAACAGAAACGATATGAGAAATGAAAAGCTTACGTACAGCTTTTTAAGCCGAGACCAGTTGCCAATATATGCTGGGATGATTCCACCGAAGTTGTTGTCACCTATCCAACTAAATAATGAAAACGTACAACTAGTTTAGAACTTTGTAAAACTTATCTTCTTGGACTAGTTTATAGCTTTTGATGGGCTACCTTTCCACACACTTAACTAAGCAATTAGCGTTTAGAAAGTGTCAAGATCAATTTCACACATACTACGAAGTAACAAAGCATGTATAAAAAATTGCTCAGAAAGCTTGAAATACACGTTTCAGTTCAATCTAAGTGCTCATAAAAGGGAAAAATCTTTTCAAAGTAGCAACAACTTACAACTCCTCAAGGTTTACTAGTCTAGCGAGAGTGATAGGCAAGCTTCCAGTAAACTGATTGGATGCAAGATGCCTGCAGAACCAAAGTTTCAGAAAATATCAAAAACTGATTGGATGCAAGATGCCTGCAAAGCCAAAGATTGTCTTACAATCTTCTTAGGTTGGTCAAGTTACCAAGCTCATCAGGAATCGGACCAGAGAAGTGGTTTGCTTCAACCCCTCTTAACAAATTAATTTCATCAGACCACTGTAATATTAGGTCAAATCAAAAGGCACAAAAGTAAGAAAAAGTTAGAGACGTACAAGCTATCCAGATTCTTGAAGTTTTGCAACCAAGCTGGTAAATTCCCAGACAAATTATTAGCGGAGAGCACGCTGCCAGAAAATACAAAGTTACTCGTAAATCATGAAGATGAAGAATCAGATTCAGAGAGACCGAGAGAGATAAAGAGAGAGAGAGAGATCTAACATGGTAGTGAGGTATGGCATTGAAGCCCACTCCATTGGGATCGTGCCCGAAAGGTAGTTTCTATTCAGGATTCTGCAAAGAAGAGCAAAAACTCGCTTGAAAATATGAAGGTTAAACAAAACTTATTTTTGTTCAATAAAATACAGTAGAACCTCTATAAATTAATATTCGATAAATTAATAATCACTATAAATTAATAAATTTTGTCGGTCCCGAGTCGGGCCGGTGTAAAAATTAGCAAATTTCGATAAGATAATAAGATAATAATTTCTTTGAAACTCCTATGTAAAAATATGGTCCCAATAGTTATATAAATTAATAATTATACATTTAAGTATATATAAATAATGTAATATAGTAAAATGTGATTATATTGTCGTTTCAAGTTTATAAATATTGTTTATCTTATCTTTCAAATTTATTGATATGATATTTTCTGAATGAATTTTACATTGTTGAAAATATGTTTTTTGTATTTTGATGTACATTAAGAATTTGAACCGAAAAATATCTCTATAAATTAATATTTTATTAATTTATCGATAAATTAATAATTCTATAAATTAATAAAATTTCGATGTCTCAACATTATTAATTTATAGAGGTTTTACTGTAGTGTTTAATATGTAATATATAACTAATAGCAACTAAGCCAATCATGCAAAAGAATTATAAAATACAATTGCAAAATATGCACATTTTTATTTAAGAGATATATATGAGCTTAATCCATACCCATAATTCCTCACAAACTCATATATTTATCAAACCTTATACTAATCATGGATTTGTTTCATAAACTCTGCGTGGCTGGACTTACATTAACCGGAGATATCGAAGCTTGGCCAACTCAGGTGGAAGTTTCCCCACAAGAGTAAAATTCCCGAGAATTCTTTATTTGTCGAAATTAATGCAAAATAAAGAAAAATTAGTAAATAAGAGAGAATAAAGAAAAACAAAAAGAAGAATAACCACTCACAATTTTGTAACATGACATGTCATGTTGTTGTTGAAGCTACAATCACAAGCAATGGTGTTGTTCCCATCCGGATTCGAAACAAAATCAACTTGTTGTATGATCGCTAGAGATCCTAAATGGCAAGGATCTCCAGCACTTAGGTTCAATCTCTTTATTCCAAGTGTAGTAGCTATCTCCCCAAGCGCATTCACTGCACAAATCATCGAGTATATATATATATGAAAAAATTATGGATGTTAACACCTCTGATATTAAAAGAATTAAGCTTTTGATTTAATACATTCATCTGGATGGAGAGCAGGTGAAGTGGATGTTGTTAGAGTCGAGAAGAAGCTTGTGACGATGGTGAAGAACAGAAGGAGAGCCGAGATGACGATCCCCATTATCGTTCTAGTGATCTTTTTGTATGTGTACTTGTTTGGTTAGTCACAATATTACCATCAAGAAGAGATAAATAAGTGTCATACTGAAGACTTTATATTATATACTTTTAGGGTCTTCTTGGGTCGTTGTCGGCTAGTAGAGAGTTACTATTGAATTATTGTGCAAGTTGCAATTGTGGACAGTTACTGCAGGTTCATGAATGCTTGATGTTTCATGTCCCTTTATTTGTTTTTTTCCTCAATTTTACAAAATTGATTTACACGAAATCCGATCTAACTTCAGCAGCTTTCAGACGGAGAGCGAGGTGTCGCCATATATGATCTAACCAGGAATATTCTTGAATCAGAGGGGAAAAAAACTGTAATGATATAAATTATATTAAAACATTCTTTTGATGTGTTAAAATGTTTATCAACTTCTCTTTCGTGTCCATTTTATGCCATCCAATTCAAACCTAGAGAGAGAGGACGATGTAAATGATTTTGGAACAGTTATAAGAAAGAGAGTTTGATTCAGTAAGCACTAGAGATTTTAATAAAAATATATAACTAGAGTTGACAAACATTCATAGAGATATCAGTGTTTTCGGATCTATGTAAATTGAGGACAACTTTAATGGTAGTTAAAATCATAGGGAAAGACTTGGATACTCATCTTGAAACCTCCAAATGAATCCTCGTAACAATGTACCATAATGAGTTGGTTAGAATCATACTCCCTCCATTTCAAAATACTTGTCGTTCTAGGTTTATTTTTTTTGTTTCAAAATAATTGTTGTTCTCGTTTTTAATGGTATTTTTGAAAAGTGGTAAATTTAAGTGTTACTTTCCCCCAAATTAATTGATTGAATAAATATATGGATACGTAGGAAGAGTCAAAGCAAATTATAAACACAAATCACATCAGTATATAGATGGAAAAATACACACCACCACTAGTTCTTATACAACCAATAGGAAGACTCTAAGTAAACGTCTTTAACATAAAAAAAAAACAAAAAACAAAAAACAAAAACAAAAAAACAAAAGACTTAACTTAAGTAAAGGTTTTTAACAAAAAAAAAAGAAAAAAGAACTCAAAGTAAACGCAATGCAATGATCAAGTAGACTTGTTAGAGGGATCTTTTGGGCTTCGATTTTCTTTATTAGTTTTATAACAAAATGAAACCTTTTCCAAGTAACGCACGGGCGATATGATCATAGTTCACAACAAGAACCCTTACGCTAATGTCTATTTAAAACAATGGACTGAGGACTGAGTGGGGGTACAAATCATAAGCAGATTCGGAGGATGACGTAATCTACACGACATAATCACAAGACAAAGATGATGCTTGAAGCGCAAGTCATCACCGTGCTAAACTTCTGGCATGCAGGGCCTTAATGTCGAAGACTTGTTGGAGCATAAAAGTGAAACCATTATCATTCTCTCTGCCTCCATCACATCAAAGACCCCGAAATCCAAGCAAATCACAAACGTTGTTCACCTCCGGATTCGAAAGGCAGAGGTGTTCAATCTCTTTATACCAAGTGTAGTAGCTATCTTCTCAAGCGCTTTTACTGAACAAATTAATCGAGTATATATATGGAAAAATTATGGATGTTGTTGACCTTTGATATTAAAAGAATTAAGCTTTTGATTTAATACATTCATCTGGATGGAGAGCTGGTGAGGTTGATGTTGTTAGAGTAGCAAAGAAGCTAGTGATGATGGTGAAGAACAGAATGAAAGCCGAGAAGAGGATCCACATTATCGATATCTATTACAATATAGTTATCTTATTGTATGTGTACCTGTTTGGTTATAGTCAAGAAGAGATTGAATATGAAAACTTAATTTTTCATGTCCCTCAATGTGTTTAGGTCATCAATTTTACAAAACCGTTTTACACCAAATTCGATTTGATTTCAGCCGCTTTTAGACAGAGAGAGAGATTTCGTCGCTACATATGATCTGACCAGGATTTGAGTCAGAGGGGGAAATAATTGTAAGGGTGCAAATTATATTATTACGTTCTTCATCTGTTTATATGTTGATCAAATTCTCTTTCGTGCCCATTGATGCCATCCGAGTCAAACCCATCGAGAGAAAAATCAATTCAAACGATTCAGGAACCAAATAGAAAATCATAGATACAAATGATTCAAAAAAACAGTAGAAACTTCCATGGAAAGATACAGCAAACATTAGAAACTCCACAAACATTCATAGCTAATGTAAGGTTTCAAACAACTTTTGGTGATATGACTAAAAGGCTATGTGCACAACACCTTTGATATTACAGTGACGAGGAAGAAAACTCTGCTGTGGAGTTTAAGGTGGCTGATTCTGAATGAAATGGGTACAGATCATAACCAGACATCGAGGTTGACTCTTGCGTCTCCAACAGCTTTGAGAAGTTCAAATCATGTCCATATACGGCAGGACCTGACATAATCTCTGTTATTTCCATCTCTCCCTCGAGCATTTGCACGGCCTCTGACATCAATGGCCTTAACAAAGGAGATGAGTTTGTGCAAACAAGAGCAACTCTGATCATCCTCACTGCTTCTTTGCTGTTGAATTCACCTTCGAGCATCGAATCTACGATCTCCATTATGTCTCCTTTTTGTTGCAGTGTCAGCGCCTGAGATGGATGTAAACTTATTGTCAAAGAATTGAGGATGAGGAAAAGGCAAAAGAGAGAAAAAAAGCTACACAGTTACCCATTTGATAAGCGAGGTGTTGCCATCCTTTCCCTTCTGAGTCATATTACTCTTCCCGCTAACAATTTCCATTGCCACAACCCCGAAGCTGTACACATCTGCTTTCTCTGTCAAGTGACCCAATAACGCATATTCCGGAGCCATATATCCACTGAATCATAAGAGAAATGATGACAACTTCAGAGCTTGAAGCAGACTATTATGTTTCTATTCCATGGTGTGTTTATACAATACTACTTACATGGTTCCTGCAACTCTGGTGCTAATGTGAGTGTGTTCTTCTTCACGTAGCCTAGCCAATCCAAAGTCGGATATCTTTGCATTAAGGTCGGCGTCTAGAAGCACGTTAGGGGTTTTTATGTCACGGTGAACCATTCTGATCGCCGATCCTTCGTGGAGGAATTCAAGCCCTCTTGCGATTCCCACACATATTTTTTGTCTCGCTGCCCAGTCCAGTTTCAAGGAGCTCTTTCCTGGAAATGGATGTAAACCAAAGAGAAATGATGTCACTTTACATGTGGTAACATAATATGTACACTTGAATTAGACTCAAAACGAAAAGAAAAGCTGAATGACTTTGATTTACCAGCAGCGCAAGAGCAAGGGAGTTATTTTCCATGTACTCATAGACGAGCAGCAACTGATTCTTCTCGACACAGCATCCATAAAGCTTGACAAGGTTTGGATGATTCAGACCTGAAATCATTCCTATCTCATTCACAAATTCGCGGTTTCCTTGGCATGACTTGGAAGAAAGCTGCTTGACCGCTATGATAGTTCCATCCGGCAGCTCTCCCTACATCAGTTAAGTTTCTCATATCATAAACCAACTGACTATTTTTTAAGGTAATTTACGTTTGAGAAGAACTTGGCATTTGTTATAATATACTTTGAATACGGATCCGAAACCTCCTTCTCCAAGCTTGTTGGCTTGATCAAAATCGTTTGTTGCAGTTTGCAGTTGCCTCCAAGTAAAGCAAACCGTTTGCAGACCCTGGGCTCTCAGTTCTATTGTGATCAGGTTCCAAAAGAGAAAATCATTAACAATACTATGAGCATATATGAGGAATGGATTCATATACTCTGTGAACTCTGATACCTCTTTCTGTTGTGTTCTTGTCTCCTCTGCATCTTTTCTGAGCATATAATCCCAAACCCAAGAGAGTAATTGCTACAAAGCCACCCGTTACCCCAAAAATTAGTGGATATTTAGTGTGATGTTTTGGTTTCTCCACTGCAAATGAGACGATAAAAGTGTAAACATACATGATGCATCATATAAACATATAATTAACAAATAAGTTTTTCTTTTGGGACCTCCACAATGTTGCTCCAGACCTGAAATTTTGAAACACGAATATTATTGCTAGGTGTGGCAATAAGGACTGACAAGAAGATGAAGGTGAAACACAGAAAGTGTTACTTACTGTGACACAAGGAAATTGCAGAGATAAGAGGACCATAGTTTCCTCTGTTTGGAATGAGTGTTGTCCCTTTCCCTGCCCAATACAACCGAATCTCTAAGATATGATCGGTCACATTCGCATGCATTGTTTTGACAACAGGCTTCAGAGTCCCATTAGCCTCCTCTTTGATGTTGAAATCCCTCAAGAACAATTTTCCCTGACAAAAGCAAATGGACTTCAATCTTCCATGCATGATTGAAGAAAGCTACTATTCTGTAATCAATAATGACGTTTTACCTGAACATAAACGTCAAATATGCGTCTGCCGAGACGACTGTATAGTTCTTGGTCTGAAAACTGGATCTCCATAAAATGGAGTTTCACATTGTAGGCTCCATTTTCCAAGCAAAACGCATAATAAACAAGAGATAGAGCAGATCGACGTGCGGTCTTATAGAGATCAGGAGAATCTCCAGATAGTCTTAAACTAGTTGAAATGATGTATGTGTCATCCTCAATTCCATCATCGGTAAAGTCACCAGTGTTACTGATTCCCCAGTTTGTCAAGTGCTGATTTGTAGAGGCTTTGATTTCACTGTTATCAGCTTGATACGTGATTTTACCCGAGGAGTTTGTAATAGTTACGTTATCTCCACCACAATTTATATGTAGTGAGCGCTGATCTACAATCAACAACCATTATCACCATTTAGAGAAAAAAGTAGAGGGAACAAAGTGCGTCAAATTCTGTAATGTACATGTTAGAGATAAGTTAGAACGGCTTAATGTTTACTTACAGTTCCTGCAGTTGATTGGAACCGCACATGGAAAAAGCTCAGTCCTGTATGACAAGACAATCACAAGAGAGAGACCATTATTTCAAAAGATTTCAACTGCCGCATTCGAAAGCAAGAGATTACTAAGTTTTACTTTTTATCCATTCATGTTGCATGATAAGGCAGAAGAGTGAACTTACAAATTGTTCTTCAAATATGAGCTCCGGTATGTATTAATGTTACTGATTCAATAGAAAGTGAGAGCATAAACTTCAACATGAGCATGTTTTTAACAAATAGGTACAAATATTTATGTTCGTACCTCCTTTCCATGAGAAATTGTTATAAGAAAGATCGCTGTGAGATTCACCAAATGTAGAAAACCAACTGGAAGATTAGTTTACATGATGGAAGATTTCTCAAGCCATACAAACAAGGGAAAAGGCTGAAACGTACATATTTGATTGGCTGTTGAGGAAAACACCAGATTTGATGTTTCCGGAAAGCATATTGCCAGTCAAATAGCTGTAAGAACATGTCAAAACTATAAAAATTATCCGTGTGTGACTCTGTGATACTCATTTTTAAATTATCCGCATCTTACGTAAATTGTGGTGCTGATTTTATTCCAACAACTTCACCAGTCAACTTGTTAAATGATAAATCACTGCAGAAAGCAACATGTACAATAAAAAATGGATTTCTTTTGGTATGAACATCTTTGAGTAAATACTGTCTATATTTGCATATATAAATCTATAAATCCTGCAGAAGTTTTAAATAGATCATGTCATTTTTAAATAGATCATGTCATACTTGCATATCACTCTCACAAAAAGTTATGTTTTCTTCTCTCTACGATATTTATTGATGTGCTTACCCATGTCATGAGTCATATGCATATATCTCAGCAGGTCGGACATATTAAACAACCTGGTTTTGAAAATTACAAAGTCTTTTTCAGAGTTCACAAAGAAAAACTTACAGACTTCTCAAGTTTGGCTTACTCCAGATGTAAGAAGGAATTGGACCAGACAAACTCACATTCCTCAAAATCCTGAAACAGGGACGGAGACTTTAGTTTGACATTCTCAGATAAAATCAAGCTTCTTCATTGGAAAACACATACAAGTTTTTGATGGCATTGCTAGATATAATCGGAAAGGAGGTTATCCCAGTCGTATCACTAATACTCCTGCATATACATACAAAATGCTTATAACATCAGCTTCATTTCGATGATCCTTTTGCTAATATATTGAAAGAAGTTCATTACAGTTCAGTAAGATTTTCTAGGCGGGCCACTGCATCAGGAATAGGTCCTTTCAGTCCACTTGCGTATAGATCTCTGTTGATCATAATTAACCGACAAAACTTAGATGACATTGAAACACAAACTATAATTAGTGATGATGGACAAGCTTACAGATTTAGAAGCCGAGACCAGTTGCCAATATATTCTGGGATGGTGCCAGTGAAGTTATTGTCACATATCTTACTGGACTATCTCCTCACAGCTTTAAGTAATGTAAAACTTTAATAATAGGTATGTTATCCTGGACTATCTCCTCACAGCTTTAAGTAAGGTTTTCGTAAGCCTCAAATTAAAAGTCAAAAAAGCTTTTTGAAAACTTACAATTTCTCAAGGTTCACCAGTCTAGCGAGAGTGGTAGGAAGGCTTCCTGTAAATTGATTAGACGCAAGAAACCTGAAAAATCCAGCATTTCAGAAATGGTTAAAAACTGCACATTTTTCAGAAATGATTCTTGTGATTTTGAAAAATGGTTTAGAGGCAAAGGGTCTTACAATTTGGTTAGGCTAGTCAAGTTGCCAAGCTCATCAGGAATGGTGCCAGAGAACTGGTTTGCTTCAACCGATCTGACAATTTCATTACATCACCGTAATATTAGGACAAATGAAAGGGCATATATATCCGGAATAGGAAACCATTTGAGACGTACAGGAATGTCAGACTCTTGAAGTTTTGCAAACCAGTTGGCAAATTCCCAGTCAAACGATTCGCGCAGAGCGAGCTGTGAGAAAAGGCAAAATTAACTCGCAAATCGTTAAGACGAAACTGTCGGAGCTGCAAAAGAAACAAAGACAAGAGAGAAGGAGAGAGAGAGCTAACATGAAAGTGAGGTTTGGCAATGAAGCCCACTCCATTGGGATTGTTCCCGAGAGGTAGTTTCGGCATAATTGGCTGCAAAGAAGAGCAGAAACTCACTATAAAAGACGAGCAGAAACTCTGTATATAATCATCGATTCTTTAAAATAAATTCCCAACTTACATCTTCTGGAGATACTGAAGCTTGGCCAATTCAGGCGGAAGTTTCCCTGAAAGACTTGTGGACTTGAGAGTTCTGTGATTGTTCAACAAAAAAGATATATTAGATAAGAAGAATATAAAGATTTATTAAGAGAAGACAAAAGATGAACACTCACAATTCTGTTATATGACATGTCGTGTTGTTGTTGATGCTACAATCACAAGCAATGGTGTTGGCTATCTCCGGATTCGAAACAACACCAATTTTTAGAGTTTTCAAAAGGCAAGGATCTCCATCGCTTAGGTTCAGTTTCTTTATTCCAAGTGTAGTAGCTATCTCCTCAAGCGCATTCACTGCACAAATTATCGAGTATAGATATATGGATAAATTATGGATGTTAACCTCTGATGTTAAAAGAGAATTAAGATTTATTACATTCATCTGGATGGAGAGCTGGTGAAGTGGATGTTGTTAGAGTCGCAAAGAAGCTTGTGATGATGGTGAAGGACAGAAGGAGAGCCGACAAGACGATCCACATTATGGATGTAGTGATCTTTTTGTATGTGTACTTACTTGTTATTACCATCAAGAAGAGATTATGTAAGTGTCATAATGAAAAATTTATGGATATTATATACTTTTAGGGTCTTCTTGGGTCGTCGGCTAGTAAAGAGTTAAATATTGAATTATTGTGCAAGTTGCAATGGTGGACAGTTACAGGAGGTTCATGAATGCTTGATGTTTCATGTCCCCTTTATGTGCTTTTTTCCGTCAATTATACAAAATCGATTTACACAAAGTCCAATCTAACTTCATCAGCTTTTAGACGGAGAGAGAGAGCTGTCGCCATATATGATCTGACCAGGGTTCTTGAATCAGAGGGGGATAAAAATTGTAATGGTGCAAATCATATGAAAACATTCTTTTGATATGTTTAAATGTTTATCAACTTCTCTTTCGTGTCCATTTGATGCCATCCAATTCAAACCCAGAGAGAGAGAGGGAACGATGTAAATGATTTTGGGAAAAGTTATAAGAAAGAGAGCTTGAAGCGGGTGGAGAGGGACCTGGAAGGGGCTGTGAGAGTAGCGGAAACTTAGAGGAAGAGCATTGGCGTTAAGTGGCATTGTGGCTGCTCTGCCACCTGACACCACCGGAGCCATTGATTTCGTTTTGCCACCTGACAATATTCTGAGCAAAATCAAGTTTTTCAATGAGTGAGTTGAAAAGAGATTCACTTTTGTAGGAAGCTCAGTTTCTAAATCATAGAAAGTCAAGGACTTTTCTCCATACCCTTGGCTTTTAAAACTTGGGAAGACTTAGAGAGGCTAGCAGGAAATGAGAAGCCCAAATGTGAGATATATTGGCTTTAGAAAGATTTCTCTACTTTAGCTCTCTAATCTGCAGTAAGCTAAGTTTATATTTTTCTGTGTAAAAGAGTTCATCTACCACAATTTTTCTGTTGTTTGGTTTGTGTAGAGACTAGAGACTAGAGACAAGAGAGTATAGACTCAGTCTTCACTACCTTTATATTCATCCAGTAGTAGTGAAACCCAGAAAAGTAGAAGTCGGAGATACGAAACAAAGGGATGTTTACAAGTAATTAGATACAAAGAAGGAAACAGAAGAAGAAGAAACCTGCCCTGATTTAGAGCTGAAGAGAGTGATTAATGAGAAAGGTAGTCTTCATTGAGTGATTATGGTTCGCACTTCTCAACTTCCCCCAACACACACAAATAATCTGAGAAAGCGAAAAGAAAAAGAGAGAAATTGGGACTTTAATCTCATCTGCCCCTCCCTACACCCGTAAAATCTGAAAAGCCCCTCTTATAACAATTTTTTTTTTATTTATATTTTAAACCACAAAAGGCATGAAAGACGCCGAAGGGTATGTGAACTTCTCTAAATTACAAACCAATGAATGCTTACACGCTGTCTCTTCTTCCTAGCCTCCTTCACGAATTTCCATAGCCTAAACCTTCGTTCTACCTTCTTCACTAGTCCACTTCCTTGCCAACACCATTCACCCTGAAGCTCTCCTCCGTTTTTTACCGTAGACGTGAAATCCCCAATATCGAAGCCTCAGTGCGTGCTTTGAGCTCCAATTGAATCCGCTCCAATTCGTCGATGAATGAGCTGGAATCGCTCTCCTCGACCGAAGATCACGATGGGAAGCGTATCGCTAAGCAATCAAACGACGGTGCCTCTGGGATTTCCTTTCTACTCTTCTTCCCCGCCGGCTGAATCTCCAACCGATCAGTCTTCGTCGGATCCTAAATCGGAGACCAAACCCAAACCGGAGCCCGATGAGCCGAAAGGATCTGGTTTCGATCCCGAGTCCTTGGAAAGAGGCGCTAAAGCTCTTCGAGAAATCAACAATTCTCCTCATTCCAAACAGGTGAAGAATCTCCCCCATGGAGCTCGAAATAGATATTCTTTGCTCGACATGAGTCGTTTCTTTTGCTGTGTTGGGACGTTTGCTTACACGTCTTGTGTCCACCAGGTGTTTGATCTAATGCGAAAGCACGAGAAAATTCGGTTGGCTGAATTAGCGGCTGAGAAATCGCGGAATGAAGTTGTTCAAGCAAACAAGGACATCGTGAGTTAACTTGCTCCTCCTTGCGTTAGAGCGACAGTCTACAAAAACAAAACTCTAAGGCTTCGGGTCAGAGAGACTGATAGATTCAAGGAGAGGACTGGAAAAG
Source organism: Alliaria petiolata (assembly GCA_020283515.1). NCBI lineage: Eukaryota > Viridiplantae > Streptophyta > Magnoliopsida > Brassicales > Brassicaceae > Alliaria > Alliaria petiolata. Next base: position 61,393,327 of record JAHZTW010000001.1, read on the forward strand.
GGGAAATCAAGAGGGAGGTGGCTCTGATGCTTAAAGACATCAACACTAAGTTACATGTACTATTATTGTGCTCTTGTATCTTTGAAGCTCTATTGGAAGTGAGGCTTATAGCGATTAGCCTTGTGGTATGCAGGAGCAAAACATTGACAAGGGTTGTGTTTCGGGAATGCTTCGAGATACTCTTGGAACCCTCTGGGACTTCTTGCATTGCGATCCCTATCTTTCGTAGTAAAGAAATCAATTCTGGTGCCATTGGGTTTGTCTTTTACTTTCTGCTGTTTTTTGGAGTATTGTACAATGTTTTGGTTTGTTTTGAATTGTTGAAGGATTGAACTTGTGTGTTAAAAAAAAAAGCAGATGATGTGTTATGTTACCTATGCGAACTTGGTGTATGCATATGACTCAGGCAACCGAAGTTTCCTTTTACTTAAAGATTTTAATCCCCCCAATCTAAGCAGTACAGTAGAATGTTAAGAATTTCTCAAACATTAGTCACGTTTTGATGGATGTGTTTGGTGTGATCATTGAAGAAAAATAATTTTTTTGACCTTTGAACTTATGTTATATAATTTATGCATATCTTTTTTATGTGTTAAATTAAACGGTACAACTAGCAGAACTAGACCAACTAGAACTGAATTTATAAAACGTGTGGCAGCAAGAAAACGTGTGACAACAAAAAAACGTGTGGCAGGAAGTTTAAAATGAAGTTAAAAATGGATAAAATATGAAGTCACGTGCGCCGTCAAAACAAAAATTGAATCCAGTTTTTTTTATAACATAGTTGTACCCAGTTTTTAGTTGTACCCATTTTCAAAACAAAAATTGAATCCATGTAAAATTTTGTAATCAGTAATACCATACTCTAAATTAAACATTTTTAGTTGTACTTGTGAAATTTAGTAAACAAACTACATTTAACATATTTCTAATGCTATAACTTGTATAAAAATACAAACTTTCATGGTTTTCATGTTTGTGTGGTTAAGATTTCCAAAGTAACCTTAAAAGTATAAGGTAGATTGTGTAGACATCACATTTTCATGGATCAAACATTTTCATGGATCAAATTAATATAACTATGAAATGTTCAAATATGCTTGCACATGTTCTATGGCCTATTTTATGTGGAAACATGTTTGCAAATACATTTAGAAATTGTATTATTGACATTTTTGTAGAAAGCATAGTCGTACTGTTTTTCCCAGTTGGACTTGAGTACAACTAAAATGTAGTTGCACTAGTTGTACTTAAAACGAGTGGTACTAGTCTCACCAGTCGTACCCGACATATTAGGATGTCTGACTTCTGACTTCTTGCGAGTTTCCATCAGGATGTCTGACTTCTGTATCATCATCATACACGAGCTCATATCTTTGTAGAGGATCTGTATCATTTTCTTGCATTTCATTGTCTTGCATTTCATTGTCTTGCATTTCATTGTCTTGCATTTCATTGTCTTGCATTTCACTGTCCGGTATTTCTAAATCATCTCTAACGGTAGAAAACTGCTCATCATTTTCATCATTCCAAATATATGATGGTTTCTTCGTGTTTAAGACCAATGGATAGTAATTAATTTTCAGCTTAGATGTAGCTGCATCTATCAAAACCTTTCTGCAAATTCTCTCCACTAATCCAGCATAAGTGACATCCTCCAAAGTTTTCCTCATCACTAAAGTGTGAATCTCATCTTCTACAGAATTCCATATAATTTTATCACCGTCTTTTGAATAGAATCCCCCGTAATCAAAACATATGACTGTGCAACCACTGCTACTCATTTCCCCTGAAAAGAACAAAACAATCGTAAGACAATCTTATCATAGTTACACCAGTTTTACTAGTCGTACTAATTCACTTAATATGTCCAGTTATGCTAGTTGTACCGAGTAGTACCTAGAAAGTTTGGTTAATCTTAGTCGTACTAAATTCACTTAATATGTCCAGTTATGCTAGTTGTACCCAGTAGTACCTAGAAAGTTTGGTTAATCTTAGTCGTACTAAATTCACTTAATATGTCCAGTTATGCTAGTTGTACCCCGTAGTACCCAGAAAGTTTGGTTTATCATACGAATCATCACGATTTATTTCGATGCATTGCTCAGTTAACCAAGATATCCCATTTAATTAACAATATCAGTTTCTAATAGCCTTACCCAACTAGCTCAGTGACTCCAATGATCAAAAAAAAAATCAAAAATTTATTTACTATAAATTTCCCTAATTGAGAAGAAACCATGTATTAATTGTTTTGGGATTGCTTTGCCTATGACATAAACTTGATAATTCAATCATGAAATCGAAAATAACATAAAAAACAGCAACAACTAACCTTCAATTTCAAGCTTCCAAATCGTCAATGGTGGAAACGTGAGAGCAAGAAGACGACGAGAGGGGATTGAATTTTGTGGTTGGTTTGGTTGGTTTAGAGAATTAAATTCGGTCCATTAAATTCCTACCAGATTTCTTTTTGTTTTTTATTTATTTTTTTTTTTTTAATAAATGAAGGACTAAACAGTCCATTCATAAGGAGAGGGGCATTTGAGATTTGAGAAGGGTTATTAGATTGTCCCTCCAGTACGGAGGGACATTTGAGATTAAAGTCCGCTCCAAAACGCGGCGTCTAGAGAGATTACCGATCGCGCTGGCCTTGACCGACCCGGTTTACCGAACCAAAAAAAATCAAATTTTAATTCTTTTGCAGGTAACAACGCATCAGACTTTGTGAGGAGGACGAACCGATTTATCGGTCTAAAGACTCTGTGTTTAGAACAGAAGATACTTCACATTCAGAAATGGGTACAATCTATGCGGACACCAAAGAGTTTGAAGTCACAAATGCTAGAAATGGGTTATGTTCCTGAAGGAATATCTCAGCCAACAAGATCCTTCTGGTCAATCCGAGATAATTCAAACTCAACAATAGGGTCATGGATGTGGAGGAAGACACTAAAATGTCAGAACCTATTGTTGTGTTTGAATCATCTCTGATTAACCATAAGCTTTGNTTTGGTCAATCCGAGATAATTCAAACTCAACAATAGGGTCATGGATGTGGAGGAAGACACTAAAATGTCAGAACCTATTGTTGTGTTTGAATCATCTCTGATTAACCAGAAGCTTTGTAAGAAGCAAATGTTGTTACTGAGTGCATCATTGCTCTGGTTTCTCGCGCAATGTAATAATAGAAGTGTGTTCTGGTTGTTGGTGCACTCAAGGTGTTCGACGAAATGCATGGAGACAGAGTGTAATAATAGACGTTATTAAGATGTTGGCAAAATCTGGCCATTTGGACGAGGCAATGAGCTTTGCTGAGAGAATGCCAACGGAGCCGAGTGTTGATGTGTGGGAAACACTGATGAATCTAGTGCTCGGCGATTAAATGTGCTTATTCGGTTCAGAATTTGAGTGCCACAAGACTTTTGTTTCTAATTCATACATACACACACAATGTAAGGTTTCAGACATCTTTATGGATTACTTCACAAACCTATGGAGATATGTCAATTGACACAGCCTTTGACATTACAGTGACGAGGAAGGATACTCAACTGTGGAGTCTAGGATCACGGATTCAGGGTATAATGGGTAGAGATCACAACCAGAAACAGAGGATTTCATTGTTGTTCCTGTTTGATCGGTCACACCAGACATGCTCGAGCTACCATTTGTATCATTGTCCCTCAGATTTGAGATGTTCCAGTCGTCTCCGTATATACCAGGATCTGGCATAACCTGTGTTATTTCGATCTTTCCCTCGAGCATTTGCACGGCCTCTGACATTGTTGGCCTCAACGAAGGAGATGAGTTTGTGCAAACAAGAGCAACATTGATCATCCTCACGGCTTCTTTTCTGTTGAAAACACCTTCCAGCATTGGATCTACAATCTCTAACGTGTCCCCTTTTTGTTGCAGCGTCAGCGCCTGAGATTTGATGTAAACAAAGAAAACAGGTTTCACTAAAAGGAGAAACTTGTAGACATCGAATGGGCTAAAAGAGAAAGGAAAGCTCCAAGGGGTTACCCAATTGATAAGCGAGACGTGATCATCAGTTCCGTTGTGTTTAGTATTACTCTTCCCACTAACAATTTCCATTGCCACAACACCGAAGCTGTACACGTCTGCTTTCTCTGTTAATTGACCCCATAGTATATATTCCGGAGCCATGTATCCGCTGCATTACAAGACAAACCAAGACTAAGCTAAGTTTGGTCGGCCATGGTGCAGTATTTTTGTTTTGTTTTATGTTGTATGCTTACATGGTTCCTGCAACTTTGGTGCTAATGTGAGTGTGTTCTTCATGATGGAGCCTAGCCAATCCAAAGTCGGATATCTTTGCATTAAGGTCAGCGTCTAGAAGCACGTTACTGGTTTTTATGTCACGGTGAACCATCCTGATCATCGATCCTTCATGGAGGAATTCAAGCCCTCTTGCGATTCCTACACAGATTTTTTTTCTTGCTGCCCAGTCCAGTTTCAGGGAGCTCTTCTCTGGCAATGGATGTAAACCAAAGAGAAATGGTGTTACTTATACGATATATGTAAACTTTGACTAGACTCATTACGTAAAGAAAATCTGAATGGCTTTGATTTACCAGACATCACAAGAGCAAGGGAGTTATTTTCCATGTACTCATAGACGAGCAGCAGTTGATTCTTCTGGACACAGCATCCATGAAGCTTGACAAGGTTTGGATGATTCAGACCTGAGATCATGCCTATCTCATTCACAAACTCTCGGTTTCCTTGGCATGACTTGGAAGAAAGCTGCTTCACTGCTATGATAGTTCCATCCGGCAGCTCTCCCTGCATTAAGTTTCTCATATCAGAAACCAAGAAACAGCCATATATGAAAAGAACTTGGCATATTGTTGTAGCGTACTTTGAATACGGATCCGAAACCTCCTTCTCCAAGTTTGTTGGCTTGATCAAAGTTGTTTGTTGCAGCTTGAAGTTGCCTCCAAGTAAAGCAAACTGTTTGCAGACCCTGAGCTCTCAGATCTATTGTGATCAGGTTCCAAAGAGGAAATCATCAGTATTGCTATGAGAAAACATGAGGAATGGATTCATATCCTCTGTGAACTCTGATACCTCTTTCTCTTGTGTTCTTGTCTCCTCTGCATCTTCTCCAAGCATATATTCCCAAAGCCAGCAGAATAATTGTTGCCAAGGCACCCGTTGCCCCCAAAATTAGGGGATAAGTCATGTGATGTTTTATTTTCTCTGCTGCAAATGATTCACTAAAATTGTTAATATATATACATTTGCAAACACCAAGCTACAAAGACATTTTTTAACAAAGTAGTTTTTTGTTTTTTGTTTTTCGACCTCCACATTGTGGCCCCAGACCTGAAATTTTGAAAAATGAATATCATCATTAGGTGGCAGGAACCAGTGACTTGAGAGTGAAACAACTCGATGTGAAGAAAGCCACAAAACAAATACGAGAAGGAGTGAAGCAGAGAGCTTGAGATAGCCAAATGATTTGGAGTTTCAACGAGCACATGAGAAGTGTTACTTACTGCTGTGACACAAGGAGATTGCAGAGATAAGAGGACCATAGTTTCCTCTGCTGGGAATGTTTGTTGTCCCTTTACCCGCCCAATACAACCGAATCTCTAACATATGATCCCTCACATTCGCATTCACTGCTTTGACAACAGGCTTAAGAGTCCCATTAGCCTCTTCTTTGATGTTAAAATCCCTCAAGAACAACTTTCCCTAACAGGGGAGGAAAAAATGGACAAAAGCAAACAAATTTCAATCTTCCATGAAATAATTGAAGAAAAACAATTACTCTGTAATCAGTAGGTGTGACGCTTTACCTGAACATAGACATCAAATATGCGTCTGCCGATACGACTGTAGAGTTCTTGATCTGAAAACTGGATCTCCATAAAATGGAGTTTCACATCGTATGCTCCATTTTCCAAGCAAAACGCATAATAAACAAGAGAGAGAGCAGATCGACGTGCAGTTTTATAAAGTTCAGGAGAATCTCCAGACAGTCTTAAACTAGTTGTAATGATGTATGTGTCATCATCACTTGTATCATCGGTAAAGTCACCTGTGTTGCTGATTCCCCAGTTTTCCAGGTGCTGATTCGTTGCGGCCATGGTTTTACTGTTATCAGCTTGATAAGTGATTTTACGGGAGGAGTTTGTAATCTCTACATTTCCTCCACCACAATTTATATGTAGTGATCGCTGATCTACAATCAATCAACAATGAGTATCACCATCAATAGAAAGAGTAGAGGTTTACAGTTTTGGGATTTAACCCCCCCAAAAAAAAAACATAATGTCAATATTGAATGCATGTTAGAGATAAAGCTCAATATGTACTTACAGTTTCTGCATTTGGTTGGACCAGCGCATGGAAGAAGCCCATTTCTATATGACAAGACGATCATAACATTTAGGTCTCTCATATAGCACAAAAGCAAGAAATACAGAAAAAAATCCAATATTGTTCTTACAAATTGTTCTTCAAATATGAGCTCCGGTATGTGTTAATGTTACTGATTCAACAAAAAATGTTCAACATGAGAAGGTTATTAAAAATATAAGATCGAAGATGTTCCATTTCATGTTCATATACCTCTTTTCATGACAACTCGATGTCCAAGAGAAATTGTTATAAGAGAGATCACTGTGAAGACTCACCAAATATAGAAAAAAACCCACAAGAGCATTAGCTGGGATGATTGCACATTTCCTCAAACCATACAACATATTATTTCTTTAGCCAAAAAGAAACTTACATATTTGGCTTGCTGTTGACGAAAAACACAGATTCAACGTTTCCGGAAAGCATGTTGCCACTCAGATAGCTGAAAGGAAACCAATTACATTCTCAATCTCGGATTAAAATACTCAGTCTCGGATTGTAACAACTTACGTATATCTTGGTGCTTTTTGTACTTCTTGAACTTCACCAGTTAACTTGTTAAACGATACATCTCTGCGTTAAATAATATTTTTAGCAATATACTCAGCAGGTAAATGTGGAATAACAGAGTTGTAATAATTAAGTTTCAAACTTCTAAACATATATCATTAAAAAGAACTTACAGTCTCTTTAGTTTTGGCATATTCCAAATGTAAGAAGGAATTGGACCAGACATACTCACATTCCTCAAAATCCTGGAACAGGAACAGAAACATTATTGGTTGTAGAAAATGAAGTCCGAATAAATATTTAAGCTGAATCAGTGGGAAAGATAATTACAGGGTTTCGATGGCTTTGCTGGATAGAATTGGAAATGAGTTTATCCCAGTCGTATCACTAATTCTCCTGCGCATATGAATACATAGATAAAGCTTAAAACATAAGTCTTGTTTTGAGTTGTCATTTTGCTAATCTATATTAATTAGGTATAGTCCAATTACAGATCAGTAAGGTATTCTAGGCGGGTCACTGCATCAGGAATAGGTCCTTTCAGCCCACTCGCGTGTAGATATCTGCTGACCATATAATTGATAAAGGTTAGACGATAGAGAGAAAATAAAAATTAGCAATGAAAGGAGAAAACTATAAATAAGCTTACATACATCCTTTTAATCCGAGACCAGTTGCCAATAAATGCTGGTATGTTTCCACTAAAGTCATTGTCAGAAATCCAACTGCAAAATATAAAAACAAACAACTAGTATTGAGCGGTTTATAGGTTTTCTGGACTATCTTTCCACAAACTTAACTAACCGAACGACACATACTACGAAGTAACAAATCATGTATAGCAAAATGCTCAGAGAGCTCGGAATACACGTTTCAGTTCATCTAGGTGCTCATTATTAAACAACGTCTTCAAGAAAAGGCAAAAAATATTTTCAAAGTAGTTACAAGAACTTACAATTGCTCAAGGTTTACTAGTTTAGCGAGAGTGATAGGCAAGCTTCCGGTAAATTGATTGGATGCAAGATGCCTGCAAAACCACAGTTTCAAGAAAAGATCAAACACTCTACATTTTTCTATAAAAATGAAGATTCAGATTGAAAAAATATCAAAAACTGATTGGATTTTAAGATGCCTGCAAAGCCAAAGACTGTCTTACAATCTTGTTAGGTTGGTCAAGTTACCAAGCTCATCAGGAATCTTACCAGAGAACTGGTTGCCTTCAATCCCTCTGAAAGTTTCATCACATGACCGTAATATTAGGTAAAAATCAAAAGGCACAGAAGTGGGAAACAGTTAGAGACGTACAAGAGTTTCAGATTCTTGAAGTTTTGCAACCAAGTTGGTAAATTCCCGGACAAACGATTTCCGGAGAGAAAGCTGCGAGAAAATTAAAAGTTACTCGTAAATCAAGAAGATGAAGCATCGGAGAGAGAGAGAGAGGGAGCTAACATGGAAGTGAGATATGACATTGAAGCCCACTCCACTGGAATCGTGCCCGAAAGGTAGTTTGCGGATAAGTCGCTGCAAATATGAGAAAAAATCTTAGTAAGAAAATTTTCTTTGGAGATTTTCTCGCTACAGGTTTTGTTGATCAATCAAGAAGACTTCCAGGCAAATTCTTTTTTTTTTTTTTTGCATTTCTTTAATGTTTTGGCTCTAAAGTTTTAAGTCTGAAACATCAACAAACTTTCTCTTTATCCATTTCATGGGAAATCGGCCTATTCGTACCCAAACTCTTAGCAAAGGCACGAATAAGTCACCAAACAATTTTGGTGTGTAAATTAGTACCCGAACTCTTAAAAATTTAAATATTCATACACGAAGTTTGTCTCGTGTGACGAAAAACAACATTGACCAATTTTCTGTTAGTCAACTCTGTGAATATGTTAACCGAGATGACTCAGATGCCACGTCAAAATTCTTGTTGGAACATAGATACAAAACGACGTCGTTTTATATTGTTGAGTGTAAAAAAAAAAAAAATCAAAACGACGTCGTTTTGGTTAGTTGGAAAAATTCATCTTCTTCGTCTACCCTAACGACGGCCGGAAGCGGAAAGGACGCGGCGGAGAGAAGCAGTGGAAAGGTGTGCCCTGATTGAGGAGAGAGACGGTGGTGTTCCTCGCCGTTCCTATGTCGTAGCCTTTATCCTTGGATTCTTCGTACTCTTTGGTTTCTTCTCTCTTCTACTTTTTGGACCTGAATCTCAAAAATCCCTAATTTGTTTTTGGATTCATTTTAAATTTATGCTCTGGTTTTGCTTTCTCTTAGCTTAATTTCGCTTAATCATGCTCCAATGTTCAGGTCGATAAACGAAATTAGGAACTTCTTGATTTAAGTTATTCAGATCTGAGCTGTTTTGAATCGTCTCAAGATTCGTAAGAATCCTAACCAAATCAGAAACCCCTAAATTGTTTCTTTTGAATGTGCTGAGAATCCAATAAAACTCGAACAATACAAGGTCTGAATTAGGTTCTCATATCTAATTGTGGGTTTTGATTTATGATATTACATATTAAGAAATTTTATCAGTCAAGGTAGAGCAAAGATGTTGGAATCTTCTCTTTGAAGAAGATGATTTTTTGTCGTGGTCTCATCGTCCAAGAAGAAGATGATTTTTTTTTTCCTTTTTTTCCAACTAACCAAAACGACGTCGTTTTGGTTTTTTTTTTTTACACTCAACAATATAAAACGACGTTGTTTTATATCTATGTTCCAACAAGAATTTTGATGTGGCATCTGAGTCATCTCCGTTAACATATTCACAGAGTTGACTAACAGAAAATTGGTCAATGTTGTTTTTCGTCACACGAGACAAACTTCGTGTATGAATATTTAAATTTTTAAGAGTTCGGGTACTAATTTACACACCAAAATTGTTTGGTGACTTATTCGTGCCTTTGCTAAAAGTTTGGGTACGAATTGGCCGATTTCCCTCCATTTCATCTATATTAATTACCCTCTACAATTCTACTTTTAATTAAAACACGAACATCAATTCAGCCAATCATGCCAAAAAGAAAAAAGAAACTGTAAAATACAATATTGCAAAATTTACAAAATATAGAAGCTTAATTTTCAACCATTTCTTGCAAATAAATTTTTGGTATTGAATGTTAAGAGCATTTCTTGCAATTATTTATCAAACCTTGGACGACTAATCATGGATTTGTTTTGTAGGACTTACATTGACCGGAGATATCGAAGCTTGGCCAACTCAGGTGGCATTTTCCCCACAAGAGTAAAATTCACGAGACTTCTGTATTCGTCGAAATTAATGCGAAGTAAAGAAAAATTAGTAAATAAGAAAGAAAAAAAAGAAAAAGAAAAAGAAGATTAACACTAACAATTCTGTAATATGACATGTCGTGCTGCTGTTGAAGCTACAATCACAAGCAATGGTGTTGTTCACCTCCGGATTCCAAACAAAACCAACTTGTTGTATGATCATTAGAGTTTCCAAACGGCAAGGATCTCCAGCACTTAGGTTCAATCTCTTTATTCCAAGTGTAGTAGCTATCTCCTCTAGCGCAGTCACTGCACAAATCATCGAGTATATATATATGGAATAATTATGGATATTATAAGCTTTGGATTTAATACATTCATCTGGATGGAGAGCAGGTGAAGTGGATGTCGTTAGAGTCGAGAAGAAGCTTGTGATGATGGTGAAGAAGAGAAGGAGAGCCGAGAAGACGATCCACATCATGGATCTAATTGATGTCTACTTGTTTGGTTAGTCACGACAAGAAGAGATTATATAAAAGTTAAAAAAAAAAAAAAGATCCCATTAAATAAGTGTCATAATGAAAAAAATTAGAGACATTATCTTGTCTTTTGGGGTCTACTTGGGTCGTCACCTCGTCGGCTAGTAGAGAGTACGGATACATATATGACCAAAAGTTATTAATTAACTACTGCTAAAGTTGCAATTATTGTGCAAGTTGCAATAGTGAACAGTTTACAAGTTCATGATTGCTTCATGTTTCATTTCCCTTTTACTGTATGTGTTTAGTGTATCAATTTTACAAAATCGATTTACGCATAATCCGTTCTAATTTCAACCGAGTCAAACCCAATGAGAGAAAAATCAATACAAATGATTCAACATACATTATAAACACTTTCATGGAAAGGTACATTCATAGTAGCTTACGTAAGATTTCAAATAACTTTAAGTGATAATGGAGTTTGAAGTTAATTTAAGTACAAGAACCTCACAAGCCTCTCACAAGAGACAGGGCAATGCGCACAACCTTTGCTATTACAGTGACGAGGAAGAAACCTGTGCTGTGGAGTTTAAGGTGGCGGATTCTGAATGAAATGGGTACAGATCATAACCAGACATCGAGGTTGAATCTTGCGTCTCCATCAGCTTTGAGAAGTTCAAATCATGTCCATATACCGCAGGACCTGACATAATCTCTGTTATTTCCATCTCTCCCTCGAGCATTTGCACTGCCTCTGACATCAATGGCCTTAACGAAGGAGATGCATTTGTGCAAACAAGAGCAACTCTGATCATCCTCGCTGCTTCTTTGCTGTTGAATTCACCTTCGAGCATCGGATCTACGATCTCCATTATGTCCCCTTTTTGTTCTAGTGTCAGCGCCTGAGATGTGGATGTAAACTTATTGTCAAAGAAATCACAGATTAAACTATAGAATTGAGGCAAAAAAGAGTCCACGGTTACCCAATTGATAAGCGAGGCTTTGTCATCCCTTCCCTTCTGTGTCATATTACTCTTCCCGCTAACAATTTCCATTGCCACAACCCCGAAGCTGTACACATCTGCTTTCTCTGTCAAGCGACCCAATAACGCATATTCCCGAAGCTGTACACATATTCTACATCATAAGAGAAATGAAGACAACTTCAGAGCTTGAAGCTGACTATTATGTTTCTATTCCATGGTGTGTTTATACAGTACTACGTACATGGTTCCTGCAACTCTGGTGCTAATGTGAGTGTGTTCTTCTTCATGTAGCCTAGCCAATCCAAAGTCAGATATCTTTGCATTAAGGTCGGCGCCTAGAAGCACATTAGGAGTTTTTATGTCGCGGTGAACCATTCGGATCCCCGATCCCTCGTGGAGGAATTCAAGCCCTCTTGCAATTCCAACACAGATTTTCTTTCTCGCTGACCAGTCTAGTTTCCTGGCAATGGATGTAAACCAAAGAGAAATGATGTCACTTTTTACATGTGGTAACATAATATGTACACTTGAATTAGACTCAAAACGAAAAGAAAAGCTGAATGACTTTGATTTACCAGACAGCGCAAGAGCAAGGGAGTTATTTTCCATGTACTCATACACGAGCAGCAGTTGACTCTTTTCGACACAGCATCCATAAAGCTTGACAAGGTTTGGATGATCTAGGCCTGAGATCATGCCTATCTCATTCACAAACTCGCGGTTTCCTTGGCATGACTTGGAAGAAAGCTGCTTCACTGCTATGATAGTTCCATCCGGCAACTCTCCCTGCATCAGTTAAGTTTCTCATATCATAAACCAAAAAAAAACAGCCATATTTTTCTAAGATAATTTACGTTTGAGAAGAACTTGGCATCTGTTATAATGTACTTTGAATACGGATCCGAAACCTCCTTCTCCAAGCTTGTTGGCTTGATCAAAATTGTTTGTTGCAGCCTGTAGTTGCCTCCAAGTAAAGCAAACTGTTTGCAGACCCTGAGCTCTCAGATCTATGTGATCAGGTTCCCCAGAGAAAATCATTAACAATGCTATGAGCATATATGAGGAATGGATTCATATACTCTGTGAACTCTGATACCTCTTTCTGTTGTGTTCTTGTCTCTTCTGCATCTTTTCTGAGCATATATTCCCAACGCCAAGAGAGTAATTGCTACAAAGCCACCCGTTACCCCAAAAATTAGTGGATAATTAGTGTGATGTTTTGGTTTCTCCACTGCAAATGAGACGATAAAAGTGTTAATATACATGATGCATCGTATAAACACATCTTTAACAAGTAAGTTTTTGTTTTTGTTTTTGGACCTCCACATTGTGGCTCCAGACCTGAAAATTTGAAAAAAGAATATTATCATTAGGTGGCTGGAACAACTCAATGAGAACAACTCAGTAAAGTTGCTGCAACAGAGACTTGAGATAGTCAAATAATTTGGAGTTTCAACGAGCAGAGGAGAAGTGTTACTTACTGCTGTGACACAAGGAGATAGCAGAGATAAGAGGACCATAGTTTCCTCTTCCAGGAATGAGTGTTGTCCCTTTACCCGCCCAATACAACCGAATCTCTAAGATATGATCGGTCACATTAGCATTCACTGTTTTGACAACAGGCTTCAAAGTCCCATTAGCCTCCTCTTTGATGTTAAAATCCCTCAAGAACAATTCTCCCTAACAGCGGAGAAAAAGGACAAGGAAATGGACTTCAATCTTCATGATTGGAGGAAGCAATTATTTTGCAATCAGTAGTGACGCTTTACCTGAACATAGACGTCAAATATGCGCCTGCCGAGACGACTGTATAGTTCTTGGTCTGAAAACTGAATCTCCATAAAATGGAGTTTCACATTGTATGCTCCATTTTCCAAGCAATACGCATAATAAATTAGAGATAGAGCAGATCGACGTGCAGTCAGATAAAGATCAGGATAATCTCCAGGTGGTCTTAAACTAGTTGAAAGGGTGTATATGTCTGCATCAAGGTGATCATCGGTAAAGTCACCAGTGTTACTGATTCCCCAGTTTTTCAAGTGCTGATTTGTAGCGGCTTTGATTTCACTGTTATCAGCTTGATAAGTGATTTTACCGGAGGAGTTTGTAATCTCTACATTTCCTCCACCACAATTGATATGTAGTGATCGCTGATCTACAATCAACGAGATTATCACCATTTAGAGAACAAAGTAGAGGTGTTGATTATCTTAAAGTGAATAAAGAGGGAATTAACAAAAGTGAGTGCGTCAAATTCTCTTATGCTTGTTAGAGATAAGTTAGAACGACTTACAGTTCTTGCAGTTGATTGGAACAGCACATGGAAAAAGCTCATTTCTGTATGACAAGACGATCACAATATCTAATCAGCACGAGACTTTCAAAAGATTTCTACTGCCCCATTCGAAAGCAAGAGATTATTAAGTTTTACTTTTATCCATTCGTGTTACATGATAAGGCAGAGGATTGTTCTTACAAATTGTTCTTCAAATATGAGCTTCGGTATGTGTTAATGTTACTGGTTCAACAAAAACTTCAAATATGAGCATGTTATTAAGTTTAACAAATAGGTACAAATATTTATGTTCGTACCTCCTTTCCTGGCAGCTAGACGACCATGAGAAATTGTTATAAGAGAGATCACTGTGAGATTCACCAAATGTAGAAAACCAACTGGAAGATTAGTTTACACGATGGAAGATTTCTCAAGCCATACAAACAAGGGAAAAGGCTGAAACGTACATATTTGATTGGCTATTGAGGAAAACACCAGATTTGATGTTTCCGGAAAGCATATTGCCAGTCAAATAGCTGTAAAAATTATCCGTGTGTGATTCTGTGATAAATTGTGGTGCTGATCTTAAATTATCCGCATCTTACGTAAATTGTGGTGCTGATTTTATTCCAACAACTTCACCAGTCAACTTGTTAAACGATAAATCACTGCAGAAAGCAACATGTACAAAACAAATGAATTTCTTTTGGTATGACTATGAACATCTTTGAGAAAATACTGTCTATATTTGCATATATAAATCTATAAATCCTGCAGAAATTTTAAATAGATCATGTCATGCTTGCATATCACTCTCACAAAAAAAGTTGCCTTTTCTTCTCTATATTTATTGATGTGCTTACCCATGAGTCCAGGTAAATCTATATGTACTCATACAGAAAGCATATAAATGTACAAAGTTCTTTTCACATTTCACCAAAAAAAAAACTTACAGACTTCTCAAGTCCGGCTTACTCCAGATGTAAGAAGGAATTGGACCAGACAAACTCACATTCCTCAAAATCCTGAAACAGGAACGGAGACTTTAGTTTGACATTCTCAGATAGAAACAAGCTTCTTCATTGGAAAACACATACAGGTTTTTGATGGCATTGCTAGATATAATCGGAAAGGAGGTTATCCCAGTCGTATCACTAATACTCCTGCATATACATACATATTGCTTTAAACGTCGTCAGCTTCATTTCGATGATCCTTTTGCTAATCTATTGAAAGTAGTTCATTACAGTTCAGTAAGATTTTCTAGGCGGGAAACTGCGTCAGGAATAGGTCCTTTCAGTCCACTTGCGGATAGATGTCTGTCGTTGATCATAATTAACCGACAAGAGTTAGATGACATTTAAACACAAACTATAAGAGAAATCACAATTAGTGATGATGGACAAGCTTACAGCCTTTTAAGCCGAGACCAGTTGCCAATATATTCTGGGATGGTGCCAGTGAAGTTATTGTCACATATCCTACTGCATAATGTAAACGAAACAACTAGTTTAGAGCTTTGTTAAACTTTAAAAATGGGTATGCTATCCAGGACTCTCTCTTCAGACCTTATAGTAAGCGTTTCGTAAGTGTCAAATCAATTCACAACCTTGCAATTCATACTAGGAAGAAACAAACAATACCTAGAGACTAGAGGTCCAGGAAAAAATCTCAACGCAAAAGCTCTAATCAACGGGTTTCAAACCAAATACATGCGCTCAGGAACTTCACAAATTTACTCATCTTCAAGCCTAATTAAAGAAGAGCATTTCCAGTTACAAAGGTGAAAAAAGCTTTTTTTGAAAACTCTCGCTGCTAATAAGTGCGGAAACAACTTACAATTTATCAAGGTTTACGAGTTTAGCGAGAGTGATAGGGAGGTTTCCTGTCAATTGATTGGACGCAAGTTCCCTGCAAAGCCCAGTTTTCCCAAGAGATTATGGCTAAATAAATACTATTTTATTTCCATAAAACCAAAGATTCTTTGTGGTTAAGATACAAAGAGAATCTTACAATCCTGTAAGGTTGGTCAAGTCACCGAGTTCATCAGGAATCGGACCAGAGAACTGGTTTGCTTCAACGCCTCTGAGAATTTCATCATCACATCACCGTAATATCAGGTCAAATCAAAAGGCATATGTCCACTGCAGGGAACAATTTGAGACTTACAGGAATGTCAGATTCTTAAAGTTTTGCAAACCAGATGGTAAAGGCCCTGACAAACGATTCGCGCAGAGCGAGCTGCGAGAAATGTCAAAGTTAACTCGCAGACGAAGTTGTCGGAGCTGGAAAAGAAACGAAGACAAACAAAGACAGAGAGAGAAGGAGAGACAGAGCTAACATGAAAGTGAGCTTTGGCAATGAAGCCCATTCCATTGGGATTGAGCCCGAAAGGTAGTTTCGGCAAAAGTCTCTGCAAAGACGAGCAGAAGAAACTCACTACAAGTATATCAATTAGTATATCAATTTTTTTTTCTCATTGTTAAAAATAGATCAACCAAATCACTTTTGTAGCAAAAATCAGAAAAATTGAGTATTTTTTGTTTGTTTTAGAATTTTCCCTTATATATATAGAGATAGATTAAGACGAACCATGATTTGCAAAACCAAACGAGTAATCATCGATTCTTTAAAATAAAATCCAAACTTACATCTTCTGGAGATACTGAAGCTTGGCCAACTCAGGCGGAAGTTTCCCTGAAAGACTTGTGGACTTGAGAATTCTGTGATTGTTCAACAAAAAAAAAGATACATTAGAGAAGAAGAGGATAAAGATTTATTAAGAGAAGACAAAAGATGAACACTAACAATTCAGTTATATGACATGTCGTGTTGTTGTTGAAGCTACAATCACAACCAATGGTGTTGGCTATCTCCGGATTCGAAACAACACCAATTTTTAGAGTTTTCAAAAGGCAAGGATCTCCATCGCTTAGGTTCAGTTTCTTTATACCAAGTGTAGTTGCTATCTTCCCAAGCGCATTCACTGCACAAATCATCGAGTATATATATAAATGGAAAAATTATGGATTGATATTAAAAAATTGAGAAATTGAATTAATACATTCATCTGGATGGAGAGCTGGCGAAGTGGATGTCGTTAGAGTCGCAAAGAAGCTTGTGATGATGGTCAAGAACACAAGGAGAGCCGAGAAGACGATCCACATTATCGATGTAGTGATCTTTTTGTATGTGTACTTGTTTGGTTAGTCACAATATTACCATCAAGAAGAGATAAATAAGTGTCATACATTGAAAACTTTATATTATATACTTTTAGGGTCTTCTTGGGTCGTCGGCCTAGCTAGTGCCTAGAAGAGAGTTAATATTGAATTATTGTTGCAGTGGTGAAAAAAGCACATGTTGTGCAAGTTATCACTTATCAGTAACTATTAATCACTTGTCATGCATACACGATAAACATTGCGGCTCTGTGACGGAGTTCCAGAACTCGTGATTATTGTTTTTTTCTCTACTGACTATTATTATATTTTAAAGGGTTTTTAGTGCTAAAACCCCTCAATTAAAAATGATTTGGGTAAAAATCCCCCAATTAAAGATTTAATGTCGAAACCCCTCATGTTATTATCTGTTAATGTTTTATCCCCTCCGTCTATGTGTCGTCAAATCAAAACGTTATGTTTTGAAATTATAAAAACAACATGAATTATGTTCAAAACAACATGATTTTTTTAAAAAAACAGCATGATTTTTTTTAAAAAACAGCATGATTGTTTTTAAAAACAGCATGATTTTTTTTTTTTTAAAACACATGATTTTTTTGCAGTCGTCTTCAATCGATTTAAACACAAAAATCATCTGAAAATCCCCAAATTCATTTATCAACCCTAAAATTTCTGAAAGCGAGGTTTATGAAATTCTTTTATTTAGATAGTCGATTAGTGGACATTGGAAGTGATTGATTGTGTTAATTAGAATAAAATTCAAAGATAAGTCATCAATTTCTAAGAGATAAGCCAAGGACGGTGCTTAAGCACATAAGCATATGTGCAGAGGAAGCACAAACCTCTGTTGCAAAATCTGCAATTGAGAAATCATTCAAGGCATCTCCTCCTCTTAATCTCTTCATTGCAGACCTGGTAGTGAAATCATTCGAACCAGAAAAAGAAAAGAGTTCAAAAGGATCAATCAATAAGGAGACTCGAGATTATAACAAATGTATAGATTTTCAGGCACATAATACACCACTGTTCTATAGCTAAATCCACCATACAATATGTCTCTTATGTTACAGCCATAAACTCTGAGACATGAAGAAGACCTTTGTTCAGGACATAGATAAAGATCAATTTTTTTAACCAGTACAAAAACCAAATCAAGGCATGGACAATCAAATCAAAGCAAAAGTATTGATCGGCCTCAAGAACAAATAGCTCTTTCCACCACTTCCTGCAATTCTCCACTTTGAAAAGCCTCGAGAGTGATATCACAACCGCCGAAAAACTCACCGGCGATGTAAAGCTTAGGGCAAGTCGGCCAACTTGAGTACTCTTTAAGTCCTTGCCTGAGCATCTCGTTCTCCGGGATGTTCACATCTTCGAAAGGCACGTTCAAGTTCTTTAGGATCTGCACCACCGTGTTCGAGAATCCGCACATCAGGAAATCCCTCGTTCCTTTCATGAACAACACCACTTTCTCTGAATTCACCAATTTCTCCAGCGTATCTCTAAGCTACGGCGTAAGCGCCGACGCTGAGCACCAGAATTTTGGTGCCGGAGAAGCTGGTTTGAGTTTGAGATTCGAACGGATGTCGTAGCTCGATGGATGGCGGTTGTGGACGGCTAGTCCTGCTTCAATTCCTGACAAGAGTGTTCGTTTTTTAAGAAAACCAAAACGCATAGTTTTATTTTTAACGACAATGTAAACGGAGGGGTAAAACATTAACAAATAATAACTTGAGGGGTTTCAACATTAAATTTTTAATTGAGGGGTTTTTATTCGAACCATATTTAGTTGAGGGGTTTTATCATTAAAATCCCTACTTTAAATATCAAAAAAATCTTTGTATTTATTCTCCAAGATACATGTTTTAAAATCTTTGTATAATTAATTAACTACTATAAATCTATAATTGTACTATATATATATGTTTATAATTAGATGATGGACAAACAAAAAAGTATATAAATAAAGAAATCACATGGCTTGTGGAGGGTCCTGACAGTGATTAATTATTATGCCATCCCTTAAGCAATCATAGCTTTGTTGAACCATACTTTTCTTAGTTGTTGCCAAAATTAATTATTTTATTACCAACTTTGCCTCTATACTTTCTCATAAAGTTCAATATACTCTTTGTTTATTTGTCTCTATTTGCTCCAGACTTGTAAATATTCTTCTCCAAAGACTTGGTGTACTTGTTTGATCAAGAAGAGATTAAATAAGTGTCATAATGAAAAAAATATGATAATATCTTGACTTTTGGGGTCTTCTTCGGTCGTCGCCTCGTCGGCTACTAGAGAGATAGTAGCGAGATACATATATGACCAAAAGTTAATAACCAATATTTGATTACTGCTAAAGTTGCAATAGTGAACAGTTACAGGTTCATGCTTCATTTTTCACGTCAGAAAGAGATTTCGTCGCTATATAAGATCTGACCACGATTCTTGAATCAGAGGGAAAAAAAATTATAATGGTGCAAATTATAGTAAAACATTCTTCATTTGTTCAGATGGATGCCATCCGAGTAAAAAAAAAAAATCAATACAAATGTATCAACAAACATTATAAACTTTCATGGAAAGGTACATTCATAGTAGCTTACGTAAGGTTTCAAACAACTTTAAGTGATATGGAGTTTGAAGTTAATTTAAGTACAAGAACCTCACAAGCCTCTCACAAGTCTCTCACAAGAGACAAGGCAATGTGCACAAACCTTTCCTATTACAGTGACGAGGAAGAAACCTGTGCTGTGGAGTTTAGGGTGGCGGATTCTGAAGGAAATGAGTACAGATCATAACCAGACATCGAGGTTGACTCTTGCGACTCCATCAGCTTTGAGAAGTTCAAATCATGTCCATATACGGCAGGTCCTGACATAATCTGTGTTATTTCCATCTCTCCCTCCAGCATTTGCACGGCCTCTGACATCAGTGGCCTTAACAAAGGAGATGAGTTTGTGCAAACAAGAGCAACTCTGATCATCCTCGCTGCTTCTTTGCTGTTGAATTCGCCATCGAGCATCGGATCTACGATCTCCATTATGTCCCCTTTCTGTTGCAGTGACAGCGCCTGAGATTTGATGTAAACTTATTTTCAAATAAATAGCAGATTCAACTACAGAATTGAGGACGAGAAAAAGGCAAAAGAGAGTCCACGGTTACCCATTTGATAAGCGAGGTGTTGCCATCCTTTCCCTTCTGAGTCATATTACTCTTCCCGCTAACAATCTCCATTGCCACAACCCCGAAGCTGTACACATCTGCTTTCTCTGTCAAGTGACCCAATAACGCATATTCTGGAGCCATATATCCGCTGCATCATAAGAGAAATGAAGTAAGACAACTTCAGAGTTTCAAGCAGACTATTATGTTTCTATGCCATGGTGTGTTTATACAATACTACTTACATGGTTCCTGCAATTTTGGTGCTAATGTGAGTGTGTTCTTCTTCGTGGAGCCTAGCCAATCCAAAGTCAGATATCTTTGCATTAAGGTCGGCGTCTAGAAGCACGTTAGGGGTTTTTATGTCACGGTGAACCATCCTGATCGCCGATCCTTCGTGGAGGAATTCAAGCCCTCTTGCGATTCCCACACATATTTTCTGTCTCGCTGCCCAGTCTAGTTTCAAGGAGCTCTTCCCTGGAAATGGATGTAAACCAAAGAGAAATGATGTTACTTTACGATATATGTAAACTTGAACTAGTCTCATTACGTAAAGAGAATGACTTTGATTTACCAGACAGCGCAAGAGCAAGGGAGTTATTTTCCATGTACTCATAGACGAGCATCAGTTGATTCTTTTCGACACAGCATCCATAAAGCTTGACAAGGTTTGGATGATTCAGACCTGAGATCATTCCTATCTCATTCACGAATTCGCGGTTTCCTTGGCATGACTTGGAAGAAAGTTGCTTGACTGCTATGATAGTTCCATCCGGCAGCTCTCCCTGCATTAAGTTTCTCATATCAGAAACAATGAAACAGCCATATTTTCTCAGGTATCTACGAACGAGAAGAACTTGGCATCTGCTTTAGCATACTTTGAATACGGATCCGAAACCTCCTTCTCCAAGCTTGTTGGCTTGATCAAAACCGTTTGTGGCAGTTTGCAGTTGCCTCCAAGTAAAGCAAACCGTTTGCAGACCCTGGGCTCTTAGATCTATTGTGATCAGGTTCCCAAGAGAAAATCATCAGTAATGCTATGAGCAAATATGAGGAATGGGTTCATATACTCTGTGAGCTCTGGTACCTCTTTCTCTCGTGTTTTTGTCAGCTCTGCATCTTTTCTGAGCATATAATCCCAAAGCCAAGAGAGTAATTGCTAACAATGCACCCGTTACCCCGAAAATTAGTGGATAATTAGGGCGAGGTTCTGTTTTCTCCGCTGAAAATGAGACCCTAAAAGTGTTAATGTATACACCAATCTACCGAATGTTGTATGTAACAAAGTATTTATTTTTTTCTTTTGGGACCTCCACAATGTTGCTCCAGACCTGAAATTTTGAAACACGAATATTATTGCTAGGTGTGGCAAGGACTGACAAGAAGATGAAGGTGAAACACAGAAAAGCAACCAATAACGAAAAAGATTAATAGTCAAGTTTGCTCAAGCAGAGGAGTAAGTGTTACATACTGTGACACAAGGAGATTGCAGAGATAAGAGGACCATAATTTCCTCTTTTAGGAATGAGTGCTGTCCCTTTACCCGCCCAATACAACCGAATCTCTAACATATGATCGGTCACATTAACAGCTTTCACTTCTTTCACAACGGGCTTCAGAGTCCCATTAGCCTCCTCTTTGATGTTAAAATCCCTCAAGAACAACTTTCCCTAACAGCAGAGAAAAAGTAAAAAAGCAAATGTAACTTAATCTTCTACGCAACTTAGTTAGATTATAGAAAGCAATTAATATTCAGTAAACAGTACTCCCTAACAAGGTAGAAAAAAAAAGACAAGCAATAACTTCAATCTTCCATGTAACTTATTTTCAAGTATGATTACAAACGACCAATTATTCAGTAAATAGTTACGCTTTACCTGAACATAGACATCAAATATGCGCCTTCCTAGACTACTATATAGTTCTTCGTCTGAAAACTGAATCTCCATAAAATGGAGTTTCAAATTGTATGCTCCATTTTCCAAGCAAAACGCATAATAAACAAGAGAGAGAGCAGATCGACGTGCGGTCTTATAGAGATCAGGAGAATCTCCAGATTGTTTTAAACTAGTTGAAATGATGTATGTGTCATCATCAATTCCATCATCCCCAAAGTCACCAGTGTTACTGATTCCCCAGTTTTTCAAGTGCTGATTTGTAGCGGCTTTGATTTCACTGTTATCAGCTTGATAAGTGATTTTACCCGAGGAGTTTGTAATGGTTACATGTTCTCCACCACAATTAATATGTAGTGATCGATGATCTACAATCAACAACGATTATTACCATTTAGGGAAAAAAAGTAGAGGTGTCTGATTTCTTTAAGTGAATAAAGAGGGAATTAACAAAAGTGGGTGCGTCAAATTCTTTAATGCATGTTAGAGATAAGTTAGAACGGCTCAATGTGTACTTACAGTTCCTGCAGTTGATTGGAGCAGCGCATGGAAAAAGCTCATTTCTGTATGACAAGATGATCACAATACTTAAGCATTTCATCAGCACAAGACTTTCAAAAGATTTCGACTGCCGCATTCAAAAGCAAGAGATTACTAAGTTTTATCCATTCTTGTTGCATGATAAAGCAGAAGAGTGAACTTACAAATTGTTCTTCAAATATGAGCTCCGGTATGTATTAATGTTACTGATTCAATAGAAAGTGCATAAACTTCAATATAAGCATTTTTTTAACAAATAGGTACAAATATTTATGTTTGTACCTCCTTTCCTGGCAGTTAGACGACCATGAGAAATTGTTATAAGAGAGATCACTGTAAGATTCACCAAATGTAGAAAACCAACTGGAAGATTAGTTTAAATGACACAAGATTTCTCAAGCCATACAAAAAAAAAAGGAAAGCCTGTAACGTACATATTTGATTTGCTGTTGAGGAAAACACCAGATTTGATGTTTCCGGAAAGCATATTGCCAGTCAAATAGCTGTAAGAACATGCCAAAACTATAAATTATCCGTGTGTGATTCTGTGATACTCATCTTAAATTATCCACATCTTACGTACGTATATTTTGGTGCTGATTTTATTCCAAGAACGTCGCCAGTCAGCTTGTTAAACGATAAATCACTGCAGCAAACAACATGTACAAAACAAATGAATTTCTTTTGGTATGAACATCTTTGAGTAAATATTGTATATATTTGCATATATAAATCTATAAATCCTGCAGAAGTTTAAATAGATCATGTCATACTTGCATATCACTCTCACAAAAAGTTACATTTTCTTCTCCATATTTATTGTTATTGTTGTGCTTACCCATGAGTCCATTACAATCTATATGTGCAGTTAGAACTGATATGGTCCAGTAAATATAAGCATATAAATGTACGATGTCATGAGTCATATGCAAATAACTCAACAACCTGGTTTTAAAAGCTACAAAGTATTTTTCACATTTCACCAAAAAAACTTACAGAGTTCTCAACTCCGGCTTACTCCAGATGTATGAAGGAATTGGACCAGACATACTCACATTCCTCAGAATCCTGAAACAGGGACGAAGCCTTTACTTTGACATTCTCAGACAAAATCAAGCTTCATCATTGGAAAACACATACAGGTTTTCGATGGCTTTGCTAGATATATTAGGAAAGGAGTGTATCCCAGTCGTATCACTTATACTCCTGAAAATGAATACAAAGCTTAATATATCAGAATCATGAATGGTACTTTTGCTGATCAATTCAAAAGTAGTTAATTACAGTTCAGTAAGATTTTCTAGACGAGCCACTGCGTCAGGAATAGGTCCTTTCAGTCCACTCGCGTATAGATCTCTGTTGATCATAATCGACACAAGTTAGATGACAGTGAAACATAGACTATAAGAGAAATTACAATTAGTGATGATGGACAAGCTTACAGCCTTTTAAGCCGAGACCAGTTGCCAATATATTCTGGGATGGTGCCAGTGAAGTTATTGTCACATATCCTACTGCATAATGTAAACGAAACAACTAGTTTAGAGCTTTGTTAAACTTTAATAATGGGTATGGTATCCAGGACTATCTCTTCACACCTTAAAGTAAGCGTTTCGTAAGTGTCAAATCAATTCACAACCTTGCAATTCATACTAGGAAGAAACAAACAATACCTAGAGACTAGAGTCCAGGAAAAAATCTCTACGCAAAAGCTCTAATCAACAGGTTTGAAACCAAATACATCCGCTCAGGAACTTGACAAATTTACTCATCTTCAAGCCTAATTAAAGAAGAGCATTTCCAGTTACAAAGGTGAAAAAAGCTTTTTTTTTTTAAAACTCTCGCTGCTAATAAGTGCGGAAACAACTTACAATTTCTCAAGGTTTACGAGTTTAGCGAGAGTGATAGGGAGGTTTCCTGTCAATTGATTGGACGCAAGTTCCCTGCAAACCCCAGTTTTCCCAAGAGGTTATAGCTAATAAATATTTTATTTCCATAAAACCAAAGATTCTTTGTGGTTAAGAGGCAAAGGGTCTTACAATGTGGTCAGGCTGGTCAAGTTACCAAGCTCATCAGGAATGGGGCCAGAGAACTGGTTTGCTTCAACCGATCTGACAATTTCATTACATCACCGTAATATTAGGACAAATCAAAAGGCATATCCAGTGTTGGATTCAATTTGAGACTTACAGGAATGTCAGATTCTTGAAGTTCTGTAAACCAGATGATAAAGGCCCAGACAAACGATTCGCGCAGAGCGAGCTGCGAGAAAATTCAAAGTTAACTCGCAAAGCATCAAGACGAAATTGTCGGAGCTGCAAAAGAAACAGAGAGAGAGAGAGAGAGAGAGAAAGAGAGAGGGAGCGCTAACATGGAAGTGAGGTATGGCAATGAAGCCCACTCCATTGGGATTGAGCCTGAAAGGTAGTTTCGGCAAAGGTTTCTGCAAAGAAGAGCAGAAACTCACTATAACATGTTCTCATGGCTCTTTCTGGAGATTCTCTCGCTCCAGATTTTGCTTGAATTTTTAGATCAAACAAAAAAATATGAAATCATTTAACAATTACCTGCATTTGAAGTAGATTATTTATGGAAGTGATTAATTTATTTAAAAAATTATATTATTTAATTATATAATAATAATATTTTTAAATAATTTCACTTATTTTTAATAATTAATTAATAATTAATATATTATTTTTTTGTCGTCATAATATATTTTTATTAAATAATATATAAATATAGTAAAAAATTATTTTAGATGCTTGATATTCTGTCAAATTTTATTTCATAATTTGTTATTTCCTAAATTTTAAGCCATTTTGCAATTTGATTTTATTTTCTACCATTTTGCGATTATGCAGAATTACCAATTTATAATAACTTGTGGAATCGTGTTAAAATAAATAAATATGATTGCTGTATAAAAAAAAGCAAATGTGATTTGATATACATATTTTTATCAATCTTAAGAACATAAATCGCATAAATTAGTGAAAAGGCTTGTCAAATTCTTCAGAAGAATGCATAGTTGCATTTATTTTTCCGCATTTTGTTTTATTACAGTTGCATTTTTTTAATGGGAATTATAAGAAATGCCGCCATTTTATGAAAACCTGTTTTAATACTAAGAAAAAAGATTTTCAAAAAAGTTTAAAAGAGTTTATAGAATTTGAAAGGAGCAAGTAGGGTCAGTGGTTGTTCCACCTCTACCGCCATCACATCTGTAGAGTTCGACTACACCCTTCTCCTATGTGAAGGTTAATGTGTCAGTCCGTTGTGGCCCATAAAACGACAAAAAAGAGTTTATAAATGTTTTACATTTTATAGATATTATAAAACATTAAAAGCCGTATACCATTTTATGCTTCTTTATAACATAAAAGTTTGAAAATTAAACTTAAATCTTTACCACTGTTTGATATAGTTTTTGTTTTTTCAACTTACAATTTAAAAATTATTATTCTTGGTTCCAGATTTTACATTTTTATAGGTATCTTATAAAACCATGTAAAGTGTATACCATTTTACAACGTAATTTGTAAACAACCGTATAAAAAGCTACGGAGGTGTATCTTATATATTAATTGATAAACATTTTTAAAGAGTAAGCTTATTTTTTGAAATATTTACAGCCATTTTGCTAATGTGTCACCACCACACTTATTCTTCCATTTTTTTAATACAATTTTTTTTTTCATTATACTAATTACATTATATGCCTTTATCCATTTATTATTTTTATAATATAACCAGAAAATTATGTTTTAATTTTTTGTTTCTTTAAAATTGAATTTTAAGTTATGTGATGATTTATAATATACATCATATTACACAATGCCTTTCTTAAAAATGAATAAAACAATAGTTTTTAAATATATTATTTAATGAAATATAATTTATACACAATACTTGTTTTGCTTAGGCAGAAAAATATGTTTACAATAAAAAAGATTTCGATATGTTTGATTTTAATAAAAAAAAGTAAAAAAATTATAACAAATTAAAACATATTTTCTAAGTTACAATAAAAAATACTACGATATGTGTAATTTTAATAAAAAATCAAAAAAATTGGAAAAATGTACAAATTAAAATATTAGTTAGGTTTTCGAAGATCGAACTTAAGACATCAAAGACAACATGATCACACACAACCATTTTCACTAAGATATTTCATATGTTTGTCTAAGTATTTTTTTTATGTATCTCAAACCAATTATATTTAATTAAATATGTTTTAACAAAAAAAGAAAAATGATTAGTCTGAAAATAAAACATAAAATCCGATCAAATGAATATGTTCTAATTAATTGCAACCAATCACTTTCGTTCTTCTTTTTATTATAAGGTTTGAATTAACTGCAAAGAATATCTCTCACATATGATGTTTTAACAAAGAAAGGAAAAGTGATATATGGTACACAAAGAATCTTTTTAGTATAATCAGAAAATTCTTATGGTTGCACAAATCAATTTCTTTCATTAATAAGCCCTACCGTACTTAGGATTGTCGAAAAATAAATCCGATTTTGCTTTCAATTTCGTGTGTCTTCCATTAAGTCCTAAAATGACATAGGCAGGTTACAATTACCATAAATCCGAAAAAGTAATCACCGTAAATATTTAAAATTTTAATTATTTGAAAACCCTACTCTTCCTCTACTATATAAGAGACGTTCTTCTATTACCACTTATATTCATCATTTCAAAAAAATCTTATATTTCCCCAATCTTAAAAGAAAAAGTTATCATGGCATCTTTTAGCTCAATTTCTGATCTAAAACCTTTCAAATTCATGTGGAAAATCAAGGCAAAAATCATACGTCTTTGGAGATAGTATTTCGCAGCTGCTGGTCTGGCCATTGAAATGGTTTTGATCGACTCAAATGTAAGTATTGATTTTTAGAGACTAAGAAGTTTTAAGTTCTGATTATTGGTTATTGATCTTATTGTATTTATCTCATTTTGTAAGGTTGCAAAATATATGTTACATTGAAAAAGGAGTATGTTACTCAATTTGAGCCATTCTTCGAATAAGATAGAACCTTTTAACATAATAATTTATTATATAAAAAGATTGGACTAAATTATTTTATAAAAAGATTGGACTAAATTATTTTACTATTGTTTAATTTTTAAATTATATAAAATTAAATAAATAATAAATTATTCACACTCACCTAATATATATATAGATGATCTTTACAAAATCTTGTAAAACGTGGTATATTTTAATAAAGTAGTATCACAAAAGTGATATTTTAAAAATTCTCTTTTTTCTAATATATTTTATTTTTATTTATTTCTCTCATTACTAAATATAAAATCATCCAAATCACTTTTGGGGCAAAAAACACAAAAACTGAGTATTTGTTTGTTTAATAAAAAGGCTTTGTATGCATTTGGCAAAATTTGGAAGTTGAGTAATTTTTTTTTTGTTTTAGAACTTTTCTCTGTATTAGATGACGAACTATCATGATTTGCAAAACCAAACGAGTAATCATCGATTCTTTAAAATAAAATCCAAACTTACATCTTCTGGAGATACTGAAGCTTGGCCAACTCAGGCGGAAGTTTCCCTGAAAGACTTGTGGACTTGAGAATTCTGTGATTGTTCAACAAAAAAAAAGATACATTAGAGAAGAAGAGGATAAAGATTTATTAAGAGAAGACAAAAGATGAACACTAACAATTCAGTTATATGACATGTCGTGTTGTTGTTGAAGCTACAATCACAACCAATGGTGTTGGCTATCTCCGGATTCGAAACAACACCAATTTTTAGAGTTTTCAAAAGGCAAGGATCTCCATCGCTTAGGTTCAGTTTCTTTATACCAAGTGTAGTTGCTATCTTCCCAAGCGCATTCACTGCACAAATCATCGAGTATAAATATATATATATATATATATATGGAAAAATTATGGATGTTGACCTTTGACATTATAAGAATATATAAGCTTTTGATTTAATACATTCATCTGGATGTAGCGCTGGTGAAGTGGATGTCGTTAGAGTCGAGAAGAAGCTTGTGATGATGGTGAAGAACACAAGGAGAGCCGAGATGACGATCCACATTATGGATATAATTGATGATGTGTACTTGTTCGGTTAGTCACAAATAATACGCTCAAGAAGAGATTAAATAAGTGTCATAATGAAAAAAAATATATTATCTTGACTTTTGGGGTCTTCTTCGGTCGTCGCCTCGTCGGCTAGCAGAGAGAGAGTACGGATGACATATATGACCAAAAGTTATTAATTAATTATACTGTTAAAGTTGCAATTATTGTGCAAGTTGCAATAGTGAACAGTTTACAAGTTCATGATTGCTTCATGTTTCATTTCCCTTTTATGTGTTTAGTTTATCAATTTTACAAAATCGATTTACGCATAATCCGAACTAATTTCAGCAGCTTTTATACGGAGAGAGAGAGAGAGATTTTGTCGCTATATATAATCTGACCAGGATTCTTGAATGAGATGGAAAATTAATTGTAATGGTGCAAATTATATTAATACATTCTTCATCTGTTCAACTGTTGATTAACTTCTCTTTCGTGTCCATTTGATGCCATCCAGAGAGAGAAAACGATGTAAATGATTTTGGAAAAGTTATAAAAAGAGAGTTTGATTCAGCAAGCACTAGAGATTTTCATACAAAAATATATAATTCGAGTTTGACAAACATTCAAAGAGATGTGTTTTTGGATCTAATCTAAATTGAGATTTCAAACAACTTTAATGATATGACTACATGTAGTGTAGCTAGCTATAAATAAGATAACTTCACAAGCCTTTCTTTTCTCTTAAGAGACAAGGCAATGTGCACATCTTTTGATATCACAGCGACGAGGAAGGATACTCCACTGTGGAGTTAAGGATCACAGATTCGGGGTATAATGGGTAGAGATCACAACCAGAAACAGAGGATTTCATTGTTGTTTGATCGGTCACACCAGACGTGCTCGAGCTACCGTTTGTATCAGTGTCCCTCAGCTTTGATATGCTCCAGTCGTGTCCATATAGCATTTGCACGGCCTCTGACATTGTAGGCTTTGAGGAAGGAGATGAATGTGTGCAAAGGAGAGCAACTTTGATCATCCTTACTGCTTCTTCGCTGTTGAAATCACCTTCCAGCATTGGATCTACCAACTCCATTATGTCCCCTGTCTGTTGCAGCTATTTCCCTAACTCCGCAAAACGAAGAAGACATATCAACATTCGCTTAGGGAACCTCAAATGCTCAAGGAGTAAAAATCCCTGAAAACGACCACCTCCAAGTATGTCAGCTTGAACGCAACTGTCCCAGAGCCACCAACCCCAGTAGCTCTGTCCTCTGACAAAACAGAAGATACCACAGTGAGAGACCGGGAAACAGGCGGTGAGAGCTTGAAGCGGGTGGAGAGGGACCTGGAAGGGGCTGTGAAGAGCGGGTGAGAGTAGCGGAAACTTGGATGCAGTTTCGGACTCTTGTTTTGGTGTTGAGACTTGGAGGAAGAGCATTGGCGTTAAAAGTGGCATTGTGGCCGCTTTGACACCTGACACCACCAGAGCCATTGATTTTGTTTTGCCACCTGCCAATATTCTGAGCAAAATCAAGTTTTTCAATGAGTGAGTTGAAAAGAGATTCACTTTTGTAGGAAGCTCAGTTTCTAAATCATAGAAAGTCAAGGACTTTTCTCCATACCCTTGGCTTTTGAAACTTGGGAAGACTTAGAGAGGCTAGCAGGAAATGAGATGCCCAAATGCTCTTTTATATATTTCTGTGTAAAAGAGTTGATCGATCACAATTTTATCGATGTTGAGGATAGACTCAGTCTTCACTAACTGCTCTCTAGACTAACCAGCTTACTACAGTTGTAATACGCTACGATCAGTCCTAGGGTAGCTATAATAGACCTATCGCTGAGGCTTGACGCAGCTGAGTTTCTTCAGGTAGAGACCAAAAATGTGTCTTTGGCGCCTTTTCCCCAAATCTGAAACCTATGGTCGGTCATACGAGGAACTCGGAATCATCTATGAATTTGTAGTTTTATTCTCTGGCCCTGAGACCTAATTTAATAGCTCAGATGCCATAACATTGCTGTAATTCCTTTTCATAAGGTCACCAATAATCAATTAGGTTCGAACAGGAGAGTTTCAGAGGAGGTAAAGCCTCTTTCTGCACCTATGCTAATTTTCCCCCCCCCCCCCCCCGCCCCCGGACCAACAAAGCCTAAATTTTGTACCCACTAATCAACATTTTACCCATAAATTTGCTACGCACCAATTAGGATGAGCGATTAACAGAATACTCTCTTATGAATGTTGGGATTTTGATGAAACACCTTTATTTCTCTCTTAAACCTTTATTTTATTAATTCTCTCTTTCATTTTGATCTTTGTGATCTTTGTGATTTCTGATGTTTTGGATACAATAAACCTGGACTCTATTTATAGAGTTAGGATTCTAAACAAGAATAGTAAATTGCTAATTCCTATTGTTACAATTTCCTTTCTCCTTGTTTGCTTTTTCTTCATGATTTCCTTTTTCCCCAATTTTCTTTGTTCCTTGATTTTCCTTTTGCTTGTCTTTCCCTTTTGCTTCTTTTCCATTCTCTTGATTTTCCTTTTTACTTGGCATCCTTTTCCTTTTACAGAAAATGGATCTATTCCAACACTCCCTCTAGATTCATTTTCTGCAATTTCCATTTGCTCCCTCTTGCTTGAATCATCTTCATTTTCATTGTTTGTTGCTTCTTCTTCTTCTTTTATCTCTATTGCTGTGTAGCAATCTTCTTTGACTGGAAATTTAGTGATCCACGCTGATCCTGCATCTTCAATCTTTTCTGGTTTTGTCTTCTTTTCTTCTTTTGTATGTTCTGTCTTCTTTTCTTCTTTTGTCTCTCTTGCTTTTTCTTTGATTATTTCCCATCTAATAATGAACTTCTGATTATCTTCTTGAACCTCTATTAGCTTCTTCCAGGTTTTATCCATGATTGTACATGTCTTTTCATCGAACAGAACTTTATGACCTTTACCCAATAATTGTGGCATTCTCAGCATATTTCTGTCTATTCCTGGAATTAGTAAGATATCCTTTATTGTAACTTTTCCTTTGGTTGTCTCCATGTTAATATCTCCTTTTCCTGCACTTGTAAGAATTTCTCCACATCCAAATTTGATCTTGACTTTGTATGTCTTGTCTAATCTTGTGAAGAACGTCTCATCTCTAATCATGTGACATGTTGCTCCACTTTCAATCATCCATTCTCCTTCTTCATAAATCTGACTTGCATCATATGCTGTTGCAGTGAAAGACAATTCTCCAAATCTTTTCTCTTGTTCTTCTTGGTTTTGGCATGAGTGAGCTTCTCCTTTAAATCTGTTTTTGC
The DNA here is from genome assembly GCA_020283515.1 of Alliaria petiolata. Classification (NCBI taxonomy): domain Eukaryota; kingdom Viridiplantae; phylum Streptophyta; class Magnoliopsida; order Brassicales; family Brassicaceae; genus Alliaria; species Alliaria petiolata. The sequence continues at coordinate 61,425,361 of JAHZTW010000001.1, forward strand.
AGTTCTTTGCATAATGTCCAGACTCGCCACACACAAAACATTCTCCTTGAACTTGTTTGCTTTCATATGGCTTTCCTTCCTTGTTCCTAAAATAACAAACATCTTCATTATGATTATTCTTTTTGCATATACCACACCATGGTGAATTTCCCTTTTTGAAGTAGCAGTTTTCCTCATTGTGATTATCCTTTTTGCATGTATTGCACCACTTGTTGGTTCTTTGATGTTGATCTGATCTTTGGCTAAACTTTGTTCCGGTTGATCTTGCATATAGTGCTCCTTCTATGTGTTCATCATCTGCTAAATACTTTGTTTCATGTGAGATTAGTGATCCAACAAGATCTGTCACAGTGATCTTCTTTAGATCTTTTGTTTCCTGCATTAGAGCTGCTAACCCTGCATAACTCTTTGGCATCGTGTTTAGTATCTTCCTGATAACTTGATGATTCGTCTTCTGTTCTCCAAGTAAACTCATCTGGTTGACAATCTCCTGAATTTTATCAGTATATTCTTGAATCTTTTCTCCTCGTTTCATCTTCAGATCTTCATACTCCTTGTTCAAACTATCTAGCCTCACAAGTTTTGCTTGATAGTTGCCTTGATAATTTTCTTGTAGTCTTTCCCAGAATTCCTTAGATGTTATAGCAGAAACTACCTTCTTGAGAACCAAATCTGTCACAGCCATCTGTAACAATTGTAGAGCTCTCATATCTTGCATCATCTGTTCTTTCCATTCTTCTAGTAAATCTGATTTTGGTTTTGGTTCTGGTGGAAGTCCTCTCTCCACAGCTTCCCAGAGTTCTTCAATTCTCAATGTTGTTTTTATCCTTGCAGCCCAAAGCTCATAATTTTGCCCATCAAACATTGGAACAAATAATGTTTGAATGCGTTTGGTCATCTTTCAGATTTGGCCCGGACTTTGCACGGAACACGGATTTGCATGAGCTTGATTCTTCACGAACTTGATTTTTTTTTTTTTTTACGAACCCGGATTCTGCACAAACGATTCTGCAGCGGAATTAGTTTCGACCCGAGTTTTGCACGGAACGATTTTTTTTTCTTTCTCTCTCTCTCAAAGTAGAACACTCAGGACCTTGGCTCTGCTACCATGTTGGGATTTTGATGAAACACCTTTATTTCTCTCTTAAACCTTTATTTTATTAATTCTCTCTTTCACTTTGATCTTTGTGATCTCTGTGATTTGTGATGTTTTGGATACAATAAACCTTAAGCCTAGGACTCTATTTATAGAGTTAGGATTCTAAACAAGAATAGTAAATTGCTAATTCCTATTGTTACAATTTCCTTTCTCCTTGTTTGCCTTTTCTTCATGATTTCCTTTTTCCCCAATTTCCTTTGTTCCTTGATTTTCCTTTTGCTTGTCTTTCCCTTTTGCTTCTTTTCCATTCTCTTGATTTTCCTTTTTACTTGACATCCTTTTCCTTTTACAGAAAATGGATCTATTCCAACAATGAAACCCAGAAAAGTAGAAATCAGAGATACGAAACAAGGAAATGTTTACAAGTAAATTAGAAACACACAAGGAAACAGAAGACGAAGAAACCTGATTTAGAGCTGAAGAGAGTGTTTAATGAGAAAGGTATCTTTCATGTCTCTCTCTTCCTCTCGTCTCTCTGTTGAGTGAATGAAGAGTGCTTTACAGATTAAGGCACTTCTCTGAATTTAATATCAGAAAAACACACTTGTTGCAACTGAGGCACTTTTGCCTTGTCTTGCATACCTGAATTTTCTCTTTTACCCTTAATAAAAAATGAGAAATCAATCGTGAAATATTTTTACATAACATAATAATGATGGTAAAATAAACAATCTGTAAACGACGCGTTGTCGGGATATCGAAGGCGGAGATGAGACTGGAGATCCGCGGGCATCGATTGGAAAGGATGTATTTGTTGTTAGATTAAAGATGAAATTTCAGTATTGGGACCGAGATCAGACATCCTTCTCGCAGTGGCTAGCGTCTTTTGGGAAGGCTGGATTTGGATTATAATTTCTCGTGAAGTTCCAGTGTATCAGAATCGGAGATGGGACAATCTCGCCAAAGGCGAGCATCGTTTACGGAGTAACGGATTTTAATGCGGTGGCTTTCGATTATGAGTAGGTTTTCGATTTAGATTGCATAGGTGAACGGAGTCGACGCAGATGCGGATGAGGAGACGACGGCTGCATACGAGAGGGTATGGATTAGATCGACGTGGATGAGGAAGCTGTTCGGTTGGTATTCGTAGGGCTAATGGATATGTAATGGTGGACGATGAGTATATTGTGGATGATGAGTATATATGGATGAATGACATCGAGTGGATACAGGGATTAGGGATATTATGATAAGAATTGAGACAACAAAAACTATGAATGATTTGACACATAAAGTATAAATTACATCGAGTGGATACAACCCTTTGGAACCATGTCCATGCTTGTTCATACTTATGGATAACTAGCAGTATCGTCTCACTTAATCTAGATAAGTGTTGTTCGTGAATATGTCGGAGCGTCAGGGCGTTTGACTGATTTGGCAAAAGGATCTTGGTTTTACTTTTTATAGAAAGCTGGGGTTGGTAAAAACAATGAATTAAACTCGTCCATATCATAATGATAATTTGTACGCTACTAAATGGACACAATATGTTCTTATGTCCATCTTATAGTGGACATTTGTTCGATACTAGTTGGACACAAAACATAAACGAAATTCGCATCCATGAGGAAAAACTGACGTTTGCACAGTGTTGGTGTCAAGATCTCCAAGAGCGTTTGCAAGAAGCTACCTCTCAGCATCAACCACAGAAATTCTTTGGCATGTGAATTGGTCTCCGCTGTGAATTTCTTGATCTGAAGAGTGATGGCTGATGTGAACCGATCGTAACCTTGATGGATGGATGTAAATTGAGAATCTTCCTTCCTCTCACTTCACAATATGTAACAAGGCTGTCAAAATATACCTTTGCAATTCAAAAAAATCAAGATGGGACAAACAACTAAAACTCGAGACCGAGATTGTGATATGTGAATGTACATGATAACTAGTTCATTGAAATATGCCCGTGCGTCCATCATATTTGGTTCAATTCAAACTTGTCCAAGTAATACTTAAGATTTGTTGAAGATATATTTTATTCAGAAATCAGAATGTCAAGCAAGAGTTGAACTACTGCAATGCCAATGCATTTACTATCTTCAAAAAAAAATCGAATAGCTAATCGATGATCAAAATATGTAAGAGAACACTACATCAATGTGGGTGCAGAAAAATGTACAAGGACAAATGGATGAGGTACATGTGGATAACCACTTGCTTATAATGGTATGTCTTGAATGGAATCTTTCGCTTGGATGACATAACTTCTAAGTCTACGTGATTGCAAATTTGCTTCTTTGGACGAGATAGCGTGGATACAAAATTTAAGAGTAGATGCAAATCTTTAGAAATGGATGTGTGTAAGACACGGACACGCTCGGATGAATATTCTAAAGTGGATGCAGATTATTCGAAATTGGAACATGAATTCAGACCTTCATATCCACGTTTCGATAAACCATGATTTCATGTCCACGTGAACACGTGACCTAGTGTGCTAATAATATTCATCCATGATAGTTCATCGGCGGTTCCTCGGAGCGGATGCTCTGAACCTGTGGTGGTTGAGAAAACAAACAAATATGAAAGAAGGCTTGAGAAGTTCGACTCCGACAACCAGAAAATAGTAGCGTTATTTAATTTAGAAACCTAACAAACACCTAGTATCTAAATCAAAACGATATCTGTTTACCTGACATGTTGGGATCTACTTCTTCTATTTCCGATGACGGTGGGGATTTAGATGGCTATCGGCATCGAGGGGAGAGGCGATAGGAGAAGGGAGATTCGTTTAGGTGAAATCGTTAGGGAGATTTGGCGAAAGCAATGGAGAGTGGCGGCTGCAGCTAATTTATTCGGCGAGCAATAAGGTGTTGGAGCGGTGGTTCAGCAGCGGTTCCTCGGAGCAGATTCTGGATTTTTACAATACTTTAAAATTTGATTTGCATTTACCATGAGTTTAAAATGGAAGTTAAGTAAAAATGAAAATGGGTGAAAATGATAAAAGAGAGGACAAAAGAGACTTCTCATGTAGTGAAAGTGTGCTTGTAGCAACAAGTGCCTTTTCTTGTAATTGAAGTTCTGAAAAGTGTGTTATTTTGTAATATTTTCGTGAATGAATGGTTCTCACAAATCATCTGAGCAAGAAAAAAAGAGAGAAATTGGTAAATTGGTTGTTGCTTCAAAACGCTGCGTCTAGATAGATTACCGGTCGCTCTGGCCTTGACCGGCCTGGTTTACCGAACGCTAAATCAAATCAAATTAGAATTGTAAATTGGCGGCTAGTATGCGGTGAACCAGAGAAGTTTTGGAAGAAGCAAAGGTTGTTCATGAGTGATCATTGCTCTGCTTTCTCCTTATCATCTTAACCCTCGCAATGTAATAATCAATTTGCGGATCTGTCGATGATGCACTGAAAGTGTTTGACGAAATGGCTGACCAGAATTTGGAGACTTGGTGTGTCATGATTGTTAAACAACGGATATGGTGAAGAAGAAATCGATTTTTGTCATTCGTTTCAGAGAAGAAGAGAACAAACCAGATGTTAAAAAGTCTTCTCTGCCTGTGGTTTGACAGGAGATGTTAACGAAAGATCACTGCACTTTGAAGCTATCAACAGAGACTGTGGAATCACCCCTTCCATTATTATGATGTTGGTTTATAAGTTTGGATGCAAGACATTTGTTTCTAAATCATACACAGAGATACCTATGTTTTTGGATCTGTGTAGGTTGAGCTAATGTTTGGTTTCACCGTTTCAGACATCTTTAGGGATATACGATAGCTTCATAAACCTTTCTTCTCTCGTAAGAGATATGTCAATTGACACAGCCTTTGATATTTGCCAAACTTGATATGAACACCTTAACCTTTATTGATATCAAGAGAGAGTATTTATAATACATTGGTTTAGGGTTTACACTAGAATAAGAGATATACACAAGAATCTTGAATATAGGAGATTTCCTAATATTGATATGGAATATTTCCTAATACTCTCCCTCAAGTTGGAGCGTAGAGGTCACAAATGCCTAACTTGCGAAGTAGATAGTTGAATTGTTGTCTTTCCAGAGCTTTAGTAAGGAGATCTGCGAGCTGGTCCGAAGTACTAACATGAGAGGTAGCAATATTGCCAGAGATGATTTTGTCACGTATGAAATGGCAATCTGCTTCAATGTGTTTAGTCCGTTCATGGAAAACCGGATTGGCTGCAATGTGTAGAGCAGATTTGCTATCACAAACTAGTTTCATTGGAGCTGGATGAGTAATCCCGAGTGAGTGAAGAAGTTCTTTGATCCACAAGATTTCTTGAGTTGCTAAAGCCATGGCGCGATACTCTGCTTCTGCGGATGATCTTGCAACACTATCTTGTTTCTTAGTTTTCCAAGAAACTGGAGAATCTCCAAGAAGAATGACATAGCTGCTAAGAGAGCGATGAGTGAGCGGGCAAGATGCCCAGTCGGAATCGCAATAAGCAGTTACCTGAAGTTCACTACTAGAGGAGAGAATGATCCCTTGACCCGGACAGCCTTTGAGATAGTGAACGATGCGTATGGTCGCATCCCAATGAGCTTGCCGTGGAGCTTGCATTAATTGTGTGAGAATTTGAATAGATTAACTAAGTTCTGGTCGAGTAAGAGCAAGATACACAAGACGACCAATTAGCCTCCGATACTTATACTTATTAGCGTAGAAAGGACCGGAGTTTGTTGCAAGTCGATGATTCTGTTCTATCGGTGTATCAACGGGAGATGCGCCAGTGAGACCATATTCAGATATGATGTCGAGACAGTACTTTTGCTGAGAGAGATAAATCCCATCTGGACCACGTGCCACCTCAATGCCCAAGAAATACTTCAAGTGTCCCAAATCTTTCATGCGGAAACACTTATGAAGATATTCCTTAAACGTAGATATAACATCGGAGTCGTTGCCAAGGATCACGAGATCATCAACGTAGACGAGTATATGAAGAACTTTGGATCCACGTACACGAGTGAAAAGAGAGTAATCTTTTCGACATTGAACAAAACCATACCCGAGAAGCGCCTGAGAGAGTTTCGCGAACCAACACCGAGGTGCCTGTTTCAGGCCATATAAAGACTTGTGTAAACGACATACTAGAGAAGGATCAGACGGTTGAAAACCTGGAGGGGGCTTCATGTATATTTCTTCCTCTAAGTCACCATGAAGAAACGCATTGTGAACGTCCATTTGGTGGATTTCTCAATTCTTTGCAGCAGCAACTTCAAGTAAAATCCGAATTGTATTCATTTTGACAACGGGAGCAAAGGTTTCGTCATAATCCACGCCTTCCTCTTGAAAATTTCCCATGACAACTAACCTTGCCTTGTGACGTTCGATCGAGCCATCAGCGTTGAATTTGATGCGATAGACCCACTTGCATGCAAGAGCTTTCTTGCCGGGAGGAAGTTTTTGAAAAGACCACGTTTTTTGTTCCTCAAGAGCCGTATATTCGTGACCCATCGCTTTGCACCAAACTTCAAATTGAATCGCATCTTTAAAATGTATCGGTTCAACACCAAGAGTGATAGCAGCAAGAAATGCAGTATGGCTGTCATATATGTTATCACATGAAACAAAGTTAGCGATAGGATACAAGCACGTACCTGAAGATGCCGGAGTAGAGCCGATGATGTCGAGAACATGGTTTATATCACATTTAGCAGAATATGTAACATATGGCTTGAGACGCGTGGAGACGGTCTTTTGACGTAAACCACGACCCAGCTGTTCAACCACCGGAGAAGGAACCAAAGTATTTGCGATATCGGATTCATCAATAGATGGTGTAGCGCTTGCTGTAAATTCAGGAGATGGAGCAATGACGAGACTATTTGTGGAGCTCCCCCTGGATTCGAGAGTGGGAGAATAAGAGTCTGCAGCAGGATCCTCAATTACGGGAATAACTAGAGCAGAGACATGTTCGACTACTTGATCAGGCGATGGAGAAGGCGTATTAGCGGAAGCATATGGAAACTGAGTTTCGTGAAATATGACATCGCGAGAAACAAACATCGATCCAGTCTCAATATCAAGAACTTTCCAGCCTTTTTGCCCGTGTGGATAACCCAGAAAGATGCACTTTTTTCTCCGTGGTTCAAACTTATCTGTTTTTGCAGTTTGTCTCTTTGCAAAACAGAGACTTCTGAATATCCGAAGATGAGAGTGGGGAGGAGATTTGTTGTGTAGAATTTCGTATGGAGTTTTACCATTGAGAATCGGAGTAGGAGTGCGATTGATGAGATACGCAGCGGTAAGAATACTTTCGCCCCAAAACTTCTTAGGTAAGTTGCCTTGAAACAAAAGTGCCCTCGCCATGTTCAAGAGATGCCTGTGTTTTCTCTCGGCTCGTCCATTTTGTTGAGGTGTGCCGACGCAGGAAGTTTGATGAAGAATGCCCTTCTCTGCAAGATACGTTTTCATGCAAGTGAATTCCGTGCCATTGTCACTTCGAAGAATTTGAACTTGCTTTCCGAATTGGCGTTCTGTCATCGCGAAGAAGTTCTTGAGGATTGAAGAGACTTCGCTTTTAGCGAGGAGTAGATGAGTCCATACAGCATGAGAGTGGTCATCAACAATAGTGAGAAAGTAATGTGCACCGGATTAGGATGGAGTGCTATATGGTCCCCATACGTCACAATGAATAAGTGAAAAACACGTTTCTGCTTTATTATTACTATCGGAGAAAGAATCTCGAGTTTGTTTTGCTTGAATGCAAATATCACAAAGCTCCTTAAAATCAAAACCACTAACGTTAAAATCCTCTAATGTTGATAAAAATGTAGATAACACTCTCTTGCTAGGGTGCCCCAGACGTTGATGCCACAAAACTGCTTCAACCACTGATGAAGTCTTGTTTGCTTTAGCCGAAACAACCCCGCGAAAGTGATAAACCCCGTTCTCTTCTTCACCTGCTCCAATCGGCATCTTCGAAGAACGGTCATGTATAACGCAAAACTTGTCAGTGAATATAGCAAAACACGAGAGTTCGCGCAATAAACGTGCTAAAGATATTGGCGTTTCAGAGAGATCGGGCACATAAAGCACATGATGGAGTGATGTTTCGCCACCAAGAAAAAGGGACCCTTCTTTAGTAGCAAACGAGTGTTTGCCATTCGGCAATACGACAATGCATCGAGGAATATCGTGAAGATCATTTAGGAGATCTTCATCACCCGTCATGTGATGAGATGCTCCAGAGTCTAAGAAAAAATCAACATTACCAGACAATTTCTCGGAAGAAGGTGAAGTATCCGGTTTAAGCAAATTTACAATTGCCGCCCATGCTTCTTTGCTAACGCCCGGAATGTTTGGATATGCCTCCGTTGGTGCGACTTGAGCATTATTTGCTCGAGGTGGAGCTGAGCGTCCTCTACCACGACCTCCTTTGCCACGACCACGGCCACGTCCTTCTGAGTTCGAGTCGAACCACCTTTCGGGATACCCGTGTTTTTCAAAACAAGTATCGACCGTGTGATTTGTGCGACTGCAGTGAGTACAGAACATATTGTTTCTACCTCACGTAACTGTGTTGATTGCATTCACGCCTGTTTGGACAGCAAAACTAACGGCGTTGATGCGTTCTTCCTTTGTACGCGAAACAGTGAGATGTCTTTCTTCAGACACAAGTTCAGAATAAATCTGATCGAGACCAAAATCTTTCTCACGAGTAAGACGCCCCAAGAGGTTTGTGCGAGTTGTACCGAACTTAGCAGCATCCAAACCCATGAGAAACTGGTGTATGCGTTTGTGCTCACATCAAACGTTGGAGGCCAACAGTATTGGACAATCAACTAAGTTGCAGCAACAACCTAGTACAGGCTCATAATCATCAAGATCGTCCCACATGACTGAGCTTGCCGAAGTAAGTGCCTATATCTTGTCCGTCTTGACGACATGCCACGAGATCTGTTTTCAATTCATGCACTCTAGGAGCGTTGCCGGTCGAAAATCTGTTGCGTAAGCTGTCCCACATGACTCTCGCGTTATCGACAACGGATATAGATTGATGGATTTTGGGTTCTATACTAGCGTATAGCCACCCAATTGACATGGAGTTCACAGTCACCCAATTGTTGTAATCTTTGGAGTTGAGCGCCGGTTGTTGAATAGTGCCATCAACGAAACCAAGTTTTTGCTTGGCTCGAAGATTGTTGCGTGCGAGCTTCGCCCATCGTTCATAGTTGTCACCGTTCAATAAGATTGGTGTGAGAACGTGATGTGGATGATCCGAGGGGTGTAGATAGTAGGGCGATGAGGATCTCATCTTTTGTGTTTGCAGCAGCGGGAAGACCGCGAGGAGGAGTATCATCGGTGGAAGACACCATGATTTTTGAAAGAGGATTTTGTATGTAAAAGAGAAGTGTTTGGTGTTTGGATCGATTTAGAGTTTAGGCTCTGATACCATGCCAAACTTGATATGAACACATTAACCTTTATTGATATCAAGAGAGAGTATTTATAATACATTAGTTTAGGGTTTACATTAGAATAAGAGATATACACAAGAATCTTGAATATAGGAGATTTTCTAATATTGATATGGAATATTTCCTAATAATATTTAGGATCACGGATTCAGGGTATAATGGGTAGAGATCACAACCAGAAACAGAGGATTTCAATGTTGTTGCTGTTTGATCGGTCACACCAGACATGCTCGAGCTACCATTATTGTCCCTCAGATTTGAGATGTTCCAGTCGTCTCCGTATATACCAGGATCTGGCATAACCTGTGTTATTTCGATCTTTCCCTCGAGCATTTGCACGGCCTCTGACATCGTTGGCCTCAACGAAGGAGATGAGTTTGTGCAAACAAGAGCAACATTGATCATCCTCACGGCTTCTTTGCTGTTGAAAACACCTTCCAGCATTGGATCTACAATCTCTAACGTCAGAGCCTGAGATTTGATGTAAACAAAGAAAAGCTCCAAGGGGTTACCCAATTGATAAGCGAGATCTTCAGTTCCGTTGTGTTTAGTATTACTCTTCCCGCTAACAATTTCCATTGCCACAACACCGAAGCTGTACACGTCTGCTTTCTCTGTTAATTGGCCCCATAGTATATATTCCGGAGCCATATATCCGCTGCATTACAAGAAAAACCAAGACTGAGCTAAGTTTGGTCGGCCATGGTGCAGTATTTTTGTTTTGTTTTATGTTGTATACTTACATGGTTCCTGCAACTTTGGTGCTAATGTGAGTGTGTTCTTCATGATGGAGCCTAGCCAATCCAAAGTCAGATATCTTTGCATTAAGGTCGGCGTCTAGAAGAACGTTACTGGTTTTTATGTCACGGTGAACCATCCTGATCATCGATCCTTCATGGAGGAATTCAAGCCCTCTTGCGATTCCTACACAGATTTTTTTTCTTGCTGCCCAGTCCAGTTTCAGGGAGCTCTTCTCTGGCAATGGATGTAAACCAAAGAGAAATGATGTTACTTTACGATATATGTAAACTTGAACTAGACTCATTACGTAAAGAAAAGCTGAATGACTTTTATTTACCAGACATCACAAGAGCAAGGGAGTTATTTTCCATGTACTCATAGACGAGCAGCAGTTGATTCTTCTGGACACAGCATCCATGAAGCTTGACAAGGTTTGGATGATTCAGACCTGAGATCATGCCTATCTCATTCACAAACTCTCGGTTTCCTTGGCATGACTTGGAAGAAAACTGCTTCACTGCTATGATAGTTCCATCCGGCAACTCTCCCTGCGTTATACGTTTCTCATATCAGAAACCAAGAAACTGCCATATTTTCTCAGGTATCAACGTTTGAGAAGAACTTGGCATATGTTGTAGCATACTTTGAATACGGATCCGAAACCTCCTTCTCCAAGTTTGTTGGCTTCATCAAAATTGTTTGTTGCAGCTTGCAGTTGCCTCCAAGTAAAGCAAACCGTTTGCAGACCCTGAGCTCTCAAATCTATATTGTGATCATGTTCCGAAGAGGAAATCATCAGTATTGCTAACAACGAAACAGAAATGGATTCGTAGGCTATGAACTCTGATACCTCGTTCTCTTGTGTTATTTGTCTCCTCTGCATCTTCTCCAAGCATATATTCCCAAAGCCAAGAGAGTAAATGTTACCAACACACCAGTTGCCCCCAAAATTAGGGGATAATTTATGTGATGTTTTATCTTCTCCGCTGCAAATGAGACGATAAAAGTGAAAATATATATACATTTGCACCTAATAAACACCCAAGCTACAGAAAAATATCTTTAACAAAGTAGTTTTTGTTTTTGGACCTCCACATTGTGGCTCCAAACCTGAAATTTTGAAAAAAATGAATATTATCGTTAGGTGGCAGGAACCAGTGACTTGAGAGTGAAACAACTCGATGTGAAGAAAGCCAAAAAAAGCAATACGAGAAAGAGTAAAGTTGTTGCAGCTGAGACTTGAGATATAGCCAAATAATTTGGAGTTGTACTTACTGTGACACAAGGAGATTGCAGAGATAAGAGGACCATAGTTTCCTCTTTTAGGAATGAGTGTTGTCCCTTTACCCGCCCAATACAACCGCCCAATACAATCACTTCTTTCAAAACAGGCTTCAGAGTCCCATTAGCCTCCTCTTTGATGTTAAAATCCCTCAAGAACAACTTTCCCTAACAGGGGAGACAAAGGACAAAAAGCAAACAAACTTCAATCTTCCATGAAATAATTGAAGAAAACAATTATTCTGTAATCAGTAGGTGTGACGCTTTACCTGAACATAGACATCAAATATGCGTATGCCGAGACGACTGTAGAGTTCTTGATCTGAAAACTGGATCTCCACAAAATGGAGTTTCACATCGTATGCTCCGTTTTCCAAAGCAAAACGCATAATAAACAAGAGAGAGAGCAGATCGACGTGCGGTTTTATAAAGTTCAGGAGAATCTCCAGACAGTGTTGAACTAGTTGTAATGATGTATGTGTCATCAACACTTGTATCATCGGTAAAGTCACCTGTGTTGCTGATTCCCCAGTTTTCCAGGTGCTGATTTGTTGCGGACATGGTCTTATTGTTATCAGCTTGATAAGTGATTTTACCCGAAGCGTTTGTAATCTGTACATTTCCTCCACCACAATTTATATGTAGTGATCGCTGATCTACAATCAACAATGAGTATCACCATCAATAGAAAGAGTAGAGGTTTACAGTTCTGAGATTTAACCCCCAAAAAAAAAACATAATGTCAATATTGAATGCATGTTAGAGATAAAGCTCAATATGTACTTACAGTTTCTGCATTTGGTTGGACCAGCGCATGGAAGAAGCCCGTTTCTGTATGACAAGACGATCATAACATTTAGGTATCTCAAATAGCACAAAAGCAAGAAATACAGAAAAAAAAAAAAAATCCAATATTGTTCTTACAAATTATTCTTCAAATATGAGCTCCGGTATGTGTTAATAGTACTGATTCAACAGAAACTTCAACATGAGCAGGTTATTCAAAATATAAGATTGAAGATGTCCCATTTCATGTTCATACCTCTTTGCCTGACAGCTCGATGACCATGAGAAATTGTTATAAGAGAGATCACTGTAGAAAAACGACAATAATATTAGTAGGGATGATGATGGCGTATTTCTCAAACCATACAACATGCATGGGAAACGTACATATCAGATTCGCTGTTGAGGGAAACAGCAGTTTCAACGTTTCCAGAAAGCATGTTGCCAGTCAGATAGCTGAAAGAAAAGCCAATAATTCTCAGTGTTCATCTCTTTGTATTACTTAATCTCGGATTGTAACAACTTACGTATATTTGGGTGCATTTTGTACTTCTTGAACTTCACCAGTCAACTTGTTAAAGGATAAATCTCTGCGTTAAAAAAAAACACTGTAAATAAATTTTCTTTGGTGTGAACGTAATTGTTTAGGTATTCTCTGTTTGTATAAATAGGTACAAAATTATAAAAAAGATCTTCTTTCGCTATGTTTTCATGTGCTTACTCTCATGAGTCTGTGACAATCTATAATTTCACATATAAGTGGTAAAATCTGGTAAATTTAACCATATAAATCTACAATGTCACGCGTATACACACACACAATCCAGTCATACAACAGAGTTGTGATAAATTTCAGCCTTGTAAAGTCTTTCCACATATCATTAAAAAGAACTTACAGTCTCTTTAGTTTTGGCATATTCCAAATGTAAGAAGGAATTGGACCAGACATACTCACATTCCTCAAAATCCTGAAACAGGAACAGAGACATTAGTAGTTTGAAAAATTTCCGATAATAGAAACCTTAAGCTTCAGTGGAGATATAAATACAGGGTGTCGATGGCTTTGCTGGACAGAATTGGAAAAGAGTTTATCCCAGTCGTATCACTAATTCTCCTGTGCATATATGAACACATGATTAAATAAAACATGAGTCTTGTTTTAATTTTTTCTTTTGCTAATCTATTAAAGGTGGTCAATTAATTACACATCACTAAGGATTTCTAGACGGGCCACTGCATCAGGAATAGGTCCTTTCAGTCCACTCGCGTATAGATATCTGCTGACCATAACCGACACAAGTTAGACGGTGCTTAAACAGAAACGATAAGAAGAAATTAAAATTAGCAACGAAGGGCACAAGCTTATGTACAATTTTTTAAGCCGAGGCCAGTTGCCAATATATGATGGGATGATTCCACTAAAGTTATTGTCAGAAATCCAACTGCAAAATATAAACAAACAACTATTTTAACTATCTTTCCACACACTTAACTAAGTAAGCGTTTTGAAAGTGTCGAGTTTCAATTTCACAACCAAACTACACATACTACGAAGTATAAAAAAAGTGCTCAGCAAGAAAGCTTGAAATGCACGTTTCAGTTCAATCTAGGTGCTCATAAAACAACGTCTTCAAGAAAAGGCAAAAATCCTTTTGAAAGTAGCAACAACACTTACAATTGCTCAAGGTTTACTAGTCTTGCGAGAGTGATAGGCAAGCTTCCAGTAAACTGATTGGATGCAAGATGCCTGCAAAATCCAGTTTCAGAAAAGATCAAACACTCGTACATTTTTCCATGAAAACAAAAGATTCAGATGCAAAATATCAAAGCTAAAGATTGTCTTACAATTTTGTTAGATTGGTCAAGTTGCCAAGCTCATCAGGAATCTTACCAGAGAACTGGTTGCCTTCAATCGCACTGAAAGTTTCATCACATGACCGTAATATTAGGTAAAATCAAAAGGCACAGAAGTGGAAAACAGTTACGAGTCTTAGAGACGTACAAGGTTTCCAGATTCTTGAAGTTTTGCAACCAAGCTGGTAAATTCCCAGACAAACGATTCGCGGAGAGAAAGCTGCGAGAAAATACAAAGTTACTCGTAAATCATGAAGATGAAGCATCAGAGAGAGAGAGGGAGCTAACATGGAAGTGAGATATGGCATTGAAGTCCACTCCACTGGAATCGTGCCCGAAAGGTAGTTTGCGGATAAGTCGCTGCAAATAAGAGAAAAAATCTCAGTAAGAAAATATTCTTATGGTTCTTTCTCTTTGGAGATTTTCTCGCTACAGGTTTTGTTGATCAATCAAGTTTTAAACTTTACTAGAAGACTTCCAGGCAAATTTCTTTTTTTCTTTGCATTTCTTTAATGTTTTGGCTCCAAAGTTTTGAGTTTTACTTGTAGAAAAAGAAACGTCTTAGCAAAATCAATAGAAACTTTTAGTCTGAAACACCAACAAATTAACTTTCTCTTTATAATTGGCAAATAAGAGAAAAAATCTCAGAAAATTTTCTTTGGAGATTTTCTCGCTACAGGTTTTGTTGATCAATCAAGAAGACTTCCAGGCAAATTCTTTTTTTTTTATTTGCATTTCTTTAATGTTTTGGCTCTAAAGTTTTAAGTCTGAAACATCAACAAACTTTCTCTTTATCCATTTCTATTAATTACCCTCTACAATTCTACTTTTAATTAAACACGAACATCAATTCAGCCAATCATGCCAAAAGAAAAAAGAAACTGTAAAATACAATTGCAAAATATATAGAAGCTTAATTTTCAACCATTTGTTGCAAATAATTTTTTGGTATGAATGTTAAGAGCATTTCTTGCAATTATTTATCAAACCTTGGACTAATCATGGATTTGTTTTTGTAGGACTTACATTGACCGGAGATATCGAAGCTTGGCCAACTCAGGTGGCATTTTCCCCACAAGAGTAAAATTCACGAGACTTCTGTGTTTGTCGAAATTAATGCAAAGTAAAGAAAAATTAGTAAATAAGGGAGAGAAAAAAAGAAAAAGAAGATTAACACTAACAATTCTGTAATATGACATGTCGTGCTGCTGTTGAAGCTACAATCACAAGCAATGGTGTTGTTCACCTCCGGTTTCCAAACCAAACCAACTTGTTGTATGATCATTAGAGTTTCTAAACGGCAAGGATCTCCAGCACTTAGGTTCAGTCTCTTTATTCCAAGCGCATTCACTGCACATATTCTCGAGTATATATATGGAAACATTATGGATACTGACCTCTGATATTAAAAGAATTAAGATTTGGATTTAATACATTCATCTGGATGGGGAGCTGGTGAAGTGGATGTTGTTAGAGTCGCAAAGAAGCTTGTGATGATGGTGAAGAACAAAAGGAGAGCCGAGATGACGGTCCTCTTCGGTCTTCGCCTCGTCGGCTAGTAGAGAGAGTACGGATGACATATATGACAAAAAGTTATTAATTAATTACTGTTAAAGCTGCAATTATTGTGCAAGTTGCAATAGTGAACAGTTACAAGTTCATGATTGCTTCATGTTTCATTTCCCTTTTATCCGAACTAATTTCAACCGAGTCAAACCCAATGAGAGAAAAATCAATACAAATGATTCAACAAACATTATAAACACTTTTCATTCATAGTAGCTTACGTAAGATTTCAAATAACTTTTAGGGATATGGAGTTTGAAGTTAATTCAAGTATAAGAACCTCACAAGCCTCTCACAAGAGACAAGGCAATGTGCACAAACCTTTGCTATTACAGTGACGAGGAAGAAACCTCTGTTGTGGAGTTTAAGGTGGCGGATTTTGAATGAAATGGGTACAGATCATAACCAGACATCGAGGTTGACTCTTGCGACTCCATCAGCTTTGAGAAGTTCAAATCATGTCCATATACGGCAGGTCCTGACATAATCTCTGTTATTTCCATCTCTCCCTCGAGCATTTGCACGGCCTCTGACATCAATGGCCTTAACGAAGGAGATGCATTTGTGCAAACAAGAGCAACTCTGATCATCCTCGCTGCTTCTTTGCTGTTGAATTCACCTTCGAGCATCGGATCTACGATCTCCATTATGTCCCCTTTTTGTTCTAGTGTCAGCGCCTGAGATGTGGATGTAAACTTATTGTCAAAGAAATCACAGATTAAACTATAGAATTGAGGCAAAAGAGAGTCCACGGTTACCCAATTCATAAGCGAGGCTTTGTCATCCCTTCCCTTCTGTGTCATATTACTCTTCCCGCTAACAATTTCCATTGCCACAACCCCGAAGCTGTACACATCTGCTTTCTCTGTCAAGTGACCCAATAACGCATATTCTGGAGCCATATATCCGCTGCATCATAAGAGAAATGAAGTAAGCCAACTTCAGAGCTTGAAGCAGACTATTATGTTTCTATGCCATGGTGTGTTTATACAATACTACTTACATGGTTCCTGCAACTTTGGTGCTAATGTGAGTGTGTTCTTCTTCATGTAGCCTAGCCAATCCAAAGTCAGATATCTTTGCATTAAGGTCGGCGTCTAGAAGCACGTTACTGGTTTTTATGTCACGGTGAACCATTCTGATCGCCGATCCTTCGTGGAGGAATTGAAGCCCTCTTGCGATTCCCACACATATTTTCTGTCTCGCTGTCCAGTCCAGTTTCAAGGAGCTCTTTCCTGGAATGTAAACCAAAGAGAAATGATGTCACTTTTTACATGTGGTAACATAATATGTACACTTGAATCAAACTCAAAACGAAAAGAAAAGCTGAATGACTTTGATTTACCAGACAGCGCAAGAGCAAGGGAGTTATTTTCCATGTACTCATACACGAGCAGCAGTTGATTCTTTTCGACACAGCATCCATAAAGCTTGACAAGGTTTAGATGGTTCAGACCTGAGATCATTCCTATCTCATTCACAAATTCGCGGTTTCCTTGGCATGACTTGGAAGAAAGCTGCTTCACTGCTATGATAGTTCCATCCGACAGCTCTCCCTACATCAGTTAAGTTTCTCATATCATAAATCAACTGACTATTTTTTAAGATAATTTACGTTTGAGAAGAACTTTGCATCTGTTATAATATACTTTGAATACGGATCCGAAACCTCCTTCTCCAAGCTTGTTGGCTTGATCAAAATCGTTTGTTGCAGCTTGCAGTTGCCTCCAAGTAAAGCAAACTGTTTGCAGACCCTGAGCTCTCAGTTCTATTGTGATCAGGTTCCAAAAGAGAAAATCATTAACAATGCTATGAGCATATATGAGGAATGGATTCATATACTCTGTGAACTCTGATACCTCTTTCTGTTGTGTTCTTGTCTCCTCTGCATCTTTTCTGAGCATATAATCCCAAAGCCAAGAGAGTAATTGCTACAAAGCCACCCGTTACCCCAAAAATTAGTGGATATCTAGTGTGATGTTTTGGTTTCTCCACTGCAAATGAGACGATAAAAGTGTAAATATACATGATGCATCGTATAAACATATCTTTCACAAATAAGTTTTTGTTTTTGTCTTTGGACCTCCACATTGTGGCTCCAGACCTGAAATTTTGAAAAAATGAATATTATCATTAGGTGGCTGGAACAACTCAGTAAAGTTGCTGCAACAGAGACTTGAGATAGTCAAATAATTTGGAGTTTCAACGAGCGGAGGAGAAGTGTTACTTACTGATGTGACACAAGGAGATAGCAGAGATAAGAGGACCATAATTTCCTCTTTTAGGAATGAGTGTTGTCCCTTTACCCGCCCAATACAACCGAATCTCTAAGATATGATCGGTCACATTCGCATTCATTGTTTTGACAACAGGCTTCAGAGTCCCATTAGCCTCCTCTTTGATGTTAAAATCTTTCAAGAACAATTCTCCCTAACAGCAGAGAGAACGGACAAAAGCAAATGAACATAATCTTCCACGCAACTTAGTTAGATTACAAAAAACAATTATTCAGTAAACAGTGACGATGTACCTGAACATAGACATCAAATATGCGCCTTCCTAGACGACTATATAGTTCTTCATCTGAAAACTGAATCTCCATAAAATGGAGTTTCAAATTGTAGGCTCCATTTTCCAAACAAAACGCATAATAAACAAGAGAGAGAGCAGATCGACGTGCGGTCTTATAAAGATCAGGAAAATCTCCAGATGGTGTTAAACTAGTTGAAATGATGTATGTGTCTGCATCAAGGTTATCATCCGCAAAGTCACCAGTGTTACTGATTCCCCAGTTTTTCAAGTGCTGATTTGTAGCGGCTTTGATTTCACTGTTATCAGCTTGATAAGTGATTTTACCGGAGGAGTTTGTAATAGTTACATCTTCTCCACCACAATTGATATGTAGTGATCGCTGATCTACAATCAACGAGATTATCACCATTTAGAGAACAAAGTAGAGGTGTTTGATTATCTTAAAGTGAATAAAGAGGGAATTAACGAAAGTGAGTGCGTCAAATTCTCTTATGCTTGTTAGAGATAAGTTAAAACGACTCAATGTGTACTTACAGTTCTTGCAGTTGATTGGAACAGCACATGGAAAAAGCTCATTTCTGTATGACAAGACGATCACAATATCTAATCAGCACGAGACTTTTAAAAGATTTCTACTGCCTCATTCGAAAGCAAGAGATTACTAAGTTTTACTTTTATCCATTCGTGTTACATGATAAGGCATAGGAGTGAACTTACAAATTGTTCTTCAAATATGAGCTCCGGTATGTGTTAATGTTACTGATTCAACAGAAACTTCAAATATGAGCATGTTATTAACAAATAGGTACAAATATTTATGTTCGTACCTCCTTTCCCGGCAGCTAGACGACCATGAGAAATTGTTATAAGAAAGATCGCTGTGAGATTCACCAAATGTAGAAAACCAACTGGAAGATTAGTTTACATGATGGAAGATTTCTCAAGCCATACAAACAAGGGAAAAGGCTGAAACGTACATATTTGATTGGCTGTTGAGGAAAACACCAGATTTGATGTTTCCGGAAAGCATATTGCCAGTCAAATAGCTGTAAGAACATGTCAAAACTATAAATTATCCGTGTGTGATTCTGTGATACTCATCTTAAATTATCTGCATCTTACGTAAATTGTGGTGCTGATTTTATTCCAACAACTTCACCAGTCAACTTGTTAAACGATAAATCACTGCAGAAAGCAACATGTACAAAACAAATGAATTTCTTTTGGTAAATACTGTCTATATTTGCATATATAAATCTATAAATCCTGCAGAAGTTTTAAATAGATCATGTCATTTTTAAATAGATCATGTCATACTTGCATATCACTCTCACAAAAGGTTATGTTTTCTTCTCTCTACGATATTTATTGATGTGCTTACCCATGTCATGAGTCATATGCAAATATCTCAGCAGGTCGGACATATTAAAAAAAAACTTACAGACTTCTCAAGTTCGTCTTGTTCCAGATGTAAGAAGGAATTGGACCAGACAAACTCACATTCCTCAAAATCCTGAAACAGGGACGGGGACTTTAGTTTGACATTCTCAAATAAAATCAAGCTTCTTCATTGGAAAACACATACAGGTTTTTGATGGCATTGCTAGATATAATCGGAAAGGAGGTTATCCCAGTCGTATCACTAATACTCCTGCATATACATACATAATGCTTATAACATCAACTTCATTAAGATGATCCTCTAGCAAATATATTGATAGTAGTTCAGTACAGGTCAGTAAGATTTTCTAGGCGGGCCACTGCATCAGGAATAGGTCCTGTCAGTCCAGTTGCGAATAGGTCTCTGTTGATCATAACCGACACAAGTTAGATGACATTTAAACACAAACTATAAGGGAAATTACAATTAGTGACGATGGACAAATCTTACAGCCTTTGAAGCCGAGACCAGTTGCCAATATATTCTGGGATGGCGCCAGTGAAGTTATTGTCACATATCTTACTGCATAATGTAAACGAAACAACTAGTTTAGAGCTTTGTTAAACTTTAATAATGGGTATGCTATCCAGGACTATCTCTTCACAGCTTTGAGTAAGCGTTTCGTAAGCGTCAAATGAATTCACAGCCTTGCAATTCAAGGGAAAGTTGTCAACTTAAAAGCTCTAATCAACAGGTTTCAGTTCAATCTAGGTGCCAATAAAACAACAATTTCGTCAGAGTTTCCAACCAAATACTTCCGCTCGGGAACTTCACAAATTTACTCATCTTCCAGTTAAAAAAAGCTTTTTGAAAACTCTCGCTGCTAAATGTAGCAACAACTTACAATATCTTAAGGTTCACCAATCTAGCGAGAGTGGTAGGAAGGCTTCCTGTAAATTGATTAGACGCAAGAAACCTGAAAAATCCAGCATTTCAGAAATGATTAAAAACTGCACATTTTTCCATAAAACCAACGATTCTTGTGATTTTGAAAAATGGTTTAGAGGCAAAGGGTCTTACAATTTGGTTAGGCTAGTCAAGTTGCCAAGCTCATCAGGAATGGTGCCAGAGAACTGGTTTGCTTCAACCGATCTGACAATTTCATTACATCACCGTAATATTAGGACAAATCAAAGGGCATATTAATCCGGAATAGGAAACCATTTGAGACGTACAGGGATGTCAGACTCTTGAAGTGTTGCAAACCAGTTGGCAAATTCCCAGTCAAACGATTCGCGCAGAGCGAGCTGTGAGAAAAGGCAAAATTAACTCGCAAATCGTTAAGACGAAATTGTGGGAGCTGCAAAAGAAACAAAGACAAGAGAGAAGGAGAGAGAGCGCTAACATGAAAGTGAGGTTTGGCAATGAAGCCCACTCCATTGGGATTGTTCCCGCGAGGTAGTTTCGGCATAACTCGCTGCAAAGAAGAGCAGAAACTCACTATCAAATGTTCTCATCGCTCTTTCTGGAGCGAGAGAATCTATCATAATAGGAGGAGATTCTCTGGCTCCAGATTTTGTTGATTTCTCCATTTTCAGGTCTTAAAACCGAATTAATCCCAAAGTCGAATCAAAACATAAATGTGATAATCCTCTATATGTTAAGCGCCCTCGTATATTAATTAACATCTGTTTATTTAGTTTGGTATAATTTAAAAAATTAACTATAATAAAATATTTTAGTCCAATCTTTTTATATAATAAGTTGTTATTTATGTTCCATCTTTGAAAACCTAACTAATATTTTAATTTGTAATTTTTCTGATTTTTTATTTTTTATTAAAATCACATATATATTAGTATATTTTACTGTAGCCTATAAAATATGTTTTAATTTTTTGTAATTTTTTATTTTTTTTAAATTAAAATCAAATATATCGAAGTCTTTTTTATTTTTATTGTAAACATATTTTCTACTTAAAAAAAAAAAGTATTGTGTATATCATAAATTGTGTATAAATTATATTTCATTAAATAATATTTTTTAAAAATATTGTTTTATTTATTTTTAAGAAATGTATTGTGTAATATGATGTATATCATAAATCATCACATAAATTAAAATTCGATTTTAAAGAATACAAATCTTATTATATAAAGTTGGATGCGTCAAAGTTGCTAATTAACATGATCGTGACACGTGGCAAGTTAATCGATAAGATTTTGACACGTGTTTTAATTAAAATATATTATAAAGGAGATATATTTCAATTTAAGAAAAGGAAAATAAAATAAAAGGATTTATTTCAATTTAAGAAAATGAAAATAAAAACAAAACATAATTTTGATTAATTATGATATATTTCAATTAAAAAATCGAAAAGGTAAATAAGAAAATTAATAAATAGGAAAATAAGTTTTTTTATAAATATGAAAATGGAAAAGGTAAATTAGAAAATTAAGAAAAAGGAAAATAAGTTTTTTTATGTTTTTAATTTAAATTAAAGAAATTGTATGATCAATTACTAATACTAAAAAAAATCAAAAAATTAGTTTTAGAAATAGAAAAGGAAAATAAGTTTCTTTTTCAATTACTAATACCAAAAGAAAAATAAAAAAATTAAGAAAAAGGAAAATAAGTTGTATGATCAATTACTAATACTGAAAAGAAAATCAAAAAATTAGTTTTAAAAATAGAAAAGGAAATTAAATTTCTTTTTAAATTACTAATACCAAAAGAAAAAACAAAAATAAAAAAGTTAAAAAAAATTAAGAAAAAGGGAAATAAGTTTTTTTTTATGTTTTTCATTTAAATTGAGGAATTGTATGATCAATTACTAATACTAAAAGGAAAATCAAAAAATCAAAAAATCAAAAAGGTAAATAATAAGTTTCTTTTATCTTATTCATTAAATTTTCTTTTTGTGTTTTTATTGGTTAGAAAAGATTTAACTATTTTGCCTATTCGTATAGTTAGCTACGGTTTAAAAAATAAAAACCTCAAATTTATCGATTTTGATTATAAAATAAAATCAACTAGGATATATTTCAATTTAATAAAAATAAAATAAAATAAAAGGATTTATTTCAATTTAAGAAAAGGAAAATAAAAACAAAAAAATAATAAGATTAACTAGGATATATTTCAATTTAAAAATATAAATTTCAGATGCTAATGATATGACATTAGACGATGATGAGCTCAATGAGGAGGATGATAGCAAGAATCATGTAGAGAAGCTTTTGATGCGAGTCTTGAGAAGCATAACTTCTCTAGAGAGCACAGAGATCATGTATATGAGAGAGAAAAAAAAATAAAAACGAAAAGTAAATTTGATTAATTATGATATATTTCAATTAAAAAAAGGAAACGGCAAATAAGAAAATTAATAAATAGGAAAATAAGTTTTTTTATAAATAAGAAAATCGAAAAGGTAAATAAGAAAATTAAGAAAAAGGAAAATAAGTTTTTTTTTTTGTTTTTCATTTAAATTAAAGAAATTGTATGATCAATTACTAATACTAAAAAAAATCAAAAAATTAGTTTTAAAAATAGAAAAGGAAAATAATGTAGAGAGGCTTTTGATGCGAGTTTTAAGAAGCATAATTTCTCTAGAGAGTAAAGAGATCATATAATGGAGATGAAATATGAAGAGAAAGAGAGACTTTATTTGTTTGAAGAGAGTTAATAGAAATATCGTTAACATACTCGAAGGACTCAAATTAAATATCCAAGTTTTTAATGCAGCGGAACAGAAAAGATAGTTGATAAAGTGTGAACTATATGAGAAGTATGATTAATGTTGCTTAGGATATGCAACATATTCTGTATTTTAAATATTTTAATTAAAAATAAATGAGAATTAAAATAAATAAATAACTCTTAGGATTGGAAGTTGTGTTTTTCATATATTTTTTTTCAATAGTGATCAGATTTTGTTTTCTATTTTTTTTACAAAATATATTAATGACTTTTAAATATTATTATTATAAATCTGCGTATACGCTGATCCTAATCTAGATTTTAATTATGATAAATCTAATTATCATAAAAGAAGGATAATTAATTCGCCAAAATTTTAGAATATATATATAAAGCATTAAGAATAAAAATAATTCAGATAAGAATATTAAAACATATATATCTCGAAATATTAATAAAAATAAATTTTATTTTTTCTTTACAGATTACTCGATTTTGTTTTTCATTTATTTTTACGGGTTTAAAATATTTTATTGAAAACCCGCATATATGCGGGTCCTATTCTAGTATTAAAATATAATTTTCTAGTTATATTAAAAGTAATAAATGGATTAAGATATATAATAAGATTAGTCTAATGAAAAAAGGAAACTTGTATTAAAAAATGAGAAAATAAGTGTGGTGGTGACACATCAGCAAAATGGCACCACTGTAAATACTTTAAAAAATAAGCTACTCTCTAAAAATGTTTCTCAGTTAATATATAGGTGATTGATCGTTGATTTGTTTAAATTTGTTTTTTTACAGCAATTTGTTTTAATTTTATTGGTCAATTCTAAAAAACATGATACGGAAACGATAACTTGTAATAATGTAATGTAATTGTGACATAGACATTTTTTCGTGGATTCAGGTTTTTAACAAGAAATTTGTGGTAAGCATTTTTGATAGAAAGTTATTGGATTCACACGTTTGACATAATTTTTTTGGCCGGAAATTTATGCATTCACAATTTTGAAGAATAATTTCCAAAATCAGATTTTTAACAGAACATTTTTAAAATTTTGACATAAATTTTTTGCAGCAAATTTACGAATTTACTTATTTGGCGAAAAATTCACGCAATCGAATTTTTGATGGAAAATTTTTGGAATCACATTTTCAAAGTACAATTGCTAGCAGAAATTTTACGGATTCACTTTTTGGCGGAAGTTCAAGTATACATAAAATTTTTGAAATCATATTTTCGATGTAAAAATTTTGGTGAAAAATTTACAGATTCACGTTTTTGGCGGGAAATTTACGGAATCGGGCTTTTCACGAGTTTTTGAAATCATATTTTCGAGGTAATTTTTAGCGAAAAATTTACGGATTCACTAGTTTGGCAAGAAATTCACATAATCAAATTTTTTTACGGAAAGTTTTTGAAATCATGTTAACATAAAATTGTTGAAGGAAATTTCTGCGGATTCACTTTTTGGTGAAAAATTCACGTTATCAAAATGGTTATCAAAAATTCATGTTATCAAAAATTTCTGCAGATTCACTTTTATATTATATGTATATGTGTTCTCATTACAGAGCGAGAATTTGGTACTAAAAATGGGACGAAAAAGGGCATGATGGAATGAAATTTTTGGAACTTCTACTACCATCCAAACTTGTCCCATTTCCATAAGAAAAAAAAGTTTAAATCATTGCATTCACATTATAGAACGAGAATTCGGGTATTAGAAATGACACGAAAAAGGACGGGATGAAAAGAAAAATTATGATAAGATGAAGAAAAATATGAATAAGAAGTAAAAGTCAAAGAAAACGAAGAAGATGGAGAAGAAAGAAGAAAGAAGAATCATTTTGGTTTGTTTCAAGTATCTTCTATTTCTTGCTATATCTAATTTCTTCAACATCTTAAAATATTTTTCCGCAATTTAAGAAATTTTATAAATATATTATTCGATTGTGTGAACAATCACCTACTTATTACAAATGATAAATTTTATTATTAAATATTAAAATTAACAAATTTTTATCAAAAAAAACTCATGCCCGCACACATGAAACTAATATTAAAATCGAGTATTTGTTTGTTTAGTAATAAGGCTTTGTACGTATTCATTTGGCAAAAATTGCAAGTTGAGTAAAATTTTTGTTTTTGTTTTAGAATTTTTCTCTGTATTAGATGACGAACCATGGTTTGCAAAACCAACGACTAATATCATCGTATCTTTAAATAAATTCCAAACTATGTCAAAAAAAAAAAAAAAAAAAAATCCAAACTTACATCTTCTGGAGATACTGAAGCTTGACCAACTCAGGCGGAAGTTTCCCTGATAGACTTGTGGACTTGAGAGTTCTGTGATTGTTCAACAAAAAAGATACATTACAAAAGATGAGAATGAATATTTATTAAGAGAAGACAAAAGATGAACACTAACAATTCAGTTATATGACATGTCGTGTTGTTGTTGAAGCTACAATCACAACCAATGGTGTTGTTCACCTCCGGATTCGAAACACCACCAAAATTTAGAGTTTTCAAAAGGCAAGGATCTCCATCACTTAGGTTCAGTTTCTTTATTCCAAGTGTAGTAGCTATCTTCCCGAGCGCACTCACTGCACATATTCTCGAGTATATATATGGAAACATTATGGACCTCTGATATTAAAAGAATTAAGATTTGGATTTAATACATTCATCTGGATGGAGAGCTGGGGAAGTGGATGTTGTTAGAGTCGCAAAGAAGCTTGTGATGATGGTGAAGAACACAAGGAGAGCCGAGAAGACGATCCACATTATGGATATAATTGATGTCTACTTGTTTAGTTGTTTGGTTAGTCACAAATAATACGCTCAAGAAGAGATTAAATAAGTGTCATAATGAATGAAAGAAAAAAAAAGATAGTATCTTGACTTTTGGGGTCTTCAGTCTTCTTCGGTCGTCGCCTCGTCGGCTAGTAAGATATTCGATTAAAGAAACCGATACATATATATATGACCAAAAGCTAGTAACCGATATTTGATTACTGCTAAAGTTGCAATTATTGTGCATGTTGCAATAGTGAACAGTTACAGTTTCATGAATGCTTCATGTTTCATTTCCCCTTTACGTGTTTAGTTTGTCAATTTTACAAAATCGATTTACCTCTATATATGATCTGACCAGGATTCTTAAAATTTATTGTAATGGTTCAAATTATATTAATACTTCTTCATCAGTTCAAATGCTGATTAACCTCTAGTTCTCTTTCGTGTCCATTTGATGCTATCGGAGTCAAACCCAGAGAGATAAAACTATGTAAATGATTTTGGAAAAGTTATAAAAAAGAGTGTGTGATTCAGACATTTTCATAAAAATATATAATTCGAGTTTGACAACCAGACATAGAGTTATGTGTAAATTGAGATTTCAAACAACTTTAATGATATGACTACATGTAGCTAGCTATAAATAAGATAACTTCACAAACCTTTCTTTCTTCTCAAGAGATAAGGAACCGTGCACATCTTTTGATATCACAGCGACGAGGTAGGATACTCCACTGTGGAGTTAACGATCACAGATTCGGGGTACAATGGGTAGAGATCACAACCAGAAACAGAGGATTTCATTGTTGTTCCTGTTGTTTGATCGGTCACACCAGACGTGCTCGAGCTACCATTTGTATCGGTGTCCCTCAGCTTTGAGATGCTCCAGTCGTGTCCATATAAACCAGGATCTGACATAACCTGTGGTATTTCCATCTCTCCCTCGAGCATTTGCACGGCCTCAGACATTGTAGGCCTTGAGGAAGGAGATGAATGTGTGCAAAGGAGAGCAACTTTGATCATCCTTACTGCTTCTTCGCTGTTGAATTCACCTTCGAGCACTGGATCTACGATCTCCATTATGTCCCCTGTCTGTTGCAGCGTCAGCGCCTGGGATTCGATATAGGAAGGGATTTCAGTAAACTTATGGAAACAGAAATACAAATATAAATCGCAAACCAAATGGTCTAACGAGAAAGAAAAGCTACCCAATTGATAAGGGAGACGTGATCGGCACTTCCCTTCTGTTTAGTATTACTCTTCCCGCTAACAATTTCCATTGCCACAACCCCGAAGCTGTACACGTCTGCTTTCTCTGTTAATTGACCCCATAATGCATATTCCGGAGCCATATATCCGCTGAGTTATAAGAAAACAATATTCAGAACTTGTACCTAACTAACTATGATGTATCTACGGCCATGGTGTGTTTAAACAATACTACTTACATGGTCCCTGCAATTTTGGTGCTAATGTGAGTGTGTTCTTCTTCGTGGAGCCTAGCCAACCCAAAGTCAGATATCTTTGCATTTAGGTCAGCGTCTAAAAGCACGTTACTGGTTTTTATGTCACGATGAACCATCCTGATCAAAGATCCTTCGTGGAGGAATTCAAGCCCTCTTGCGATTCCTACACAGATTCTTTGTCTTGCTTCCCAGTTCAGTTTCAGTGAGCTCTTTCCTGGCAATGGATTTAAACCAAAAATAAATGATTATCACTTTACATGAGATAACATATATGCACACACGAATTAGACTCAAAACGTGAAGAAAAGATGAATGGCGCTTTATTTACCATAAAGAGCAAGAGCAAGGGAGTTCTTTTCCATGTANCCTATCTCATTCACAAACTCACGGTTTCCTTGGCATGACTTGGAAGAAAGCTGCTTCACCGCTATGATAGTTCCATCCGGCAGCTCTCCCTGCATTAAGTTTCTCATATCAAAAACCAAGAAACAGCCATATATGAGAAGAACTTGGCATATTGTTGTAGCGTACTTTGAATACGGATCCGAAACCTCCTTCTCCAAGTTTGTTGGCTTGATCAAAGTTGTTTGTTGCAGCTTGCAGTTGCCTCCAAGTAAAGCAAACCGTTTGCAAACCCTGAGCTCTCAGATCTTTAGGATCAGGTGCCCAGTAGAAAATCATTAATAATGCTAAAACAAATCGCTCATGTACCAGAAATGGATTCATACACTGTGAACTCTGATACCTCGTTCTCTTTTGTTATTGTCTCCTCTGCATCTTCTCCTAGCAAATATTCCCAAAGCCAAGAGAATAATTGTTACCAAGGCACCCGTTGTTCCCAAAATTAGGGGATAACTAATGTGATGTTTAATTTTCTCCGCTGCAAATGATACATTAAAAGTGTTAATATATATACATTTGCATCATATATAAAAAAAACCAATCTACAGAAAGACATTTTTAACAAAGTAGTTTTTCTTTGTCTAAGAACCTCCGCATCGTGGCTCCTGACCTGAAATTTTGAAAGATGAATATTATCAGTAGGTGGCAGGAACCAGTGCCAAGAAGGTGAAAGGAAAGCACAAAAAAAAAGAAACCATTTACAAAAACGTAATAATCTCAAGTTATGGCCAATTGGATAGTGAAAAAACTCGTTGTGAAGAAAGCCTTACTGTGACACAAGGAGATTGCAGAGATCAGAGGACCATAATTTCCTCTTTTGGGAATGAGGGTTGTCCCTTTCCCTGCCCAATACAACCGAATCTCTAACACATGATCGTTCACAGTCGCATTCATTGTTCTGATAACAGACTTCAGAGTCCCATTAGCCTCTTGTTTGATGTTAAAATCTTTCAAAAACAATACTCCCTAACAAGGGAGAAAAAGAAAAGACAAAAGCAATAACTTCAATCATCCATGCAACTTATTTTCAAGTATGATTAAGAAAGAGCATTATTCAGTAAATAGCAAGGCTTTACCTGAACATAAACATCAAATATGCGCCTACCGACATGAGTGTATAGTTCTTTTTCTGAAAACTGAATCTCCATAAAATAAAGGCTCACATTGTAGACTCCCTTTTCCAAGCAGAATGCATAATAAGTTAGAGAGAGAGCAGATCGACGTGCACTCTTATAGAGACCAGTAGCATCTGCAGTTGAAGTAGTGTAGGTATCATCGTCGTTTCCATCATCAGGAAAGTCACCTGTGTTACTGATTCCCCAGTTTTCCAAGTACTGATTTGTTGTTGCGGCACTGATTGTACTGTCATTATCAGCCTGATAAGTGATTTTACCCAAAGAGTTCGTAATATCCACACTTTCTCCACCGCAATTTATATGTAGGAATCGCTGATCTACAATCCATAACAATTATCATCATCAGTAGAAAAAGTAGAAGTGTCCGATTTTTTAATGTTAAGGAAGATGAAATTAACAAAAGTGAGTACGTCAAAATATCTAACGCATGATAGAGAGAAGTCATAACGGCTCTATCTGTACTTACATGTGCAGTTGATTCTACTAGAGCATGGAAGAATCCCAGTTCTGTATGACAAGACAATCAGAATATGTAGGCATCTCATCAGCACGAGACATTATTGTCGTATACAAAAGCAAGAGATTATTAAATTTAATATGTTCCTGTTGCAAGATAAAGCAGAGTGTACTTACAAATTCTTCTTCAAATATGAGCTCCGGTATGTGTTAATTTTCCTGATTCAACAGAAAGTTCAGCATAAGCAGATGTTAAACAAATACTAGAAGACGTATCCTACCTACCAAGATTTCATGATCGTACCTCTTTTCCTGGCAGTTAGATGTCCATGAGAAATTGTTATAAGAGAGATCACTGTGAACCCAATATAGAAAATTAGTTGACATGGCAGTAAAAATTTCAAGCCACATAAACAAGTGAAGGCCTGGAACGTACACATTAGATTTGCCGTTGAGTAAAGCACCGGATTCAATGTTTCCAGAAAGCGTATTGCCAGTCAAATAGCTGCAAGAACATGTCGAATGGTAAGTTATACATAGTGGTTCTGTAGTATTAAGGTCTCCACAAATATCAATATGAGATTATAGTATACTTACGTATGTGTTGGTACGTTTTCTACTCCTTCAACTTCACCAGTCAACTTGTTAAATGATAAATCACTGCAGCAAACAGCGTGTAATGTTAAATGGATTTCTTTGAATAGATACGTAACTGTGTAAATACTGAATAAATCTATAGATCCTACACAAACTCCTCAGCAATTTAAATGTGGAAGACCTTAAACAAGCTATTACAAAGTCCTTTTAAATATAATAGAAAGAAACTTACAGAGTCTTTAGGCTTGTCAAACTCCAGATGTAAGGAGGAATTGGACCAGACAAACCCACATTCCTCAAAATTCTGGAACAGGGACGAAGACTTAAGTTTAAAATGAAGCCTCCAAAACCCTCAGAAAAAAAATCAAGCCTCAAGACAAGAAACAAAAAGCCTCAGTAGGGAAAACATACAGGTGTTTGATGGCTTTGCTAGATATAATCGGAAAGGAGGTTATCCCAGTCGTATCAGTAATACTCCTGCATATGCATACATATTGCTTAACACATCAGCTTCATTTCGATGATCCTTTTGCTAATCTATTGAAAGAAGTTCATTACAGTTCAGTAAGGTTTTCTAGTCGGGCCACTGCATCAGGAATAGGCCCTTTCAGTCCACTTGCGTCTAGATGTCTGTTGATCATAACGGACACAAGTTTAGACAATACAGAAACACAAACTATAAAGAGAAATCACATATAGTGATGAAGGACAAGCTTACGTACAGCTTTAGAAGGCGAGACCAGTTGCCAATATATGCTGGGATGTTTCCAGTAAAGTTATTGTCACAAATCCTACTGGAAAATGAAAACAAACAACTAGCATAGAGCTTTGTAAAACTTATCTTCCTGGACTAGTTTATAGCTTTTGGTGGACTATCTATGTACGCGTTTCATAACTTTCAAATCAGTTCAGAACCAAGCAATTCATAGTACGAAGAAACAAAGCATCTATAAAGTTCAACGCAAAGGCTCTAGATCAACAGTTTTGAGCTAACACCATCTTCTGCAAAGCTACAAATTTACTCATCTTCAAGTCTAATCAAGGAAGAGGTATTTAAAGTTAAAAAGGAATCTTTTGAAAAAAATTCATTGCAACAACTTACACTCTTTCAAGGTTTACCAATTTCGCGAGAGTGATAGGAAGGCTTCCTGTAAAATGATTGGACGCAAGTTCCCTGCAAAACCAAGTTTCAGAAAATACCAAAACTGTAACATTTCCCCCATAAAACCAAAAGATTATTGGAAAAAGTGGTCAAGATGGAAAGAGAATCTTACAATCCTATAAGGTTGGTCAAGTCACCGAGCTCATCAGGAATCGGACCAGAGAACTGGTTTGCTTCAACGCCTCTGAGAATTTCATCATCACATCGCCGTAGTATCAGGTCAAGTCAAAAGGCATATATATCCAGTGTAGGGAACAATTTGAGACTTACAGGAATGTCAGATTCTTAAATTTTTGCAAACCAGTTGGTAAAGTCCCTGACAAATTATTCGCGCAGAGCGAGCTGCGAGAAAATTCAAAGTTAACTCGCAGACGAGATTGACGGAGCTGGAAAACAAACAAAGACAAACAGAGAGACAGAGAGACAGAGCTAACATGAAAGTGAGGTTTGGCAATGAAGCCCATTCCATTGGGATTGAGCCCGAAAGGTAGTTTCGGCAAAAGTCTCTGCACAGTAAGAGAAAAAACTCACTGAAAATTTTCTCATGGCTCTTTCTGGAGATTCTCTAGCTACAGTTTTTGTTGATTTCTCCATTTTTAGGTCGTTTTTAAAACTCTATTACAACAGCATCTGTGTCATATTTTGAAGCTCCCAAGAAGAGAATCCCTAAACCGACGGTTTAGGAATGTCGTAGGAGTGCCGATTCGAAACCAAACCAAGAAG
Source organism: Alliaria petiolata (assembly GCA_020283515.1). Taxonomy (NCBI): domain Eukaryota; kingdom Viridiplantae; phylum Streptophyta; class Magnoliopsida; order Brassicales; family Brassicaceae; genus Alliaria; species Alliaria petiolata. The sequence goes on from JAHZTW010000001.1 coordinate 61,457,510, forward strand.
TTAAAGTATGTTTGGCAAAATTTTAACTTTAAAATCTTTTATTTATCTTAAAGTCTTTAAGACTTTATATCTATAAATGTGTCAATTACTCACTTGGAAATAAAAGCAAATCCTTAACTTAAAAATAATAAATTAAACAAATTTATTATATAAAATTTATGTTTTTAATTTTGTAATTAATACGATTGCAACATATGTATGTCATCAAATTTTAATACGTGTCAAAGCATTTTTCTAGTTAACAAAATCAAATATGGTTTAAAAATAAATCTAATTCAAATAAGAATTAAATAATAATTTTTTCAAACTTAAGAAAATAAATAGATAAATAATAAAATAATAAATTATCTGATTTAATTAGTAATATGAAAACTTAAATATTTAGACTTATATAGTAAACTGTAATCGGAAACCATATAATAATAAAAAAAAGAAGCAAAACTAAATAATAAATAATTGTTAGGCTTATTTTGGTGATTTTGCGTAGACATTCATAATCTTATTTTATTTATTTTTTATGGGTGATTAAACTTTGTTTTTCAATTTTTTGCATTTAGTATTTTTTTCACAGGATATAAAATATTAGTTATAAACATTTGGTGTCTAATCTAGTATCCTATGTTTATATGGCGAAAATATATAGAGACCTATTGGAAAACATGGATGTTCAAAGTTGAAGTAAAATGTGGAGAAATACCATTTTTCAAATTACCATTAACATTTTTAGTTTTTCTTTCAAAAATACAGTTTTTATAAATTTGTTTATTAATGTATATAAACTGTCTCCATTTTATATCTTGGTTTATGAACGTCTACATTTTATATCTTGGTTTATGAACGTCTATAATTATCTTATAAAATCTTATAAATCTATAATAAAACTTTACAAACATTTCATGACCTTTTTTACTAAATCTTATAAAACTTTACAAACATTTTTTAGAACCTTGTTTATGAACGTTATAGATTTGAATTTTGTAAACGGTCTTATGAACACCTTATAAAATGTGATATTTCTGAAAATAGATAGAAACCATTGATATTTTTGAAAAATGATATTTAAAAATAAAATCCAAAGTGAAACCGACTAAAAATATTATTTGATAAATTAGACGTTGATATGGCAAAAATAGAAATAGATCATGCCCTAAATTATTTAAACTCAGTACTTCTAATTTTGGATTTTTGAACCATTATAAGTAAAATTTCTGAACTTACATCGACTGGAGATATCGAAGCTTGACTAACTGAGGCGGAAGTTTCCCAGGGAGATTCATGGTCTTGAGAAATCTGTGCAACAAAAAAAATGATTTAAAAGAAGTGAAAACAGATCAAACGAAGAGAAACAGAAGAATAACACTAACAATTCTGTAATATGACATGTCACGTTGTCACAACGACAAATAATGGTGTTGTTCATATCTTTATTCGAAACATAATCAACTTCTTGTATGAACTTTAGAGTTCTCAAATTGCAAGGGTCTCCAGATTTTAAGTCCAGCCTCTTGATACCAAGTGTAGTAGCTATCTCCTTTAGTGCATACACTGCATTGACAAATTAAACATCGATTATATATAAATTTATACGGATTTATTTTGATTAGTGTATTAGAAGAACTAACTTTAAAAAATGGTGATTCTTCTCATACATTCATCTGGATGAAGAACTGGCGAAGAGGCCGCCGATGTCGTTAGAGTTGCGAGGAAGCTTGTGATGATGGTGAAGAACATAAGAAAACTCACGAACGCGATTGACATATCGATATAAAATATAAATTATATATAATGATTTTTCTGTATGTGTATTTGTTTGGTTATTAATCACAATGTAATCATCAGCAAATGATTCAGTGTTTTTATAGTAAGATACGGAAAAATGTTTTTGATTTTTGATTTTTTTTTTTGGATTTCCTTGGGTCGTCGGCGACTCGAGAACACCGACAACAAAATTAATTAGTAATGTTACGTTGATGTTGAAGTTATATAGTAGTGAAAACAAAGGTCCATGAAAAAAAAAGAAAAAAAAAAGAGAGAGGTTCATGAATGATTGATGTTTAATGTCTCCGTAAGTGTATGGTTGAATAATTTTAGAAGTTCAACTAACAGTATAGGCGAATATTCATGCGGTAACTTCTTTAATTGAATCTGATAATAATCTTTAAATTAATTGAAACTTGCGATTGATAAATGTACGTTGGAACAAAACATAATTTCATTTATCCTTCTTCATTCCTGCAGAAGTGAATCAAAGATATCAATCCGACCCACCTGCCAACAACCAGAACCAAAATAAATGTAAGGGTTATTTTCCTAAATTGAATGAAGAAATAGATGGATGATAGTTGGATACGTAAAAAGAGTCAAAGCAAACAATAAAACATAAAATCATTCACACACCACTGACCACTCGTTCATATACTCTATAGAAAGCTATTAAAGTCATGTTCCCAGGAAGTGGTAGATTTAAGTAAACGAAATGCAACAGTCAAGAAAGTAAACTTGTTAGTTTTGGATTTTAATTTCTTTTGTTAGTTTTATACCGACTTAAATATTTATTTAATTGTAGTACAAAATGAAACCCTTTCCAAGTAACACACGAGCGATATGAGCCCTAATTTCACACTTCTCTCGAGCCTAATCTAACACACAACGAGGACCCTAGACGCGTAGAGACAATCAAAGGGTTTAGCCGTTTAGACTAGTACTAGGCGTCTAATGCAAACAATGGACTCGGGACTGAGTGGGTACAGGTCATAAGGAGATTCAGAGGATGGCGTAATCGACAAAAAAAAAATATATATATATATAGACAAAGACGATAACTTGTAGTGCAAGTCATCACCGTACGTCATCCGTTGCCACCACACCGAAGCTGTAAACATCTGCCTTTTCTGTTAGGTGACCCCTCATTTCATATGCAGGAGCCATATATCCTCTGCAACCAAAATATGATTGTGGATTCTCCATTCCCGTTTTGGGAAAACATATTATCATAACTAGGGTTCATAGCTGAACCAGTAGGTCTATAGTTATCACCCTGGTACAGAAAAAGCTTCAACGAGAGTTTTCGATAGTTACATTAGCTCCCCTATAGTTTATAATATGCAGCCACCTATCTGTGGAGAGTGAGCAATAAATTTTAGATTTGGTTAAATGATCATCCAGATACTTTTTTTCTTGTGTTGCATGCCATCCGAGCCTATCCCGTGGAGAGAAATCGATCTAATTTCAGAGAAGTGTTCAACCAAATTGAGAATAAAGAGAGTTTGATTCAGCGAGCACTAGAGACATTCATAAAAAGATATAATTCGAGTTTGCCAAACATTCATAGAAATAACAGTTTTTGTATAGTAAGGTTTTGAGACAACTCAAATAAGATAACTTCACAAGCTTTTCTTCTCTGTTAAGAGATAAGGCAATGTGCACAGCTTTTGATATTATACTGACGAGGAAGAAAACTCTGCTGTAGAGTTTAGGATCATGGATTCTGGGTATAATGGGTAGATATCACAACCAGAAACAGATGATTTTATTGTTGTTGTTGTTTTATCGGTCACACCAGATGTGGTCGAGCTACCATTTGCATCAATGCTCCTCAGCTTTGAGATGCTCAAGTTGTGTGCATATAAACCAGGGTCTGACATAACCTGTGTTGTTTCAATCTCTCCCTCGAGCATTTGCACAGCCTCTGACATTGTTGGCCTTAAGGAAGGAGATGAATGTGTGCAAACGAGAGCAACTTTGATCATCCTTACTGCTTCACTGCTGTTAAAATCACCTTCGAGCATTGGATCTACGATCTCCATTATGTCCCCCGTCTGTTGCAGCGTCAGCGCCTGAGATTCGATGTAGGAAGGGATTTCAGTAAATATGTAGAAACATAAATACACATCTTCAACTATAAAAATTGTGAATCAAATGGGTTAAAGAGAAACAAAAGCTGCATGGTTACCCAATTGATAAGCGAGACATGATCAGCACTTCCCTTCTGTTTAATATTTCTCTTCCCACTAACAATTTCCATTGCCACAACCCCGAAGCTGTACACGTCTGCTTTCTCCGTTAATTGACCCCATAGTGCATATTCCGGAGCCATATATCCGCTGCGGCATTAGATAAACCAAGGATGAGACATTTGTTTGGCCATGATGCGGTTTCTTCGTTTTATGTTCTACACTTACATGGTTCCTGCAATTTTGGTGCTAATGTGACTGTGTTCTTCATGATGGAGTCTAGCCAATCCAAAGTCAGATATCTTTGCATTTAGGTCGGCATCTAAAAGCACATTTGTGGGTTTTATGTCACGGTGAACCATCCTGATCGTCGATCCTTCGTGAAGGAATTCAATCCCTCTTGCGATTCCAACACAGATTTTTTGTCTCACTTCCCAGTCCAATTTCAGTGAGCTATTTCCTGGAATTATAATTGTAAACCAAAGAGAAAGGATATCACTAGGATTCAACTCAAAAGGAATTGAAAAGATGAATGACTTTGATTTACCAGACAGCGCAAGAGCAAGGGAGTTATTTTCCATGTACTCATACACGAGCAGCAACTGACTCTTCTCGACACAGCATCCATAAAGCTTGACAAGGTTTGGATGATTCAGACCTGAGATCATTCCTATCTCATTCACAAATTCACGGTTTCCTTGAGATGACTTGGAAGAAAGCTGCTTGACTGCTATGATAGTTCCATCCGGCAACTCTCCCTGCATTGAGTTTCTCATATCAGAAACCAAAACACAGCCATATTTGAGAACAATTTGGCATCAGTTATAATATACTTTGAATACGGATCCGAAACCTCCTTCTCCAAGTTTGTTGGCTTGATCAAAATTGTTTGTTGCAGCCTGCAGTTGCCTCCAAGTAAAGCAAATTGTTTGCAGACCCTGGGCTCTCAGATCTATGTGATCAGGTTCCCAAGAGAAAATCATTAACAATGCCATGGGCATATATGAGGAATGGATTCATATACTCTGTGAACTCTGATACCTCTTTCTGTCGTGTTCTTGTCTCGTCTGCATCTTTTCTGAGCATATAACCCCAAAGCCAAGAGAGTAATTGCTATAACAGCACCCGTTACCCCAAAAATTAGTGGATATTTAGTGTGATGTTTTGTTTTCTCCGCTGCAAATGAAAAAAAAGTGTAAATATATATGCATTTACATTATAAATCAAGCTACAGAAATATATTTTTAACAAAATAGTTTTCTTTGTCTTTGGACCTCCACATTGTGGCTCCTGACCTGAAATTTTGAAAGATGAATAATATCGTTAGATGGCAGGAACCAGTATCATGAAGAGTAAGATGACAATCTGAAGTTATGGCCACTCGAGAGAGAAACAATACGATAAGGAGTAAGGTTGCTGAAGCAGCACTTGAGACAATGAAACAATTCGGAGTTTCAACGAGCAGAGGAGTTTCAAACAATTTGTGGTACTTACTGTGACACAAGGAGATTGCAGAGATAAGAGGACCATAATTTCCTCTTTCGGGAATGAGTGTTGTCCCTTTCCCCGCCCAATACAACTGAATCTCTAACACATGGTCGGTCACATTCGCGTTGGCTGTTTTCACAACAGGCTTCAGAGTCCCATTAGCCTCCTCTTTGATGTTAAAATCCCTCAAGAACAATTCTCCCTAACATGGGAGGAAAAAGACCAAAGGAAATGAATTTCAATCTCCCAATGGTTGAAATATAAAAACAGTTATTCAGTAAACAATCTGCCATACTTGATTAATGAAAACGTGACACTTTACCTGAACATATACATCAAATATACGTCGGCCAAGACGACTGAATAGTTCTTGGTCTGAAAACTGAATCTCCATAAAATGGAGTTTCACATTGTAGGCTCCATTTTCCATGCAAAACGCATAATAAACAAGAGAGATAGCAGTTCGACGTGCAGTCTGATAAAGATCAGGATAATCTCCAGGTGGTGTTAAACTAGTTGAAAGGGTGTATATGTCATGCGACAAGTAACCTGTGTTACTGATTCCCCAGTTTACAAAGTGTTGATTTGTCGAGGCTTTGGCTTCACTGTTATCAGCTTGATAAGTGATTTTACCCGAAGTGTTTGTAATAGTTACACTTTCTCCACCACAATTTATATGTAGTGAGCGATGATCTACAATCAACAACGATTATCATTTATCACCATCAATAGAAAAACTAGAGGTCCCATTTTTTTATGATAAGAAGTTTATAAACAGAGCAAGCAGACAGCAGACAAAAGAAGAAGATTATGTTAAAACGGCTCAACAGGTACTTACATCTCGTGCAGCTTATTGGACCAGCACACGGTAGAAGTCCAGTTCTTTAGGACAAGAAGATGATCATAATTAGGCACGAGACGTTCAAAAAAATTATATTTTCATATTCGAAGGAAAGAGATTACTAAGTTTAGTCCATTCTTGTTTCTCGATTGTTGCAGGATAAAGTAGAAGAGTGTACTTACAAATTGTTCTTCAAATATGAGCTCCGGTATGTGTTAATGTTACTGATTCAATAGAAAGCGAGAAAATAAATTACAGCATAAGCAATAGACAATAGATAGAATATATATCCTATCTACCAAGATTTCATGTTCATACCTCTTGTCCTGGCAGGTAGATGACCACGAGAAATTATTATAAGAGAGATCACTTTGAGGATTCACCAAATATTAAAAAAAAAAAGAAGATGATTAGCTGACATGATGATGGAAACTTTCTCGAGCAATACAAACAAGTGAAGTTCTGAAATGTACATATTAGTTTCGTTGTCGATGGAAAGACCAGATCCAACGTTTCCAGAAAGCATGTTGCCAGTCAAATAGCTGAAAAAACATGTTGAAACAATAATATTATTCATGCGTGATTCTGTGGTATTAAAATTAAAAGGTCTTCAAATCTTTAAAATTCTAGCTCATTTGTAGTACTTACGTAAACGTGGGTGCGTTTTCTAGTGCTTGAACTTCACCAGTCAACTTGTTAAAAGATAAATCACTGCAGCAAACAACATGTTAAAATTAAGTAGATTTGTTTTTGGTACGCACGTGTATATATCTTGTATATGTTTGCAAAGACAAGATTCTGATAAGTTAGATACTTGCATATCGCTCTCACACACAAAAAAACTGCCATTTTTCTCATTACGATGCTTTTTCATATGGTTACCCATGAGTCCATGACAATTTATAAGTTAACATAGAACTGCAAATTACTGTAACAATGTCATTTGAGTATATGCATCCAGCCATATGCAAACTCCTCAGCAGAGTCTTTTCACATATCATTAAAGATAACTTACAGAGTCTTTAGGTATGACAAATTCCAGACGTAAGAAGGAATTGGACCAGACAAACTCACATTCCTCAAAGTCCTGGAACAGGGACATAGACTTAAGTTTGACAGATTTAATAAAAATTCAAGCATCAAAAGGAGAAGTGGAAGATAATTACAGGGTTTCGATGACTTTGCTGGATATAATTGGAAAGGAGTTTATCCCAGTTGTATCACTGATTCTCCTGCATATGAATATATTTGCTTAAAAACATGAGTCTTGTTTCAATTTTCCTTCTGCTAATCTACTGAAGCCTGAAGATAGTTAATTACAGTTCGATAAGATTTTCTAGGCGGGCCACTGCGTCAGGAATAGGCCCTTTCAGTCCACTTGCATGTATATGTCTGTTTATCATAACCGACACAAGTTAGACGGTGCAGAAACACAAACTTTAAGAGAAACTAAAATTAGCAATGAAGGACAAGCTTACAGCTTTTCAAGCCCAGACCAATTGCCAATATACCCTGGGATGGTACCATTGAAGTTATTGTCAGTTACCCTACTGCATAATGAAATCAAACAACTAGTTTAGAGCTTTGTAAAAACTTGTCTTGTTGGACTGCTTTATTATATGTTTTCTTGACTATCTCTTCAAAAACTGAGGCGAGCATTTTGTAAATGAAAAATCAATTCACAAACCAAACAATACATCATACGAAGAAACAAAGCATATATAAAGTCGAGGAAGAACTTCAACAGAAAAGCTTTGAATCAAAAAGGTTTCAGTTCAATATATGTGCCAATAAAACAACTCCTTCCTCAAAAATTGAGCATTTATAGTTACACAGGCAGAAAAAAAGCAACAACTTACAAATCCTTAAGGTTCACCAGTCTAGCGAGAGTGGGAGGCAGGCTTCCTGTAAATTGATTGGACGTAAGATGCCTGCAAAAGAGATTACAGCTAAATACTTTCCTATTTCCATAAAACCAAAGATTTTTGTGGTTTTGAAAAATGGTCAAGATGCAAAGAGAATCTTACAATCCTGTTAGGGTGGTGATGTTACCAAGCTCATCCGGAATCGGACCAGAGAACTCGTTTGCTTCAACCCCTCTGAAAATTTCGTCACATTACAGAAATATCAGACTAATAATTAAGAGGCACACATCCCTATAGACTATAGGTGAGGGGAACAATTTGAGACGTACAGGAATTCCAGACTCTTGAAGTTTTGTAATCCAGTTGGCAAAGGCCCAGACAAACGATTCGCGCAGACCGAGCTGCCAGAAAATTCAAAGTTACTCGCAGATCATGAAGATGAAATTGTCGGAGCTGCAAAAGAAACAAAGACAAACAGAGGTGGAGAGAGAGAGAGCTCACATGGAAGTGAGGTATCGCAATGAAGCCCACTCCATTGGGATTGTTCCCGAAAGGTAATTTCGGCAAAAGTCTCTGCAAATAACATCAAAAACTCGCATGAAACTTCTCTCATCGCTCTCTTTGGAGATTCTCTCTGCGAAAGGTTTATTTCAGGGAGTTTTGCAAAAACTCTATGAAAGCAATTATCATCATCTACAAAGCTCCTTCCTCCTCATCAAGAGGAGAATACCAAACCGTAATAAACCGGACGAGTTCGGATTTGAATTAGAGTAGAAATAAACAACAATTCTTCAATTAATTAGGTTTTAATCCCAAAATCGAATCAGTATCTAGGAAATTCGATTCCTATAAACCGAACCGCACAAAACCAAAATTATGCCGAATCAATCAAAATTAAACCCTAATTTATCATATTAAAAACTATTAAAACTTAACAACAACAAAAAAGAAAGAATCAACAATTTGCTACAGCATTTATGGGAAATTTTTTAGATATACCATTTTTTTCCAAAAAATATCACCACTAAGAAATATGTATCATTTTGCTTGACCAAAAAAAATATATATATATATATATGTATCATATTTAATGTTCAATTTTTTTTTTTATCATTTATGATGTTATTACAGAGATCTCGCATTTCCTAAATATGGATTTTAAATAAGATATTTAATTTTGATGTGATATTTAATTTTTTTTTTTTTTTTTTTTTTTACCAAACGTCTCTTATACAAATTATGACAGTAAACACGAAAATGAAAAATAAAAGGGTACGAAATATTTTTAGCAAAAATAAATGAATTTTGAATTTTTTCTTCTTTAAAACGTAAACAACATGTTTAATTTGTAAACACAACTGCAAGCTGCAACAAACAACTTTGTAAGAAACGAACGAGCTAGGTTCTGCAAACTGAAGTCTCTCTCAAACAATTAATAATCGATTGGTTATAAAAAAGGTTTCGCGGTAAAACTCACATCGATCGCAGATACTGAAGTTTAACCAACTCAGGTGGAAGTTTTCCCGGTAGACTAAGGGTCTTGAGATTTCTGATAACCACAAGAATCTCTTTGGTTTTATGAAATTAGAAAAAATAAGAGACGAAGGTAAAAGAACAAGACTCACGTACATGTCTGTAATATGGCATGTACTGCTGTTGTTTACGTTACAGTCACAAATAATGCTGTTCAAACTCTCCGGATTCTGAGGACCATCAATCTTTATACTTCCTATACGGCAAGGGTCTCCATAGCGTAGGTTCCATTTCTCGATACCAAGTGTAATAACTATCTCTCCAAGAGCTTTTACTGCATATAATATTTAGCCACAAGAAAAAATTATTGATTATATCTAAAGTATATACGGATTTATGATTGTGATGAGTTTATAAGATGTTTTAGAAAATGGCGATTCTTCTCATACCTTCATCTGGATGAAGAGCTGATGAAACGGCCGACGTTGTTAGAGCTGCGAGGAAGCTTGCGACGATGGTGAGGAACAAAATAAAACTTGAGAAGACGATCGACATATCGATATAAATTGTGTATGTGTTTGGTTAATCACAATTTTATCGCCAACAAGCGATTCAATAGTACACTTATATAATATGCGGAAAAATGTTGTTGATATTTTCCTTTTTTTAGGGCTTTCTTGGGTCGGCGACGACGACTACAGAATAGAGAGATATATTCTGACAAAAAATAATTAATGATGTTGATCACGAAGTTATAGTGGTCAACAGTGAGGTTCATAAATGCTTTGATGTTTCATGTCTTCTTATGTTATTGGATGATAAATTTTAGAAGCTCAATTAGTACCGTCGCCGAAGTTGAACCATTCTTGCTGTAACTTTAATTTCGATTTATGCATTCGTACTATAGAACCTTAGACCACCTCCAATGGAGGGTTTTAAACATAAGTTCTAAACAATAAAAAAATGAAAAAAATTAAAAAGGATGAGAGAGGTAGTAGAATTATAGAGTTTTTAGAAACTGTCTCTAACCACGTGTCACCATTGATTGGTTTACTTTTTAAAAAGAAAATAAAAATTAAATAAATAATATAATTATATTAAAATATTATTAAATTAAAAATTAGAACCTCATTTTTAGAACCTAGGCGTTGGAGATGCTCTTAGGATAAATTTTTTAAAACGATCTTCTTTGTTTTTGTTTTTTTTTTTATAAAAATTCTTTGTTTTTTTTTTTTTTTTTTATCAGAGTGTTTTGTGTAAAAGTCAAAAAAGTATCAGCAAAAGATAATAGAAAGTCACACGACGTCACCGTTTAGATCAGTTCCAACAATCATTCCATACGTATTGATGAACTGATCTACATATGAACTAATCATAAGACTCTTTTTAGATAACCGGGGTGGTTTCAGATTGAATTCCGCGTTATTTCAGAAAATGTAGAAGAGTTAGGTAATCTTGTTATTTAAAGTTTCCATGGTAATCCATTATGATTGAAACCATAGTAGGAGAATTCGAAACTTTATTTGAAAAGTAGTTATCAAAAAAAAAAAAGTTCGAAACTTTTTTTTTTGTGTCCAAACTTTTCTTCATTAACTTAAACTCTAGAGATACATCGATTAATTAATATAACACGTTTTGAAAGTAGTAGAATTTAAAGCGGAAAACACCATAATTAGTCGATTACGAATCTAAGAAAATAATTGGATGCATCAGCATAAGATTCACAGCAAGGTGATTGCAGCAAGGTCATTACATTTTCAACTATTAATTGTTAACCGGTTTATACAACTGATATATCCGTTAGAAACATATTACATTTGCATAGCATTTTAAATTGATTGATTGCAAGTGCATTAATTAGCGGTAAACAAAAAATTATCAAAATAAACAATATATATATAACTTATAAAAACACGCAAAAATTAATTATCATAATAATTTGTGGAATACAGTAGAACTTTTATAAATTAATATTCGATTAATAAATAATCACTATAAAATAATAAATTTGTCGGTCTCGAGTTGTACCGGTATAAAAATTAGCAAAATACGATAAGATATGAAGATAATATATTTTTTGAAAATCATATGTAAACATATGATTTCAATAATAAGATAAAATAATAATTATATATCTAGGTATATATAATTAAAGCAATTTAGTAAAATATGATTCTATTATTGTTTTTTTCTAAATCATGGATTCTCAGTGGTGTTATATTGCATCTCTAATTTTACTTATTGCATCAATAATTCATAGTGTTATATTCTCGATTTGCATCAAAAAAATTTAAAATGTTGTAAAACCCATAAATGCTTCCAAAGCATAAGAAATTTTAAATAAAAGAAAATTCTAAAAAAATATCAACAAAAAATATCTCTATAAATTAATAACTTTATAAAATAATAAAATTTTGAAGTCTCAACATTATTAATTTATAGAAGTTTTACTGTAGATATGAATCCGACCTAACAACGAGAACAAAAGTAAATGAAGTGTTACTTTCCCATAAATATATGTAGCTTTGGGTATTTGGGTATTCGGTTCGGTTCCGAGTCTATCGGATGGTATAGAGATTTTGTACCCACATAGGTATCGAAAATATTTCGATTTAGTTTCAGTTCGGTTCTCAATTTTCAGAACAGATAAACACCTAAATTTTTTAGATATGGTTCGGTTCGGGTATTTATTACTTGTAATATCCGAATAGGCAAAAATATACCAGAATACCCGAGAAAAAAACTAAAACAAAATACCTAAAAATCTAAAAATATATACAAAAACCCAAAAATACATCTGAATACCCAAAAAACTATAAATAATATATTCGAAATACCAAAAATATACTCGTAATACCCAAAAAATTATATAAAAAAATATACCTGAAATACCGAAAATATACACGTAATACCCAAAAAATAATTAATATATTTAATATTTTGAATTATTCAGATATCCGATCGGATAATAACAGAACCAAATTAATACCCACAAGTATCAATGTAATGGAGAAGAACCATCATATATTTTGAGGTATAACCGAAATCGAACGTAACAGTTATTTCGGGTGGGTTCCGATTTTTTTTGTCAGGCTTAAATATACGTAGGTAGATCAAAGCAAATAATAAACATAAAACACTTTAGTAACATAAACACTACTCGTTCTTATACTCGATAGACGAAACAATTTAAAGTCATTAGCATGTCCCCATGAGAAAAATTCAAAGTCAAGTATATAGACTTGCTAGAAGGACCTTTTGTATTATGGTTTCCTTTATTAGTAATTGGAAACGAATTAAATATACTTTGAAAAATATTTAATTACTTTGAAATATATATTTCTTTTTTTAATACAAAATGAAACTTTTTCAAAGTAACGCATGAGCGATAAGAGCCTTAACTTCACACTTATCTCGAGCCCAATGTAGCCCACAACGAAAACACTGTTGTAGAGATAATCAAAGGGTTTAATGCTACTGTGTAGTGAAAACAGTGGACTCGGGACGACTGAGTGGGGGTACAGATCAAATGCAGATTCAGAGGATGACGTAATAGACATGACGCACGTAGTAAGAAGACAAAGACGATGGCGTAAATCGCAAGTCATCACCGTACATTCCATATTCACAACTTCTTACATGGTTGGCCTTAATGTCGGAGGCTTGTCGGAGCATAAAAGTGCAACCTTGATAATTCTCTCTGCATCCATCACATCGAACATTCCTTCCACCCTCGGATCCAGAATCGCCCCGAAATCCCATTTCTTCTGCAGCACAAACGCCTGAAAACGAAAATCAAGAAACCTTTATAAGTAACCGATCGAGAGAAAGCTGAGTTCTTGTGGGGGAGGTAAAATGATTGGTTTAGTACCCTATCAAGAAGGCCAAAACAACATTCGTTATCTGGCGTGTACTTTGCATGTCTCTTCCCGCTAACGACCTCCATTGCCAACACACCGAAGCTATACACATCTGCCTTTTTCTGTTATGTTGACCCCTCATGGCATATATAAGACTGACATTGTTCCTGCAGGTGGTAATGTGGCTCTTTTCGTCTTCATGGAGCCTAGCCAACCCGAAATCTGAAATTTTTGAGCTCAGATCCTTGTCTAGTACTATATGTCAATTGGCACAGCTTTTGATATTACAGTGACGAGGAAGGATACTCCTTCCAGCTTCGGATCCAGAATGAATGCAAAATCCCCTTTCTTCTGCAACACATACGCCTGAAATTGAACATCAAGAACCTTTTTATTTGAGTAAAAGCTGAGCAATAAATTATAGATTTTGTTAAATGATCATCGAGTTACTTTTTCGTGTGGTGCTTAGAAATCGATGGAGAGAAATCGATGTATTTTAAGAGAAGAGAGTTTGATTCAGCGAGTCTTTCATAACAATGTATAATTAGATATTTAAAACATTCATAGAGATACAACTACGATGAGACTATGTAGTAAGGTTTTTTGAATCTATTGTAAATTGAGCTAGTATATTAAGGTTTCAGACAACTTTAATGATAACTTCACAAGCCTTTCTTCTCTCTTAAGAGATAAGGCAATGTGCACAGCTTTTCATATTACAGTGATGAGGAAGAATACTCTGCTGTGGAGTTTAGGATCACGGATTCGGGGTATAATGGGTAGAGATCACAACCAGAAACAGAGGATTTCATTGTCGTTGCCGTTTGATTGGTCACACCAGACGTGCTCGAGCTTCCATTTGTATCAATGCCCCTCAGCTTTGAGATGCTCAAGTTGTGTTCATATAAACCAGGATCTGACATAACCTGTCTTATTTCCATCTCTCCCTCGAGCATTTGCACAGCCTCTGACATTGTTGGTCTTAAGGAAGGAGATGAGTTTGTGCAAACGAGAGCAACTTTGATCATCCTTACTGCTTCTTTGCTGTTGAAATCACCTTCCAGCATTGGATCTACGATCTCCATTATGTCCCCTGTCTGTTGCAGCGTCAGCGCCTGAGATTCGATGTAGGAAGGGGTTTCAGTAAACTTGTAGAAACATAAATACACAGATTCAACTATAAAAACTGTGAATCGAATGTGTTAAAGAGAAACAAAAGCTCCCTGGTTACCCAATTGATAAGCGAGACATCATCAGCACTTCCCTGCGGTTTAATATTACTCTTCCCACTAACAATTTCCATTGCCACAACCCCGAAGCTGTACACGTCTGCTTTCTCTGTTAATTGACCCCATAGTGCATATTCCGGAGCCATATATCCGCTGTAGCATTAGATAAACCAAGGATGAGACACTCTTTGGCCATGTTGCGGTTATTTGTTTTATGTTTGTATACTTACATGGTTCCTGCAATTTTGGTGCTAATGTGAGTGTGTTCTTCTTCATGGAGCCTAGCCAATCCAAAGTCAGATATCTTTGCACTAAGGTCAGCATCTAAAAGCACATTTGTGGTTTTTATGTCACGGTGAACCATCCTGATCATCGATCCTTCGTGAAGGAATGCAAGGCCTTTTGCGATTCCGACACAGATTTTTTGTCTCGCTTCCCAGTCCAATTTCCGGGAGCTATTTCCTGGAATTAGAATTGTAAACCAAAGAGAAATGATATCACACTACATATGGTAACATATATGTACTCCTGAATTTTGACCAAAGAGAAAGGATATCACTAGAATTCGACTCTAAACGTAAAGAAAAGCTGAATGACTTTTATATACCATACAGCGCAAGAGCAAGGGAGTTATTTTCCATGTACTCATACACGAGCAGCAATTGACTCTTCTCGACACAACATCCATAAAGCTTGACAAGGTTTGGATGGTTCAGACCTGAGATCATGCCTATCTCGTTCACGAATTCGCGGTTTCCTTGACATGACTTGGAAGAAAGCTGCTTGACTGCTATGATAGTTCCATCCGACAGCTCTCCCTGCATTAAGTTTCTCATATCAGAAACAAAGAAACAACCATATTTGAGAAGAAATTTGCATCTGTTATTAGCCACATATCAGAAGAACTTGGCATATTGTTGTAGCGTACTTTGAATACGGATCCGAAACCTCCTTCTCCAAGTTTGTTAGCTTGATCAAAATTGTTTGTTGCAGCCTGCAGTTGCCTCCAAGTAAAGCAAATTGTTTGCAGACCCTGGGCTCTCAGATCTATGTGATCATGTTCCCAAGAGAAAATCATTAACAATGCTATGTAAAAAGTTATGAGGAATGGTTTCATATCCTCTGTGAACTCTGATACCTCTTTCTGTCGTGTTCTTGTCTCCTCTGCATCTTTTCTGAGCATATAATCCCAACGCCAAGAGAGTAATTGCTACAAAGCCACCCGTTACCCCAAAAATTAGTGGATATTTAGTGTGATGTTTTGTTTTCTCCACTGCAAATGAAAAAAAAAACTGTAAGTCTATATACATTTACATCATAAAATCAAGCTACAGAGATATATTTTTAACTAAGTAATTTTCGTTGTCTTTGGACCTCCACATTGTGTCCCCAAACCTGAAATTTTGAAAGATGAATATTATCGTTAGATGGCAGGAACCAGTGTCATGAAGAGGAAGACAACAATCTGAAGTTATGGCCACTTGAGAGTGAAACAACTCGATGCAAATAAAGCCAACAAAGAATTACGATAAAGAGTAAGGTTGCTGAAACAGCACTTGTGACAGTCAAATAATTTGGAGTTGCAACGAGCAGAGAAGTATCAAACAGTTTGTGGTACTTACTACTGTGACACAAGGAGATTGCAGAGATAAGAGGACCATAGTTTCCTCTCTCGGGAATGAGGGTTGTCCCTTTCCCTGCCCAATACAACCGAATCTCTAAGATATGATCGGTCACATTCGCATTCGCTTCTTTCACAACAGGCTTCAGAGTCCCATTAGCCTCCTCTTTGATGTTAAAATCCCTCAAGAACAATTCTCCCTAAAATGGGAGGAAAAAGACCAGAGGAAATGAACTTCAATCTGCCATACTTGATTAATAAAAACAAGTATTCAGCAAACGTGACATTTTACCTGAACATAGACGTCAAATATGCGTCTGCCGAGACGACTGTATAGTTCTTGGTCTGAAAACTGAATCTCCATAAAATGGAGTTTCACATTGTAGGCTCCATTTTCCAAGCAAAACGCATAATAAACAAGAGAGATAGCAGATCGACGTGCAGTCTTATAAAAATCAGGAGAACCTCCTTGTAGAGTTAAACTAGTTGAAATGGTGTATATGTCATTCGACAAGACACCTGTGTTACTGATTCCCCAGTTTTCAAAGTGTTGATTTCTCGCGGCTTTGGTTTCACTGTTATCAGCTTGATAAGTGATTTTACCCGAAGTGTTTGTAAAAGTTACATTTTCTCCACCACAATTTATATGTAGTGAGCGCTGATCTACAATCAATAACGATTATCACCCTCAATAGAAAATCACCCTCAATAGAAAAACGGCTCAATAGGTACTTACTTCTCTTGCAGTTTATTGGACCAGCGCACGGTAGAAGTCCAGTTCTTTAGGACAAGAAGATGATAATAGTTAGGCATCTCATCAGCACGAGCCATTCAAACAATTTCTATTTCCATATTCGAAAGAAAGAGATTACTAAGTTTAATCCATTCTTGTTTCTCGACCGTTGCAAGATAAAGTAGAAGAGTGCACTTACAAATTGTTCATCAAATATGAGCTCTGGTATGTGTTAATGTTACTGATACAACAGAAAGTGAACAAAAAATTTAACATAAGAAGGTAATAAACCAACAGAAAGAAGATATATCCTATCTACCAAGATTTCATGTTCATACCTCTTGTCCTTGCAAGTAGATGACCATGAGAAATTGTTATAAGAGAGATCACTTTGAGGATTTACCAAATATTAAAAACCAAGAAAATGATTAGATGACATGATGATGGAAACTTTCTCGAGCCATACAAACAAGTGAAGTTCTGAAATGTACATATTAGTTTTTTCGTCGATGGAAAGACCAGATCCAACGTTTCCGGAAAGCATGTTGCCAGTCAAATAGCTGAAAGAAAATGTTGAAACAATATATTATTCGAGCGTGATTCTGTGGTATTAACATTAAAAGGTCTTGTACTCTTTAAAATTTCT
Organism: Alliaria petiolata; assembly: GCA_020283515.1. Lineage (NCBI taxonomy): Eukaryota > Viridiplantae > Streptophyta > Magnoliopsida > Brassicales > Brassicaceae > Alliaria > Alliaria petiolata. The sequence continues at coordinate 61,475,219 of JAHZTW010000001.1, forward strand.
AGATCTCAAATTGTAGTACTTACGTATACGTGGGTGCTTTTTCTAGTGCTTGAACTTCACCAATCAACTTGTTAAAAGATAAATCACTGCAGCAAACAACATGTAAAAATTAAGTAGATTTTCTTTTTCGATATGCATGTATTTGTATATATCTTGTATATGTTTGCAAAGTCAGATATCTGATAAGATTTAAGTAGATACTCTCATACTTGCATATCGCTCTCACAAAAAAATAACTGTAACAATGTCATTTGATTATATGCATCCAGTCATATGCAAACTCCTCAGCAGAGTCTTTTCACATATCATTAAAGATAACTTACAGAGTCTTTAGGCTTGGCATATTCCAGATGTAAGAAGGAATTGGACCAGACAAACTCACATTCCTCAAAGTCCTGGAACAGGGACAGAGACTTAAGTTTGACAGATTTAATAAAATTCAAGCATCAAAAGGAGTAGTGGAAGATAATTACAGGGTTTCGATGACTTTGCTGGATAGAATTGGAAAGGAGTTTATCCCAGTCGCATCACTAATTCTCCTGCATACGAATATATTCACTTTAAACATTAGTCTTGTTTCAATTGTCTTTTTGCTAATCTATTGAAGGTGGTTAATTACAGCTCAGCAAGATTTTCTAGGCGGGCCACTGCATCTGGAATAGGCCCTTTCAGTCCACTTGCATGTATATGTCTGTTTATCATAACCGACACAGGTTAGACGATGCAGAAACACAAACTATAAGAGAAATTAAAATTAGCAATGAAAGACCAATCTATGACTCAGATGTCAATCTATGACTTACAGCCTTCGAAGCCCAGACCAATTACCAATATATGCTGGGATGGTACCATTGAAGTTATTGTCACTTATCCTACTGGAAAATGAAAACAAACAACCAGTTTAGAGCTTTGTAAAACTTATCTTCTTGGACTACTTTAAAGGTTTACTTGACTATCTCTTCATAAACTGAGGTGAGCATACTGTCAATGAAAAATCAATTCACAACCAAACAACTCATCACACGAAGAAAGAGAACATGTATAATAAGTCGGGGAAGAAGTAAAACAGGAAAGCTTTGAATCAATCAGTTTTCTGTTCAATATAACAACTTCTTCCTCAGAAATTCACGAATTCGCTAATCTTTTAGTCTAATTAAAGTTGAGCATCTCTATTTACAAAGGCAGAAAAAAAAAAAGCAACAACTTACAAATCCTTAAGTTTCACCAGTCTAGCGAGAGTGGTAGGAAGGCTTCCTGTAAATTGATTGGACGTGAGATGCCTGCAAAAACCCAGTTTTCAGAAGAGATTACAGCTAAATACTTTCCTATTTCCATGAAACCAAAGATTCTTGTGTTTTTGGAAAATGGTCAAGATGTAAAGAATCTCTTACAATTCTGTTAGGGTGGTCAAGTTACCAAGCTCATCAGGAATCGGACCAGAGAACTGGTTTGCTTCAACCCCTCTGAGAATTTCGTCACATTACAGAAATATCAGACTAATAATTAAGAGGCACATCACAATACAGGTGGGGGAACAATTTGAGACGTACAGGAATGTCAGATTCTTGAAGTTTTGCAAACCAGTTGGTAAAGGCCCAGACAAACGATTCGCGCAGACCGAGCTGCCAGAAAATTCAAAGTTAACTCGCAAATTATCAAGAAGAAATTGTCGGAGCTGCAAAAGAAACAAAGACAAACAGAGATGGAGAGAGAGAGAGAGAGCTCACATGGAAGTGAGGTATGGCATCGAAGCCCACTCCATTGGGATTGTTCCCGAGAGGTAATTTCGGCAAAAGTCTCTGCAAATAACATCAAAAACTCGCATGAAACTTTTCTCATCGCTCTCTTTGGAGATTCCCTCTCTCGCTTACGGTTTTGTTGATTTCTCTATTTTCAGGATTTTGCAAAAAGTCTATGAAAGCATTTATCTTATTATACCAATGAAGCTCCTATGAAGCTCCTAAAGAGGTGTGAATACCAAACCGTAATAAACCGGACGAGTTCGAATATGAATGAATTAAAATTTATGGTAAAAATTTTAGATATACCATTTTTTGGGAACTTTTTTTTTTTCAAAAAATATCACCAATAAGAAAAAAGTCTTTCAAAAATATCATTTTATATAACATATATCTTATAAGCGTTTATAAATTAATTTAAAACCCTTATCAGTGTTTAATTATTATTTTTTAGTTTACAGATTAATTTTTAATTTTATTTATCTCATTCAATATCTTAAAGAAATACATATTTTTTTAGTCATGAATAATTAATTAACATGTCAATGAATTCGAATTACTCAAATTTTAACCGATGGATGAATTTATTTAAGTATTTCCAAAATAGTTTTTGACATTTTTAACGTTGAAAATATTCCTAAATGTTGAGATAAGCTTGAATAACAAGCAATCCTAATGAGATTAGGAAATCTAAGAGAAAAAGGAAGTTATCCTTTTGTGAGAAAAGGAAATTGTTTAGGGTTCCAATCTTATATATAGATGTCGAGTTGTGGCATCATATATAGGGTTTTATGAGATTGAGAATCTAAGAGATTGAGAGATTGAGAGTTTGTGTGAAAGCTTTAGTTTTTGAGTTATTTTTCTAAGGCTAATAAAGAGAGTTCTTTATCTATCTTGAGCTTATCATTCTCTTAGATTCTATATTTGGTATCAGAGCCATTATAAGCGATCCAAACTAGATCATGACGGAAGGTGCCATGGTTCCGGCGAAAGTAAAAGAAGGAGGAGGACCATCTTCCATCATCTTCCCTATGCTAAATCCAACAAATTATACAGTATGGGCGATTAGAATGAAAGTTGCTTTGAAGGCTAATAAGGTATGGGAGGTTATTGAAACAGAAACAAATAACGGCGAGAAGAACAACATGGCCATGGCGTTATTGTTTCAATCAATACCGGAGACCCTCATTCTCCAAGTTGGAGAACTAGACACGGCGAAGCAAGTATGGGAAGCGATACGATCAAGACACGTTGGAGCAGAACGAGTTAAAGACGCCCGACTACAAACACTTATGTCTGAATTTGAAAGGCTAAAGATGAAAGATACCGAGAAGATTGATGATTTTGCCGGCAAGCTTTCAGAAATCTCATCGAAATCCTCAGCCCTAGGAGTCAACATTGAAGAATCGAAGCTGGTGAAGAAATTTCTTCATTGTCTTCCTCGGAAGAAATACATACACATTGTAGCCTCTCTCGAACAAGTATTAGATCTTAATACTACAACGTTCGAAGATATCATAGGTCGCCTTAAAGCCTATGAAGAACGAATTTCCGAGGAAGAAGAGGTTCACGATGATCAAAGCAAGTTAATGTATGCAAATACAGAAAATCAAAACCAGCCTTTTAGTGGAACCAGAGGGCGAGGAGGAGGAAAATCAGGCTACAGAGGAAGAGGCCGTGGGCGTTCTAACGGTGTGAGAGACGCTTCACGGATTACGTGTTTTCGATGCGACAAATTGGGGCACTTTGCATTCGACTGTCCTGATCGTTTACTCAAACTGCAAGAAGCTCAAGAAACAGAAGAAGGTGACACACAGGATGCGGATGCATTGATGATGCATGAAGTGGTTTACCTAAATGAGAAACGTTGCGTGCCAAGCAACTTTGAAACAAACAACGATGGAGATAATATATGGTATCTCGATAATGGAGCGAGCAACCATATGACCGGTGATCGGAGATACTTTGATAAGCTTGATGACTCTGTTTCTGGAAAGGTGAGATTTGGGGATGATTCACGAGTTGATATTAGAGGAAAAGGAACCATCGCCTTCATCGACATGAACGGGGAAGCAAGAGTGATGACGGATGTATACTACATCCCAGATTTAAAAAGCAATATTATAAGCCTTGGACAGGCTACGGAGGCAGGATGTGACATAAGATTGCGAGGAGAATTCTTGACCATGCGTGATCAGAATGGGAAGTTACTTGCTAAAGCACCGAGGTCCAAGAATCGACTCTACAAAGTTCAGATGGGTTTAAAGGACAACTCACGGCTATTCTTTGCAAGTATTACCGAGTCAAGCAAGTGGCACGCGAGATTGGGACATGTGAACTATGGAACTATCAAGTTAATGATAGACAAGGAACTTGTGCGAGGAGTTCCTAATGTTGGCATCAAGAAGGAGGTCTGTAGCTCATGCTTACTTGGCAAACAAACAAGACAAGCATTCCCACAAGCTACCACCTATCGTGCATCAAAGAAGCTCGAGCTTATACATGGAGATCTTTGTGGACCCATAACACCGAGTACGAGTGCGGGAAACAGATACATCTTCGTCCTCATTGATGACTATTCTCGTTATATGTGGACGAGTCTACTTAAGGAGAAAGGAGATGCATTCGAGAAATTCAAGAACTTTAGGACGATGGTGGAGCAAGAAACAGATGCGAGAATACAGACCTTCAGAACGGACAGAGGAGGAGAGTTCACGTCTCTGGAGTTTAACAAGTTTTGTGAAGACTCCGGTATCAAGCGTCACCTCACCGCACCATACACCCCCCAACAGAATGGAGTGGTCGAACGTCGAAACAGAACGATGATGGAGATGGTGAGAAGCATTCTAAAGCACATGCGTATGCCTAACTATCTGTGGGGAGAAGCGATAAGGCATTCCACGTATCTCCTAAATCGAGTAGTAACGCGATCTCTGACAAACGAAACACCATACGAGAAGTTGCGGTGTAGAAAACCAAATATTGATCACATCCGGATATTCGGTTGTATGGCGTATGCTAGAGTTGAACAAACAAATCTGAAGAAGCTAGATGACAGGACAAGAGCATTTGTTCATCTAGGAACAGAACCAGGATCCAAAGCCTATCGCCTATTTGAACCGCAAACAAGAAAGGTAGTAGTGAGTCGTGATGTTGTTTTTGATGAAACAAAAGGCTGGAACTGGAATCGTAGCAACTCTGGGCAAGATGAGGGAAGTTTTAGAATTGAGATTCAGGATTTTGGGAATCATGGTCTTCAAAGAGAAGAAGAAAACCGTGAAGATGATACGAGAAGCACAGAAAGTAATGGTGAGTTAGAAGATGAACAAGAACAAGAAGAGGTAGAATCTGAGCACGGTGGTGAACAAGTTCCTACTCTCCGAAGATCACAGAGGCAGACCAACCCACCAAAGTACTTAGAAGATTATGTTCTTCTTGCGGAAGAAGAAGGAGAAACATTGCTTCTATGCTTAAACAACGAGCCAAGAAGTTTTTGGGAAGCTAAGGATTCCAAAGAATGGACGGATGCGTGTAAAGAAGAGATCGCATCCATTGAGAAACTCAACACTTGGGACCTCGTTGACTTACCAATAGGAGTAAAGCCAATTGGTTTAAAATGGGTCTTTAAGCTCAAGAGGAACTCGGATGGAAGTATTAACAAGTACAAAGCTAGACTTGTTGCTAAAGGTTATGTCCAAAAATATGGAGTTGATTTTGAGGAGGTTTTTGCACCGGTAGCTCGGATTGAGACAATAAGATTGCTCATCAACATCGCAGCTTCTAATGGATGGGAAATCCACCATCTTGACGTCAAGACAGCCTTCTTACATGGAGAATTAAAGGAGATAGTCTATGTCCTACAACCTGAAGGTTTTGAGAAGAAGGGAAGTGAGAGTAAAGTTTACAAGCTAAACAAAGCATTGTATGGACTAAGACAAGCACCAAGGGCTTGGAACAACAAGCTTAATAGCATCTTGATGGAACTACGGTTTGAAAAGTGTTCTAAAGAACCTTCAGTTTATCGAAAGCAAATAGGAGAAGGGATGCTCATTATTGGTGTGTATGTTGATGATTTGTTTGTGTCAGGAACAAGCCTAGACGTCATTAACAAGTTCAAGGGAGAGATGGCTTCTAAGTTTGAGATGAGTGATCTTGGAAAGCTGACATACTATCTCGGGATTGAAGTATATCAACATGACAAAGGGATTACGCTGAATCAAAGGAGATATGCGTCTAAGATCTTAGAAGAAGCAGGAATGAGGGATTGCAATCCGACGCACACACCTATGGAAATGAGTCTGAGTTTAGCAAAATCCGAGAGTGAAGAAGAAATCGATGCTACCAACTTCAGAAAAAACGTTGGCTGTCTCCGTTATCTTCTTCACACCAGACCTGACTTATCCTACTCTGTTGGTATACTTAGTCGATATATGCAGAGTCCTAGAACCTCACATGGAGTTGCGATGAAACAAGTATTGAGATACTTGAAGGGAACGGCTAGTCTCGGTTTAACCTTTGAACGATGCACAAGTGTACCGAAGCTGACGGGATACTGTGATAGTAGTCACAATGTGGATCCAGATGATGGGAGAAGTACAGCAGGACACATCTTCTACCTCGGTAAGAGCCCAATCACTTGGTGTTCTCAGAAGCAAGATACTGTTGCATTATCATCTTGTGAAGCAGAGTTCATGGCCGGGACAGAGGCCGCGAAACAAGCAGTCTGGCTTCAAGAATTGCTTAGTGAAATCACTGGAACTAAGACTGAGAAAGTTGTCATCTACATTGATAACAAGTCTGCGATTGCGCTAACAAAGAATCCAGTGTTTCATGGAAGAAGCAAACACATTCATCGGAGATATCACTTCATACGGGAATGTGTAGAAGGCAATCAAATAGAAGTGATGCACGTTCCGGGAAGTGAGCAGAAGGCGGACATACTCACAAAGGCTTTGGGAAGAATCAGATTTAAAGAAATGAGAGAGCTCATCGGTTTGCAAGAGATCGTGAAGGAAGGATTCAAGCTTAAGGGGGAGAATGTTGAGATAAGCTTGAATAACAAGCAATCCTAATGAGATTAGGAAATCTAAGAGAAAAAGGAAGTTATCCTTTTGTGAGAAAAGGAAATTGTTTAGGGTTCCAATCTTATATATAGATGTCGAGTTGTGGCATCATATATTGGGTTTTATGAGATTGAGAATCTAAGAGATTGAGAGATTGAGAGTTTGTGTGAGAGCTTTAGTTTTTGAGTTATTTTTCTAAGGCTAATAAAGAGAGTTCTTTATCTATCTTGAGCTTATCATTCTCTTAGATTCTATACTAAATTCCTAACAACTAAATATTTTTGAAATTTTCTTTTAAATGCCAATTTGTTGATCAATTTGTTAACATTTTTATGTCTTTTTTAATGCTTTTCTGTTTTGAAAACTTCGACATATATTCCAACTAAAATAAAAAACTTCGACGTATAAGTTTCATAATGGACTGTCAATACTAAGAAGTAAGAGCTCTGCTCTGTAATCATATTGGTGCATTTTAAATTCTATATATTTACTGTAGTTTTTTAAGAAAACCATTCTGCTGTTTTTTTTTTTATCTAAGTACATAGTGGGTCTGGTTTAACATGCAACTGCCGACTAGTAAGTATTAAATAAATATATTATATTTTCACGCTATTTTGAGGCGATTCAGGTTCTAGTAAAAAACAAACCATTTGCACTCAAACAAACTTAAATTTGTTTCCATTATTAATTTCATACACCAAAATGAACTCATATTAGATTAATCTCACACAATCAAGCCAAACTGAATCCTAATATCAATTAGAAATTATCTGATTTGGGGATTGGATTCTTTTAAATTCAATAACTGTGTTTGTTTTTGTGTTTACAAATTAAACATGGTGGGAGGTATATTCAATCTATCATTTGAAGTTATTTATATTAAAATGATAAATCTTATGTTATTCAAACATAAATTTTTAAAAGTCTTTTGAAATCTCATGTTAAGAAATTGTTATTGAAAAAATTTTAAACACTGGATTTAAGAAGATTTTTAGTGATTTTAAAATGTTTTAGTGGAATTATTTAGAGTCTGACTGGTTTAAACACAGTGGTTGCGATTGTGAGTGCAAAAGTTTGAGAAATTGGATGGTTGAGGTTTCAAGAGTTATTCGACCATTTGCATAAATGGTCTCTAAGAGAGGTTCTAAAAAAATAATAAAATATATAAAATAATTAAATAATAGATGAGTTTTTCAAAAGGTCTCTCCAAAATCTTTCATATAAAATAATATATGAGAGATTTTGGAGAGAATCTCTCAATTTTTGGAAGACTCGTCTATTATTTAATTATTAAAGGTTATATATATATATATATCTAATATAATAATATTATTTTATATTTGTTGAGAGATTTCTTTACAGACTACCATTGCAGATGCTCTTAAGTGATTTATACGACCGGTGCAGCGGTTGTAAAGGAATGTGTTTGTGAGATATTTATGACTGGTTGACAGCGGGTGTAATAGCGAATCGGTATAAGTTAATAAAAAAAACAATGTATAATTATAAATAAAGTAAATAAATTATAATTTTATATTAAATAAAAATATTAGTTCATTGTGATTAAATATGAAAAAAAAATCACTGAATAGTTATTCATAAATATATACATATAATCTCAATCAAATTTTAATAGAGTAATATATTAGTTTTAAAAAATAAAAATATATATCTTACTGTTTTATGTGATATTTCATAGAATTTTAGTAAATCATAACTTCTCTTATACATCCAAAATCATCTAAAAATTTATTAAACTCAATTTTTTTCAAATCTTTTTAAATATTAAATGGAATATTAAAGAAGGGAAATACAAAATTCATTTATTTTTGTTTAAAAATAGTTCGTGTTTAGTGTTTACTGTCATATAACTGGTAAAAGACGTTTGGTATATAAAAAAAAAATTATTATATAAAACGAACTAGGTCCTGCAAACTGAAAACCTCAAACCGTAATTAATCGATTGTTATAAATTAAAATGATTCGAGGTAGAACTCACATCTTTCGCAGATACTGAAGTTTGACCAACTCAGGAGGAAGTTTCCCAGGAAGACTGAGGGTCTTGAGTTTCCTGATAACCGCAAGAATCTTTGGTCTTTGGTTTTATGAAGAAAAAGAAAAAAAAATTAGAAAGTAAGAGAAGGTAAAAGAACAAGACTCACAATTCTGTAATATGGCATGTCATGCTGTTGTTGAAGGTACAATCACAAGTAATGCTGTTCGAACTCTCCGGATTCTGAGCAACATCAAATTTTAGACTTTCTAAATGGCAAGGGTCTCCATAGCGTAGGTTCAATTTCTTGATACCAAGTGTACTAGCTATCTCTCCAAGCGCTTTTACTGCATAATTCTTGACCAAAAGAAAAATTATTGATTATATCTAAAACATATATATACGAATTATCTGTGATTTTAAGATTTTTTAGAAAATGGCACTTCTTCTCATACATTCATCTGTATGAAGAGCTGATGAATCGGCTGGTGTAATTGGAGCTGCGAGGAAGCTTGTGATGATGGTGAAAAACAAAAGAAAACTTGGAAAGACGATCGACATATCAAGATACATTTATATATAGCGATTCTTAGTTTGTGTATTTGTTTGGTTAATCACAATGTTTTCGTCAACAAACGATTCAAGACTACACTTATATAATATATGGAATAAATGTTTGTTGATATTTTTCTTTTAAGAGTCTTCTTGGGTCGTCGACGACTAGAGAATAGAGAGATTTATATATATATATATATATATATATATATATATATATACTGACAAAAATTAATTAATAATGGTGGTCACGAAGTTTTATGGTGGTGAACAGAGAGGTTCATGTATGATTGATGTTTCATGTCTCCTTATATATGTGTTTGGTTTATTAATTTTAGAAGCGCAACTAATATTGTTGCCTTGCTTGGGGAAGTCAGGACTGTACAAAATTTTACACTAGGTGATTACCGTGCGAGGAAAAGAGAATTATGAATATATTTTATTTGATTTAAATTATTGAGTGGATTTTATTTTGTTAAATATTTTTTTGATAAAATATATATTTTTTGTTTTTGATAAAATATATTTTATTTTTATATATTATATTATGTTAAAAAAAATATCAACGAAACCCAAAAAAAAAAATAGTAGCATTGTTTTATAATAAGGTGATAATAATATATATTTTCAGAATTTATATATTTTTAAACTATATAATTATGCTCCATAATATAAGAAAATATGATTTTCCATACTAATATTAATTTGTTATGCATGTTTCAAATTATTTTGTTATGATCACAAAAAGAAAAAGCACTATATTTTTTCTGATTTCTCTTTTAGTTTTTTTCTATTTCTTTTTTTTAATTATAAACCATGTCATCTTTCTTATTTGTCAAGTCATTTTGTTACGAAAAGTCAATGAAAAATAATATGTAAAATAGTTAGAGGATTTAGAGATGACACATATAAAAAATCTATATTAAAATAAATGTGGCGCATTTGAGTTAGTCGATCAGATTTCGACACATGTAATAAAATTTTTTAATTAAAAGTTAAATATGGTAAAAGAAAATAAAATAATTCCAATAAGAATATAATAAATAATTCGTAAAAAGTTTTATGATAAATAAATATATAAATACCTAAATCATTAGAATTAAACTTAATTTATAGAGGAATATAAAAACCTTTAATATTTAGAAATATCTAATAAAATTTAATCATAAACAAATAAAAATAAAAATAAATAAATAAATGTTAGATTTCTTAGGCCGTTGACAAAAAAAATTGTTGGATTTCTTTTAAGGTGGTTTGTTTTGTATTTTTAATTTTAATTTATATTTTTTTACGGGTGATCCGATTTTGATTTTGATTTTTTTTTTCAATTTAGTTTTACGAGTATTAAAATATCTTACTATAAATCCACGTATACGTGAATCTTAATCTAATCTTATTATATAAAGTTTAATGTTTCAGAGTTGTTGATTAACATTATCGTACTAACTTAATTTAAATCACATATGTAGAGAAGAATCTAATTGTGAAGATGAGACATTGTCATCTTTCCAATCAATTGTCAATGATGAAGATGAGAATGAAGATGAAAGTTCAGTGTTTTGCTTTTGCGTTTTTTTGTGTTTGATGGTTTTTTTTGAATGTTGGAATGTTGTTTTTGGATTATTGTCTTTGTTGCTTTCTGTGATTGCCAATGGTCGGATTGTTCCTTTTGGATTGTTGTGTTCTTTAATTGTTGGAATGTTGTTTTCGGATTTGAGTGTTATAAATGGTTTTTGATATAAAATTTTCATGCAAGCATGAAAAAACAAAATTCGCAGGTCAGCCCGCTAACCCGTAAAATACATGTGATTTTGGGCTTGAGCCATCAGATTTTGGACTGGAGTACGCTCGGGCCGACCCGCCAAGCCTGTAAAAAATCTGAAAGCGCATCGAGTTGGAGTATAATTTTGCATTAAATTAAATTAATTATGCCTCTATAAAATATAGAGAAAATTAAAAAAAAAGGATATTTTCACTAAGAGTTTGTAAAAATAGACTTTTCAATTTTTTGGGAAACTATATCTTTAAATTAATTAGGTCTAGCTCCCGAACTGACAACCATAACCAAATTAAATGTAAGTGTTACTTTCCCAAATTGATCGAATAAATATAAGCATAGCGTTGCTTAGAATTATGGCCACCAGAAGCCGAATACAGAAAAAAATCATGAATTTATATATACATAAGTTTCTAAATAATAACCATTATTATCTCAAATAAATAAATAAATTAGTGTAAGTTTAATGTGTATTTTTAACTAAGTTTTAATGTTTTTAGTGGTGAAGTAATCGTAAGTATGAATGTGAGAGTGAGAGTATAATGTGATAAAAAGATGAATGTGTTAGTCACCCTAATTTTTCTATCTTAGTTTTTAGTTTAGTTTTCATAAGTTATTTCTATTTATTTTTATGATTTTTGGCTTTATTTTACTAAAAGTGTTATATTTATATATACTAGATATGGACCCGTGCATTGCACGGGTTGGTAGTTTAAATTTTTGTTTGAAGTTGTTCTTGTAAAGTTTAATTTGTTTTTAGAAATTTAATTAATACTTTTTTTAATTTTTATTTTGTTTTCTAAATCCACTTAATACATGATTCTGTGTATCAATCTAAAACTTTAGGATAATGTAAACAATTTATCCAATATTTTATATTTACTGGTTCATGAATAATTAGTAGGTATTTTTTTATTGAACATCTAAAATTAGCTGACTCTAAACAATAATCTAATTATAGCCCAATATAATTGATAAATAGAATTTAGTTATTTATAAATTTATCAGGTGGGAATTACTGGTTTTAAACCGAGATCCATACACTCATACGATTAGAGCTGTTTTAACAATTTCACGGAAAGACTAACCTACAAAGTGTGTAGTGGAGAATCTGGAGATTAATATAATTTGCTTTGATCAATAAAAACTCTCAATAGGCTTTTTCAGCCTCACTATCATCTTTCTTATCTGCTTGGTTTCTCTGTGAAAGATGGCTGGCGTGTTCACCCCATGGTGCGGCGAACCTTGAAGTCTTTTTCTCCCAATTTGCCGGCGTCTCCCGTTTCCCTCCACCATCTCCAATTTAATCAACAACATTATTAAAAGCTTCTTAAACTCTTTTTTTTCTTGATCCTTCTTCTTCTTTCTCTACTTGCTCTTCCAAACAGATATGTCACTCTATTTTCTGTTTCGTTCTCTTTCTCCCATTTCTTCAATCTCAGATAAGTCAAGCTTTTCATTGTCCATGGCGCAAATTGGTCCTCTCAATCTCAAATCCATCCATTAAGTGAGTCGATTGTCAATACTTACAGTTAAAAAACTGGTCGATTATACCTAACAAATGCAAAACCCGTGAAAATAAAATAATTCGGGAGGAATATGGATGTGCTTTTAATTTTTAATGATGATAGCTAAAGTTATTTCGAATTTTGGTCATATGGTTTATATATCTTGTGAGAAAGTCATAGAAGTTGATTCGTTATAAAAGGAGGAGCACTGCTGAATAGAAAATTCATGTGAGTAGGTGATAAGAATGGTCTTGACAAAGCAAATATATGCAAATGTATTTTTCGTTGCAGCTCAGGAGGAGTTGTGTTAGCGTCTCGTCATTGTTTGATGCAATAATTGTGCTTGCTCTTTCTTAGCTTACACAGTTTCTTGAAAGTATCATTGGTATGATATTGTATCTTTGTAGTCGTTTTAATACTTCAAAGTTCCATTTCAGTGTGTTTTTACTTTAATGATAGCACTTAGTATTAATACATTCTCCTAAATAGTAATCAATAATTTCTCATTAGAGTTGTTGTTCCACGGGGCTAACGGTTGATCTCTCGGTTAATCTTATCTGCAAATTATGATCAGAGACTTTGTAATACTTATTGCAATCTTGCACATTAAAATTGCAATTTTTCAATAAGGCTTCCTTCATATAAGTTGTCTCCAAACTTTGCAATTAGAGAATGATGCATATAGCCTTGAATAGTATTATCATGTGTTTAAAAAAATTTAACTTAGTTAATTATAATAATAATTTAATAATAAACAAACGGATATTATTGTATAATAATTAAGAAAAGTACGATATATGCATTTAATAATTAGAGTGAAATAATAATATTTCATGAAAATATTATTATACTCAAGTAACCCTTATTAGTTAACCTCTCTTTTACCTTTCATTAGACGCATGACCTTTTAGTGTAAAATAATTGTTAATTATAATTTTTTTATTTTATGTTTTCCACTTATATTAAGAAAATTGTATAAATTCATGACTTTTTTTACTTAATTTCCCTTAATATTATTTTTTTCTTTTTTTATTTTTATTTTTTACTTTTTTGATTTTTTTGATTTTCTTTTTATCTTATTATATAAAGTAGGATGCATCAAAGTTACTTTTTATCATGATTGTGACACGTGTCAAGTTAATCGATTAGATTTTGACATGTGTTAAAAATTAAAAATGGATAATAGCATATAAGGTAATTAGTTTATTGAAATAAGTCTTTTTTAGAAGGTTGGTGAGAATGAATGTGGTGGTGACACATCAGGAAAATTGTTGAATTTATTTAACACGTGTCAAAATCTAATCGATTAACTTGACACGTGTCACAATCATGATAAAAAATAACTTTAATGCATCCTACTTTATATAATAAAACTTTGATGCATCCTACTTTATATAATAAGATATGGACCTCATACTATACAAACAAAATTTAAGGTCATAATATTTTAATAAAAAAAGTTAGAGGATGCCGTAGGCGATGGTTTCTATTTTGCCTACATAGTCATGCATGGCCCTGAATATATTTAGGAAGATCAAAGCCATCAGTAAATACACGACTTTTTAAGAGAAAAACAAAAAAACATATACACGACTCGTTCTTATACTTTAAAGAGGAAACATCTAAAGTCATTATATTAGGTCAAAAAAAAAAAAAAAAAGGTCATTAGGTCCCCAGAAAAATTGAAAGTAAACGCAAATGCAATTATGCAATAGTCAGTATAGCAGACTTGCTAGAGGACCTGGTCGGTTACAGTTTCCTTTATTAGTAATTGAAAAAGAATTATATATATATATATATATAATGAAATGAAATAAAAGAGTTATATTTTAATAAAATGAAACTCTTTCACAGTAACGCATGAGCGACACGAGTCTTAATTTAACAATTACCTCGAGCCAAATGTAGCCCACAACGAAAACACTATTGTAGAGATAATCAAAGGGTTTAAGGCTACTGTCTAGTGAACCAATGGATTCGAAACTGAATGGTTACATATAAAAAAGCAGATTCAGAGAATCAGAGGATGACGCAGTACTCAGTAGACACGACATGTAGTCAGAAGACAAAGACAATAGCGTAAAGCGCAAGTCATCAGCACACACTCCAGGGTCGGTGATGATCTACTCTATCTGAGTCTCCCCTTCAAGTATCTTCACAAGTTTTGGCATGGTTGGCCTTAATGTCGGAGACTCGTTGGAGAGTAGAAGTGAAATCTTGATCATTCTCTCTCTCTCTGTCTTCATCACATCGAACATTAATATTCCTTCCAGCCTCCGATCCAGAATCGTCACGAAACCCCCTTTCTTCTACAGAACAAACGCCTGAAAATGAAAATCAAGAAACCTTTTTAAGTACCCAATCGAGAAAAAGTTGAGTTATTGCGTGGGTAAAATGATTTGGTTTAGTACCCAATCAGTTGGCGTGTACTTTGCATTTCTCTTCCTACTAACGATCTCCGTTGCCAACACACCAAAACTGTACACATCTGCCTTTTCTGTTAGGTGACCCCTCATGGCATGTTCAGGAGCCATATGTAAGACTAAAATTGTTCTTGCAACTCTGGTGGTAATGTGGCTCTTCTCGTCTTCATGGTGCCTAGCCAATCCGAAATCTGAAATCTTTGAGTTCAGATCCTTATCTAGTAGTATGTCATGTCTCAGTGAATGAGCTTACCTGCTGAATCTTCATGAAGAAACACAACCCCCCCTCGCGATTCCTATGCATATTTTGTGTCTTGTTCCCATTCTAGTTTCAGACTGCTTCTTCCAACTCCACCCAGTTACAAACAAACAATCAGAGATTTTCTCGGAAACAAATGGCTAGTTTCTTACAAGTGTGTGATATGACAAGCTGTTATTATTGTCTAAACGACAGTCACATCTTATTGTGCTGTTCTGTGCTTTCTTCAAAACATCTTGAGTAATCAACCGATTCTTTGTGAGAAATGGATCTTCATTCTTCACTTAAGTTTAAGTGCTTCACAAGTATATACATCTTGAGTTATCAACATATTCCTTGTGAGAAAGCTGAGCAATAAATTTTAGATTTGGTTAAATGATCATCGAGTTACTTTTTCGTGCAATTCCATGGAGAGAAATCGACGTAATTTCAAGTGTTCAACCAAAGTGAGAAGAAAGAGAGTTTGATTCAGCGAGCCTTTCATAAAAAAATAAATATATAAATTAGAGTTTAAAAAACATTCATAGAAATACTAGTGTTTTTGGATCTATGTAAATTGGTTTCAAACAACTTTAATAACACGACTATGGATAAATAAGATAACTTCAAAAACCTTTCTTCTCTCCTAAGAGATAAGGCAATGTGCAAAGCTTTCGATATTAAACTGATGAGGAAGACAACTCTGCTGTGGAGTTTAGGATCATGGATTCAGGGTAAAATGGGTACAGATCACAACCAGACACAGAGGATTTCATTTTCGTTTCCGTTTCCGTTTGATCGGTCACACCAGATGTTCTCGAGCTTCCATGTGTATCAATGTCCCTCGGCTTTGAGATGCTCCAGTTGTGTCCATATAAACCAGGATCTGGCATAACCTCTGTTATTTCGATCTCTCCCTCGAGCATTTGCACAGTCTCTGACATTGT
The DNA here is from genome assembly GCA_020283515.1 of Alliaria petiolata. Lineage (NCBI taxonomy): Eukaryota > Viridiplantae > Streptophyta > Magnoliopsida > Brassicales > Brassicaceae > Alliaria > Alliaria petiolata. Next base: position 61,491,462 of record JAHZTW010000001.1, read on the forward strand.
AGGCCTTGAGGAAGGAGATGAATGTGTGCAAAGAAGAGCAACTTTGATCATCCTTACTGCTTCGTCGCTGTTGAAATCACCTTCGAGCACTGGATCTACGATCTCCATTATCTCCCCTGTTTGTTGCAGCTTCAGTGCCTGCGATTTGATGTAGAAACAAACGGGTTTTCAGTAAACTTGTAGAAACTGTAAAAATTGTGAATCGAAATGGGTTAAAAGAGAAACAAAAGCTCTATGGTTACCCAATTGATAAGGGAGACGTGATCAGCACTTCCCTTCTGTTTAGTATTACTCTTCCCACTAACAATCTCCATCGCCACAACACCAAAGCTGTACACATCTGCTTTCTCGGTCAAATGACCCCACAATGCATATTCCGGAGCCATATATCCGCTGTAGCATTATAGAAACCAAGAATGAGATATGTATCTTTGGCCACTGTGCGTTTTTTGTTTTATGTTGTATGCTTACATGGTTCCTGCAACTTTGGTGCTAATGTGAGTGTGTTCTTCTTCGTGGAGCCTAGCCAATCCAAAGTCAGATATCTTTGCATTAAGGTCAGCGTCTAGAAGCACGTTGCTGGTTTTTATGTCACGGTGAACCATTCTGATCGCCGATCCTTCGTGGAGGAATTCAAGCCCTCTTGCGATTCCTACACAGATTTTCTGTCTAACTGCCCATTCTAGTTTCAGGGAGATCTTTCCTGGAAATTGATGTAATCCAAATAAAAATGATATCACTTTACATGTGATAACATATTAAAAAAGTGAAGAAAATCTGAATAAATTTTATTTACCAAACAGTGCAAGAGCAAGCGAGTTATTTTCCATGTATTCATAGACGAGCATCAACTGACTATTCTCGACACAGCATCCATAAAGCTTGACAAGGTTTGGATGATCTAGGCCTGAGATCATTCCTATCTCATTCACAAACTCTCGGTTTCCTTGGCTTGACTTGGAAGAAAGCTGTTTGACTGCTATGATAGTTCCATCCGACAGCTCTCCCTGCATTATATACGTTTCTCATATCAGAAACAACAAAATAGCCATATTTTAGAACAATTTGGCATCTGTTATTAGCATACTTTGAATACGGATCCGAAACCTCCTTCTCCAAGTTTGTTGGCTTCATCAAAATTGTTTGTTGCAGCTTGAAGTTGCCTCCAAGTAAAGCAAACCGTTTGCAGACCCTGAGCTCTCAAATCTATATTGTGATCATGTTCCGAAGAGGAAATCATCAGTAATGCCATGAGCATATACAAGGAATGAATTGATTCATATACTCTGTGAACTCTGCTACCTCTTTCTCTCGTGTTCTTGTCGCCTCTGCATCTTTTCTGAGCATATAATCCCAAAGCCAAGAGAGTAACTGCTACCAAGGCACCCGTTACCCCGAAAATAAGTGGATATTTAGTGTGAGTTTCTGTTTTCTCCGCTGCAAATGAGACACTAAAAGTGTAAATATATATACATGGTAATTTTCTTTAATAATGTAAATTTTGTTTTTGTTTTTGGACCTCCACATTGTGGCTCCAGACCTGAAATTTTGAAAAATGAATATTATCATTTGGTGGCTGGAACAACTCATTGTGAAGAAAGCCACAAAAGAAATACAAGATGGATTGCAGCATAGACTTGTGAAGGTTACTTACTGTGACACAAGGAGATTGCAGAGATAAGAGGACCATAGTTTCCTCTTTGAGGTATGAGGGTTGTCCCTTTACCCGCCCAATACAACCGAATCTCTAAGATATGATCGGTCACATTCGCATGCACTTCTTTGACAACAGGCTTCAGAGTCCCATTAGCCTCCTCTTTGATGTTGAAATCCCTCAAGAACAATTTTCCCTGACAAAAGCAAATGGACTTCAATCTTCCATGCATGATTGAAGAAAGCTATTATTCTGTAATCAATAATAACGTTTTACCTGAACATAAACGTCAAATATGCGTCTGCCGAGACGACTGTATAGTTCTTGGTCTGAAAACTGAATCTCCATAAAATGGAGTTTCACATTGTAGGCTCCATTTTCCAAGCAAAACGCATAATAAACAAGAGATAGAGGAGATCGACGTGCGGTCTTATAGAGATCAGGAGAATCGACTCCCGATAGTCTCAAACTAGTTGAAATGATGTATGTGTCATCCTCACTATTATCATCCAAGAAAAATTCACCTGTGTTACTGATTCCCCAGCCTTCGAATTGCTGATTTTTTGCGGCTTTGGTAATGCTGTTATCAGCTTGATAAGTGATTTTATGGGAAGAGTTTGTAATAACTATGTTTTCTCCACCACAATTTATATGTAGTGTTCGCTGATCTACAATCCATAATGATTATCACCGTCGACAGAAAGAGAGAATTAACTAACAGCAGAATATAAGTGTAGTGTTGGAGATAAGTTAAGACAGCTTATTATGTACATGTACTTACATCTCGTGCAGTTGATTGGACCAGCACATGGAAGAAGCCCAGTTCTGTACGAAAAGACAACAAAATTGTTATAATATCCAGACCATATCTATTGCTTGATTAATGAAAGATAATGCAGAAGAGCGTACTTACAGAGTGTTCTTTAAGTATGAGCTCTGGTATGTGTTAATGTTACTGATACAGTGAAAACAGAAACTTCAACATGAGCAGGTTATAGAAAAAATAGAGAGAAGATGTATCCTATCTACCAAAGATTACATGTTCGTACCTATTCTCCTCGCAGCTAGACGACCATGAGAAATTGTTGTAAGAGAGATCACTGTGAGAAATAACCAAAATAGAAAACAAAGATTATCTAACATGACGAAAAATATTTTGAAGTAATACAAGACAAAGGAGGGCCGAGCTAAACGTACATATTAGATTTGCTTTTGAGAAAAACACCAGACTCAACGTCTCCAGAAAGACTATTTCCAGTCAAATATCTGAAAGAAGACGCCAAAAAGATATATACTTGATCATGATATTGTAAGGTCTCCAGCTCTTTAACATTCTCAGTCTCAGACTGTAGTCCTTACGTATATGTTGGTGCTTTTCCTCTATGAACATCACCGGTCAAATTGTTAAACGATAAATCACTGCATCAAACGTAAATTCCTCAGCAGGTAAATGTGGAGTATATATTAAACATGCTAGTTCTGATAGCTTTGAAATTTACAGTGTCTTTTCACTTGTGGCCAGAAAGAACTTACAGAAGATTTAGGTCTGGCATTTCCCAGATGTACTGAGGAATAGAGCCAGACAAACTCACATTCCTCAAAATCCTGGAAGATTTAGGTCTGACTTTAGTTTGAAATTTTCAGATCGAAACAAGCCTCAAGACGAAAAACAGATCACAGGAAAATAAATACAGGGTTTTGATGGCTCTGCTGGATATATTTGGGAAGGCGCTAATCCCAGCCGTATCACTGATAATCCTGCATATATATAAATATATCGGCTCAAAACATACAGTCTCGTTTCAATTGTTATTTTGCTAATCTATTGAAAGTAGTTCATTTACAGGCGAGTGAGATTTTCTAGGCGGGCCACTACGTCAGGAATGGGTCCTTTTAGTCCACTTGCGGATAGGTGTCTGTTGATCATATATAGCCGACACAAAGTTAGACGGTGGAGAAACACAAGCTATAAGAGAAATTACAATAAACTGGTGAAGGACAAGCTTACGTACAGCTTTTTAAGCCGAGACCAGTTGCCAATATACGCTGGGATGGTGCCATTAAAGTTATTGTCACTTACCCTACTGCATAATGAAAACAAACAACTAGTTCTGAGCTTTGTTAAAACTTATCTTCTTGACTATCTCTTCATATATCGAGGTGAGCAAAAAGCTTTTGAAAAATTCCATTTCCAAGCAGAGCAACAGCTTACAAATCCTCAAGTTTAACCAGTCTAGCGAGAGTGGTCGGCAGGCTTCCTGTAAACTGATTGGACCCAAGTTGCCTGCAAAATCCAGTTTCATGGAATGTCAAAACCAAAAGATTCTTGTGGTTTTCGAAAAAAATGGTCAAGATGCAAAGAGAATCTTACAATCCTGTTAGGTTGGTCAAGTGTCCAAGCTCATCAGGAATCGGGCCAGAGAACTGGTTTGCTTCAACCCCTCTGAGAATTTCACCACATCACCGTAATATATATCAGATCAAGTCAAAAGGCATATATATCCAGTGCAGGGAACAATTTGAGGCTTACAGGAATGTCAGACTCTTGAAGTTCTGTAAACCAGTTGGTAAAGGCCCTGACAAATTATTCGCACAGAGCGAGCTGCGAGAAAGTTCAAAGTTAACTCGCAAATCATCAAGACGAAATTGTCGGAGCTGCAAAAGAGAGAGAGAGAGAGAGAGAAGGAGAGAGAGAGAGAGAGCTAACATGGAAGTGAGGTGTGGCATTGAAGCCCACTCCATTGGGATTGATCCCGAAAGGTAGTTTCGGCACAAGTCTCTGCACAGAAGAGGAGAAACTCACTATATATTTTTCTCAAGGCTCTTCTGGAGATTCCCGCTTCAGGTTTTAAAGATTTCTCCATTTTTAGGTCGTTTTAAAATTGAAACTTGAAAGCTTTTTATAAAACCGATGAGAATCTCAAACCGGAGCATTTCAGTTTTGGTTAGGAGTGCGAACCACATTCCTATAAACCAAATCTAATAAATTCGAAATATGCATTTGCACCCAAAAAAAATAAGAGAGAATCGAAATATGCAATTATTCGTTCAAATATGCAACTGATACGTTCTTAACAAAACAATTTTACTATATAAAATCCTAATGTTTCAAAGTTACTAATTAAATAACTTTAATACATTAAACTTTATATAATAAGATAATAAGCTTTACATTTTAACTATATTACTTTTATATATTTATACTCCTTACATAATATATATGTCATTTATAAAATAAGCGTATAATATTTGTCTCATTTCACGTGAAGGATTAAATCTCATTTCGTCAATGGCAAAAAATTATATGAATATTTATAATTAATATACCTAAAAATAATATTTCTTATCCAATATAAGAATAAATTATTTATGCATTTATTTTTTTTCAGATATTCTTAAAGTTTTTCTCAAATAAAAAAAATTATTATGTTCATAAATCATAATAATGTCAAAATGTAGACTAGTATATTTAAGAAAATTAGAAATTTAATAATAATTTTTGTTGTGCGTAAGTTTTTTTTTTATTGTTATACAATTTTATTAACCAAAATTTTAATAAAAATTAATATTTTCCAAAATTAAATCATGTATTGTTAAAACTAAAAGTAAATATACAAAATATTATTTCAGATCCCCCCAGGGAAAAAAACAAAATACTATTTCAGTTATTTTGTTATTTAAAAAACCTTGAACTTACTCGTTTTGGTCAAAGAAATATCTGTCTTTACGTTGACTGAGCCGAATTAGTCTCAAAATTAGTTAAAAGTACAATTCGTTAAATTTTATTAATGTTGGAACTAATATGGCCGAATCATCGCAAAGTTGGATATCTAATTGGCCAGAACGAATAATAATTTGGATTTTTTTAGCCAAAATAAGTAAGTTGGGATTTATTTGACCTTTCTGTAATTATATATATGCAATGCAAAAAGATCAGAAAAAATAAAAACTTGTGTCTTCGTATAAAATAACTAATCATCTATTTTTTACAAAAATTTCTTATATATGGTTGAACTCACATCGTTTGAAGATATTTAAGCTCAGCCAACGCAGGTGGAAGTTTTCCTGGAAGGCTAAGGGTCTTGAGCTCTCTGTTTTCGTTCAAATGCATTAATCAGAAAATATAAAACATATCACAAGATAAAGATCTTAAGACCAGACAAGACAAATTAAACTATTAATAACACTCACATGCTTGTTATATGACATATACTGTTGTTGTTGATGTTGCAATCACAACGAATGGTGTTGTTTCTAATATCCGAATTCGAAATAACAGAAACTTCTTGGATCATATTTAGGGATCCTATATAGCAAGGGTCTCCATAACTTAGGTTCAATCCCTTGATACCAAGTGTAGTAGCTATCTTCTTTAGAGCTTTCACTGCGTATAATATAATATATAAATATATATTATATAAAAGCAAGTATAGACATAAATATGCGGATTTTGACCATATAAAAATTAATGGCGATTATTCTCTCATACACTCATCTGGATGGAGAACTTGTGAAACCGATGCTGTTGAGATTACTAAGAAGCTTGCGATGATGGTAAAGAAGAGAAAAATAACTGAGAAGACGATCAACATATCGAGACAAATTATATATATAGTGATTCTTTGTATGTCCACTTGTTTCGCTAGTCACAAGATTATCATCAGAAAGAGACTCAATGGCTATTTATATAATGCAGCATTATTAAAAAAATAATGTTCATGTCAAAGTTAATCAGTGCTGATGTTTCTTGTCCCCTTATCTATTTCGTTCATCAATTTAAGAGGCTCGGCCAGATCTGGTGGGTCGGACTGGTTGGATCTTGTACGAAGCACGTGATGAATTCTATTTTTATCTCGATATGGTAGCTGGCCGAGCAACAGTACTGAGTACGTACATGCTTTAGAATACGCAGAGCTTCACCAACTCTATGCTTTTTTTTCTATCTTTTCAACGGACAGGAACAACTGGTTTGTCTTACATGCTCATGACACATGTGAAACCGGCATAGTGAATTTCTTTTTTTTTTTTTTTTTTTTTGAACAAAAATCAGCTTCCCATGTGAAAGCGGCACCTGATAGTGAATTTCAGATTCAAAATCCTACACGTGAGTGAGTTTATGAGATATTTTATAAGTTTCGAGTATACGATCCTCTTGTGAGGATTTAGATGACAAAAATAGCTGTCGCTTTATATCAGAGGGGTTTTCAACTTTTCATATCATGTTTTTTCCACGGTAAAAGCAGACCCGGCTTCTATTAATGATGGGCCTGTGCAATTTTATAAAATAGTTTTAGGAGGTTATTGGGAAGCTAATTTATGTAAATTTGAAGAATATATGTGGATTTTAAAAGTATACAGATTTTAAGAATTTTCAAAATTTTGAGATTTCATCATTATTGGTTTATAGATTCTTAAAATCTTAATAGAATCCATTGTTATTGGTAAAATTCCATCGACTAGTTTTTAAAGATTCTATTAAAATATTGTGTTATTGGAATTTAGATTTTAAACAATTTAACTCATATAACAAGATTTAACAAGACTTCAAAATACTACATACATATGGCTTAGATACTCAAAATCGTTATAATAAAATATTTTGATAGATTTTATAAATAAACAAACTTTTTCCAAATCTAACAAATTTAACAAATCTTTCAACTCTTAAAATCAATCAAATCTTTATAACTCCTCCCTTAAGGATTCTAACAATTATGTTCACTCATATTTATAGAATCCATACAAAATTCTTATTAATTATCATGGATTCTTATTTAAAATTTCATTCATTTTTTTGGTAAAGTAATTATTTGATAATGTTTTTCTATAAAATTTTCTATATACTATATATTCAAATAAGGTGTTTATTTGTTTATAAAGAAGATAATAGTGACATGATAGCATGCATTATTCATTGTTTCACCATTCATCATTTAGGACACGAACATATGTAATACAAGTCTCTTTATGATTTAAGATTTACAGTTATTTTGTATATTCTGTCATTGTTCAATCTCTTTTCGTATGACTATGTTTTTTTCATTTTTATTGGCATAACAAATCTGAGTTTTTAATATTTATTGGCATAACAAATATGAGTTTTTTAATCTTTATTGACATAGCAAATATGGGTTAATGATAATGGAGTATTGCTTTTTATTGAAAAAAAAGAGAAATTGAAAAAAACTCACGAGAGACGAGAGAGAGATTGTGTCAAATCTAAAATTATTTATGTTTACTTGAGAAAGAGATAATTTTTTTAATTTTTGTTATTCAAACTTTGAGAATACAATGGATAACTCTGGTATTTTGAAAGTTGTGATTGATGAGTTAAAATGTAAAAAATCATTGTTCAAATAACACTAAAATTTAACAAAATTGCAAAATCATTAAATACTTAACTTTTTGAATAATACAAGATTTTAAATGGAATTACAAAATCATCACACCAATAACAAAGAATTTAAAAGAAATTATAAAATCATCACACCAATAACACAAGATTTTGTTAAGAATTCAAGAATCATTACACTAATAACAATGAAATCTTTAAATTTTTAAAATCTTTATAAATCAATCTCCCACCAACCCTCTAATTTTAGATATATAAACAAATTTAAATATAAAAGGCTCTAAACTTTTTTTTTAAAATACCTTTATAAAAAGAATTTGGAAAAAATATGTGGACTCCCGTGCATCTCCTTTTCCATGAGAAGACTATATATATATTTATGAGTTAACGAGAAATAAATCGGAGCTTGTATATATTCATGATTTTTTATAATATTGAATTATTGATACTTTGATAGTGTGCATGGAAATGACGAGTAAAAAGTACAAACAAGGAAGATCCAAAATTCTGACCAAAAAACGAGTTAAAGCAAATAATAAACACAGTCATATCGATGTATAATATACGCCACTTGTTCTTAAATAGAGAAAGCATTTTAAACGCAAAGACTAGTATTTTGTTTTGTTCGTCAACGCAAAGACTCTATAGCCTTCTAATTAAACCCTCGGAGAAGTTTGGTGTTGGCACGTTAATTAATCTCGGTCTAAATTTTTAGGCTTATTATTAAGTAAAATCCAAAGTTCAGCAGAAATCAGTAGCATTACCAAAGTGTAGGATTCGAATCAAAGTGATACATTAAACTTAGACTAATCCAAAGAGAAGCAAGGAAAATAAAATTAAGAACAAAAAAATGAGTAGAAAACAAATGACTAAATCCTAATTCAACAATTTCCATACACACTTAAGTGCTTAAAAGTGTTCTCTTCAAATACTAAAAACCGTTAACTCTCATTTTCGTTCTTTGTTCTTGTCAAAATTATCCCGATATATTTTTTAAACAAAATTCCTTGATAATTGCTTAAAAGTGTTTTATTTTTTCAACTGCTACAGACAATCCACATCCTCCAAATTATTTTTACTTATAAATTTTAACCATAATTTATATTATAACACCAGAATGAACATCATAACAAAACCAAACATAATTGATATTCATTAATCCGAACTCAAGTGAAATTTTGCTATAATCCAAAATATACAAAATTTTGCCATCACCCAAAAAAATACAAAAAGCGTTATACCAAATTATTTAGTTTTATATACCAAATTAAATATATATATTTTTAATACAAAATGAAACCCTTTCCAATCCAAGTATAACACACGAGCGATATGAGCACTACTAGTTTCACTAGGATGACGAAATTGACACATCATAAACAGAGGACAGAGACGATGGCTTGAAGTGCAAGTCGTCATCACCGTATACTCCAGGATCTGATATAATCTGATCTATCCCATTTTCCCCTTCAAGTATCTTTACAACTTCCGACATGATTGGCCTTAATGTCGAAGACTTGTTGGAGCATAAAAGTGAAACCTTTTATCATTTTCTCTGCCTCCATCGCATTGAACACTCCTTCCGGCTTCGGATCCAGAATGGCCGCAAAATCCCCTTTTTTCTGCAACACAAACGCCTGAAATTGAAAATCAAGAACCGTTCTACTTGAGAGAAAGCTGAGCAGTAAATTTTAGATTCAATTCCAAGGAGAGAAATCGATGCAATTTCAGAGAACGTTAAACCAAAGTGACAAGAGAGAGAGAGAGAGAGAGAGAGAGAGAGAGAGAGAGTGACTCAGCGAGCCTTTCATAAATATATATCATTCGAGTTTGTCAAACATTCATAGAGAGACCAGTGTTTTGGATCTATCTAAACTGGGGTAGTAGTAAGGTTTCAGACAACTTTAATGATACGACTATGTAGCTAACTATAAATAAGATAACTTCAAAAGTCTTTCTTCTCTCTTAAGAGATAAGGCAATGTGCACAGCTTTTGATATTACAGCGACGAGGAAGAAAACTCTGCTGTGGAGTTTAGGATCATGGATTCTGGGTATAATGGGTAGATATCACAACCAGAAACAGATGATTTTATTGTTGTTGTTGTTTGAACGGTCACACCAGACGTGCTCGAGCTACCATTTGTATCAATGTCCCTCAGTTTTGAGATGCTCAAGTTGTGTGCATATAAACCAGGGTCTGACATAACCTGTGTTGTTTCAATCTCTCCCTCGAGCATTTGCACAGCCTCTGACATTGTTGGCCTTAAGGAAGGAGATGAATGTGTGCAAACGAGAGCAACTTTGATCATCCTTACTGCTTCACTGCTGTTAAAATCACCTTCGAGCATTGGATCTACGATCTCCATTATGCCCCCCGTCTGTTGCAGCGTCAGCGCCTGAGATTCGATGTAGGAAGTGTTTTCAGTAAACTTATGGAAATAGAAAGAGGCAGAGTCAACTATAAAAATTGTGAATCGAATGGTCTAAAGAGAAAGAAAGCTCCACGGGTACCCAGTTGATAAGCGAGACGTGATCAACACTTCCCTTCTGTTTAGTATTACTCTTCCCGCTAACAATTTCCATTGCCACAACCCCGAAGCTGTACACATCTGCTTTCTCTGTTAATTGACCCCACAATGCATATTCCGGAGCCATATATCCACTGCATTATTAGAGAAACCACGACTGAGCTATATTTCTTTGGTCACGGTGTGAATCTTGTTTTATAATCTACTCATACATGGTTCCTGCAATTTTGGTGCTAATGTGAGTGTGTTCTTCTTCATGGAGCCTAGCCAGTCCGAAGTCAGATATCTTTGCATTAAGGTCAGCGTCTAGGAGCACATTTGTGGTTTTTATGTCACGGTGAACCATCCTGATCATAGATCCTTCGTGGAGGAATTCAAGCCCTTTTGCGATTCCGACACAGATTTTTTGTCTAGCTGCCCAGTCCAATATCGGGGAGATTTTTCCTGGCAATGGACGCAAACCAAAGACAAATTACATCACTTTACATGAGCTAACATATATGTACACTTGAGTTAGACTCAAAACGTAAAGAAAAGCTGAGTGACTTTGATTTACCATGCAGCGCAAGAGCAAGAGAGTTATTTTCCATGTACTCATACACGAGCAGCAACTGATTCTTCTCGACACAGCATCCATAAAGCTTGACAAGGTTTGGATGATCTAGGCCTGAGATCATGCCTATCTCATTCACAAACTCTCGGTTTCCTTGGCATGACTTGGAAGAAAGCTGCTTCACTGCTATGATAGTTCCATCCGGCAGCTCTCCCTGCATTATGTTTCTCATGTCAGAAACCAAAAAAACAACCTTACTTACTCGTATATCTGTTTCAGCATACTTTGAAAACGGATCCGAAACCTCCTTCTCCAAGCTTGTTGGCTTGATCAAAATCGTTTGTTGCGGTTTGCAGTTGCCTCCAAGTAAAGCAAACCGTTTGCAGACCCTGAGCTCTCAGATCTATTTTTATCAGGTTCCAAAGAGAAAATCATTAATAATGCGATGAGCATATATGATGAATGGATTCATATACTCAGCGAGCTCTGATACCTCGTTCTCTTGTGTTCTTGTCTTGTCTGCATCTTCTCCGAGCAAATAATCCCAAAGCCAAGAGAGTAATTGCTACCAAGTCACCCGTTACCCCTAAAATTAGTGGATAATTAGTGTGATGTTTTGTTTTCTCCGCTGCAAATGAGACACTAAAAGTGTAAATATACATGATGCATCGTATAAACATACTGTATCTTTAACAAAGAAGTTTTTGTTTTTGTTTTTGGACCTCCACATTGTGGCTCCAGACCTGAAATTTTGAAAAAGGAATACTATCATTAGGTTGTAGGAACCAGTGAGCAGAGCTGTAGAGGAGAAGTGTTTCTTACTGCTGTGACACAAGGAGATTGCAGAGATAAGAGGACCATAGTTTCCTCTCTTTGGAATGAGTGTTGTTCCTTTACCCGCCCAATACAACCGAATCTCTAACATATGATTGGTCACATTAACAGCTTTCAGTTCTTTCACAAGGGGCTTCAGAGTCCCATTAGCTTCCTCTTTGATGTTAAAATCACTCAAGTACAATTTCCCCTAACACTAGAGGAAAAGGAAAAAAAGGAAATGAACTTCAATCTGCCATTTACTGAATGCAATTATTCTGTTTTGACGCTTTACCTGAACATAGACATCAAATATGCGTCTGCCCAGAAGACTGTATAGTTCTTGGTCTGAAAACTGGATCTCCATAAAATGGAGTTTCACATTGTAGGTTCCATTTTCCAAGCAAAATGCATAATAAACAAGAGAGAGAGCAGAGCGACGTGCAGTCTTATACAGATCAGAAGAATCTCGAGATAGTGTTGAACTAGGTTAAATGTTGTAGTTATCCTCCTCCTTATTATTATCTGAGAATCCACCTGTGTTACTGATTCCCCAGTTTTTGAAGTGATGATTTGTTACGGCTGTGGTTTCGTTGTTATCAGCTTCATACGTGATTTTATATGAAGAGTTTGTAATAACTATGCTGCCTCCACCACAATTTATATGTAGTGTTTTCTGATCTACAATCCATAATGATGATCGTCATCAGTATAGAGAGATAATTAACCAGTTAAGAAAACAGCAGAATATCTACATGGAAGAAGCCCAGTTCTGTACGACAAGACTACCAAAATAGTTAAGATGGCTCATTATGTGCTTACATCTCGTGCAGTTAATTGGACCAGCACATGGAAGAAGCCCAGTTCTGTATGACAAGACTACCAAAATAGTTACGCATCTCATCGGCACAAAATATCCAAACGATTATTACTATTGCCGTATTTGAAAGCAAGAGATTCCTAAGCTTGAGATATTATTTCTGCATGATAGTTGCAAGATAAAACAGAAGAGTGAACTTACAAATTGTTCATCAAATATGAAGAACTCCGGTATGTGTTAATGTTACTGATTCAACATAAAGTGAAAACAAAAACTTCAACGTGAACAGGTTATTAACAATAAGACAGAGAGAAGATGTATCCTATTCACCAAGATTTCATGCTGGTATATATACCTCTTTTCCTGGCAGCTAGACGACCATGTGAAATTGTTGTAAGAGAGATCACTGTGAGAAATAACCAAAATAGAAAACCAGCAAGAAGATCAGTTGACATGATGAAAAGTATTTGAAGTAATATAAGACAAAGGAAGGCCTAAACGTACATATTAGATTTGCTATTGAGAAGAACACCAGATTCAACGTTTCCAGAAAGCCTATTTCCAGTCAAATAGCTGAAAGAAAATGTTAAAAACGATACATACTGTGGTATTCACATTGAAAGGTTTCCAGCTATTTAGCATTCTCATTCTCAGATTGTAGTACTCACGTATATTTTGGTGTGGATCCCCCATTTACTTCACCAGTCAACTTGTTAAACGATAAATCACTGCAGCAAACAACATGTACAAAACAAATAAATATATTTGGTACAGACGTAATTGTGTAACTATTGTATGTGTTTTCAAGTATAAATCTATAGATTACGCAATAATTCATAAAGAGTCATAAAGAGACCCTCTCATACATGCATATCACTCTTACGTTTTTCTCCCGCTATGATGTTTATTCATGTGCTTATACATGAGTCGATGATAATCTTCTAAATATAAACATAGAACTGATATATCCAGTAAATATAAGCATATATATGAACATTGTCATGAGTATACGCATCTAACCATACACAAAGTCCCCGGCAGGTAAATGTGGAGTATATTAAACTAACGAGTTATGACAAGGTTCAAACTTACAAAGTCTTGACATTTGTGATCAGAAAGAAACTTACAGTCTCTTTAGGTCTGACATTTCCCAGATGTACTGAGGAATAGAACCAGACAAACTCACATTCCTCAAAATCCTGAAACATGGACGGGTACTTTAGTTTGAATTTTTCAGATAGAATCAAAACCTCAAGACGAGAAACAGATAAATGGAAAATAAATACAGGGTTTTGATGGCTTTGCTGGAGGATATATTTGGGAAGGCGTTTATCCCAGTCGTATCACTGATACGCCTGCATATGAATATATCGCTTAAAAACAGTCTTGTTTCAATTGTTATTTTGTTAATCAATCAACTAAAAGTAGTTAATTACAGTTCGATAAGATTTTCTAGGCGGGCCACTTCATCAGGAATGGGTCCTTTTAGTCCACTTGCGAATAGATATCTGTTGATCATAGCCGACACAAGTTAGACGGTGGAGAAACACAAGCTATAAGAGAAATTACAATAATTGGTGAAGGACAAGCTTACAGCTTTTTAAGCCGAGACCAGTTGCCAATATACGCTGGGATGGTGCCATTAAAGTTATTGTCACTTACCCTACTGCATAATGAAGACAAACAAAAAGTTTAGAGCTTTGTAAAAACTTATCCTTTTGGACTACTTTATAGCTTTTCTTGACTCTCTCTTCATATAATGAGGTGAGCATTTCGTAAGTGTCAAAGAAGTTCATACTACAAAGAAACAAGGCATATCTACAGTCGAGGAAGAAGTTCATCAGGAAAGCTTTAAACGAAGCAGGTTTCAGTTCAATCTAGGTTCCAATAAAACAATTTCTTCGTCAAAACTTCCTACAAATTGTATCCCTGTCATCAGGAACTTCACGAAGTCTAATAAAAGATGAGCATTTCAATCTATAAAGGCGGAAAGCTTTTGAAAGTTTTTCCATTTCCAACTTACAAATCCGTAAGGTTTACCAGTCTAGCAAGAGTGCTAGGCAGGCTTCCTGTAAACTGATTGGACCCAAGTTGCCTGCAAAACCCAGTTTCTTTTTCAATAAACCAAAAGATTCTTGTGGTTTTGGAAAATGGTTTAGAGGCAAAGAGTCTTACAATGATTTTAGGCTGGTCAAGTTACCAAGCTCATCAGGAATGGAGCCAGAGAACTGGTTTGCTTCAACCGATCTGACAATTTCCATCACACTAGGTGACTGACTAGGTAGCCAAAACTAAAAGCAATATAAAACTAGAGACAGAGACGTACAGGGATTTGAGATTCTTGAAGTTTTGCAACCCAGTTGGTAAAGGCCCAGACAAATTATTCGCGCAGAGCGAGCTGCGAGAAAGTTCAAAAGTCACTCTCGCGAATCACCATGAAGAGTATGTATCGGAGGGAGAGAAGAGAGAGCTAACATGTATGTGAGGTTTCGCAATGAAGCCCACTCCATTGGGATTGTTCCCGAGAGGTAATTCCGGCATAACTCGCTGCAAAGAAGAGCAAAAACTCGCTTGAAAAATTGAAACTTTTCTCTTTCTTACAGGTTTTGGTTGACCTCCACATTCAGAATTGAAGCATTTCAAAACCGAGGAGAATCCCAAACCGTAAGAAACCGGAGCATTTCAGTTTTTTTAATTGAATTACTGTGATTCGGTTTTCTATTAATTAAGAAGATTTAAGAGTGCCGCCAATTCCTATAAACCGAACCTAACCAAATCTAAAAATGCCGAAGCAACTCTTTTAATTTTATCACCCTCGATATTTGTTTTTTTTTGGTATATCAACAAAACAAAAACAATATTAATATTTGATACGAAGAGAATAAGTGAAATTCCAGAATTTCTTTCAAAATCTTCCAAATGAATAACTGGCTTCCAAGTTCCAAACCAAACCAGATAACTAATTTATGGTGGCCCAATGTTAATAACATTACCATTCTGTGTACATATTCCGAAATATTGATCAAAGAATATTAATCAATATCAAAGAGATATATATTTTTTTATTATATAAAGCTTGAACTTTAAAATTAGTAATTAACATGATCACGGCACATGTTAAGTTAATCGATTAAATTTCAACATTTGTCGCGATTAAAAAATATTAGTCAATAAAACTTTAATCATAATATGAAAAATATTAAAATAAAAAGGAATTTAAACAAAATATATAAAAGGAAAAAAATTAACTTAAATTTAGAAAAATATTCTTAATTTTATTTTATTGACTTCAACGTGCTATTTTGTAGGCATCATCAATCTTATTTTTATGGGTGTTGGTGGTGATATGTGTTTGTTTTTAAAGGATTATAAAATATTAAATTATATAAATTTTGCGTACGCAGGTCTAAATTTAGTATTGATTAAAACTTGAATACCAACCAAACACTAAACCATCCATATTTTATGTGCAATATTTATTATTATTAAAATTCTTTAACAAACAAAAAACCCCGAACCAAAATTCTAATAACAATCTCCAACCATAAAAGAGCATTTTTCTATATATATTTGATATTTTAATTAAAAAAATATATATATTTTTATCTCACGCGAATATGCAAATATACGTAGTAAAACGATGAACAATATATTTTTTAACAAAAAACGATCAACAATATTGTGTCTTCGTATTATATAACCAACGAGGTTCTAGCAAGATGAAATCTCTAACCAATAATCGATTCTTTATAAAATTTCGTGTGGCTGAACTCACATCGATTCGAGATATGGAAGCTCGGCCAACTCAGGTGGGAGTTTTCCTGGAAGGCTAAGGGTTTTGAGAACTCTGTTTTCGTTTAAGAAATGCAACCAGTAAATAGAAAAACATATCACAAGAGAAAGATCTAAAGAAGACTGGATACATAATAGTTAGTAACACTCACATGTTTGTTATATGACAGGTGTTGTTGAAACAAAAATCACAACGAATGGTATTGTTTCTTTCCCCCGCATTCGAATTCTCAATTTCCGGCTTCATCTTTAAGGTTCGTAAACTGCAGGGGTCTTCATAACTTAGGTTCAGTCCCTTGATACCAAGTGTATTAGCTATCTTCTCTAGAGCTTTCACTGCGTATAGTATATAAGCAACCAAATAAGTACAACAAATATGTGGATTTTGACCATGATTTTATAAAATTTAAGCTTAAATAGCGATTATTCCCATACACTCATCTGGATGGAGAGCAGACGAAACATATGTTGTTGAAATTGCAAAGAAGCTTGTGATGATGGTAGAGAAGAGAAGAAGAACTGAGAAGACGGTCAACATATCGAGATATCTTATATACTGTATATAGTGATTCTTTGTATGTGTACTTCTTTCGTTACTCACATTAATATCATCATCACCCAGTAGTTATATAAGCTTGGATATATATTTTTAAGGTATGCTTAGGGTTTTCAATAGGTCGTCGGTGACTTGAGAGTAGCGCTACGGATAAATAATTGACCAAATCAATGCTGATGTAAGTATATTAATGCTTGATGTTTCTTGTCCCCTTAATTGATGCAAGTTCATCAATTTAAGAGGCTCCACTTACATTATATATCCACGAAGGCGAACAATTCTCTGCAGTAATTTTCTTAAAATGCATTAGCCTCTTTACTTTGATCATATATATCACTTCCAGGTTATTCATTAACAAAATGGCATTTTGAAAAATGATATATCTTTAGAAGCAAATCTCTTTGCAAATTCTAACAATTCAGACAAGCATTAAAGTTCATGTTCGATTGTTCACAAAATCCCTAAACTAAATCTCTTTGCGAATAGGTATTTTGTTCATCTAACATTAGTTCAGGCAATTAATAATACTCTCGCATCTATTAATTAACCTAAGATTAGATTTTAGGTTGCGAAGCTAGAATAAGCATTAATCACAAATCCAGATGAAGAACTCTAATGATTTTATCCTAATAATTCAATTCAACCTAACAATTCATCAATCACCTTTGAAAAACCCTAAACCTAACAAGCAAACTATTCAGACATGGTGAATGAAGAAAACATCATGAATAAAGTAATTAGCATAAAAGAAATCAATAGAAATAAGGGAGTTCCAAATCTGCTCTAAGGGAGTCAGATTTTTCTCTCCAAAAACTCTCTATAAATCTCTCTCCAAAATAGTGTGTGTAGCCTAAACAATGACTTTGAAATCCTTAAATAAAGGTTAAAACATTGAGACACTTTTGCAGATAAGAAAAATTTCTGGACAATTTCCTTTTAATTCAAAATTTGTAAAAGTCACGTTTTGCCTTGGCTCGAGTGGTGTCGATCGACACTATTAACACTGTTCATCTAACTCCATATTTTCATAAACAATCACATTTTATATATTAAAAAAATTAATCTGTATAAGATTCATATTATCAAATATCGTCTTAAGCCCCTATAAAACGCTAAGCACTAAAGCACGTCATTGGGTTCATACCTCAATACTAAATTTCAGCCATTATACCACCATGAATGAATTAGTTAAATTCTCACAATCATTTTTGGTTTATAGAATTCTTATTAAAACTTTTGATTAGTTCAAGATCTTACTAAACTGATTTTTTTTTAAAAAAAATCTTACTAATAAACACTAAACACTGATTTCTGCTGGTTTATTAAAATCTTGAATTAGTTGAAACATTTTAACACATCACACATGTATAGTCGATGGAACGAAATCACGAATACATAATTTCATTTATCTTTCATCCCTTAATATTTGTAGAAGTGAATTATAGATATCAATCGACCATAACCAAAATAAATGAAGTGATACTTTTCCAAAATAAATGCAGTGTTACTTTCCCAAATTGATAAAATATATGGATACGTAGAAAGGGTCACCAAATGGTTGGCAAAAAAAAAAAAGGTCACCAAATAACACCATCTCCGGTGTAAAACTCCATTTTTTACTTCAAAATGGAGTAACTCCAAAATGAAGTTGTGTTTTGCTCCAATGTATAACTCCATTTTTTTATTTCAAATAGGAATATTCTAAATAGATTCTATTTCTATTTTATTACTAATACCTTTTACTTCTAAAATTTACAAATTAAGTCTATTTTTTTTTTTTACAAAACTTTTATAAATTATAAATTAAATATTTATTAAATAAAAGAAAGTTACATAATATCATAAAACATAGAATTTTTTTATTTAAACATCACCATTACTGAATTTTTCCCACAAATGATCAATTAATGCATTTCGAAGTGAAAAATGAGCTTCTTTATCTCTTTTTAAATAAAAATTGTAGTTTTTAATTATTTATGATTATTTATTTTATATTGTTTAAAAATTATTGTGTTCAAATATATATATCGATAATAATTATTCTTGTGTTGATAAAATAGTATAAAATAAAAATGTCTAATATTTAAAGGACCATTTTGTAAATAAAAAAATTCAACTCCAAAATGGAATAGGATTGGAGAGGAATTTACTCCAGAATAGAGTTTGGAGCTAAAAAATGGAATAGGATTGGAGATGCTCTAATGAACGCAAATTCACATCAGTCCAGAGAAACCATTACACACCACTCATTCTTGTACTATAAAGAAACCATTTAAAGTCATGTGACTCCTGTGAGACTCAAGGAAACGCAATGCAATAATTAAAACTTAAAAGTCAAGTAGACTTGTTTTTTTTTTTTTTTTTCTGACAATGACAGCAAGTCAAGTAGACTTGTTAGAAGGACTTTTCGGATTTCAGTTATTTCCTTTATTTTGTTTTTAACAACTATTCTCTTTGTTTCAAATTGTTACATATTTTAAAAAAATTCATACACATTAAAAATATAAACAATAACTATTCTAACTTTATTTTTTTCAAATATTAGTTTTTAAAAAAAAAGTACTACAAGAATAAATTGAGAAAAAAACAATAATTGCACATTAAAAATTGAAAACATTTAACCTTTTAAAGCAACAAATAAAAAAGAGTAAATATGGTCTAGAGTGCGACCCTTTCCCAATATGAGTAATGAGCCCATCTAGTCCTCAACAAGAACCCTAGTGTAGATAGAGATCATCGGGTTTGGACTACGGTTTAGTAAAAACAATAGACTCGGGACTGAGTGTGAGTGGGTACAGATCATAAGCAGATTCAGAGGTTGTCGATATAATCAGACGACAGAAACGATGGCTTGAAGTGCAAGTCATCACCATACACGCCAGGGTCTGAGATGATCTGTTCTATCTCATCTTCCCCTTCCAGCTTATATGTAACCTACATGGTATTAACGTCAGTCGACTGTTGAATCACTTTGTAGATATCTCACAAAGATTCACGCTTTAGATATTCATGCTTGATCGTGAATGGGTCTAGGGAAAGTCTCGCATCAGAAGTTTTTTTTGTTTGAAGAAAAACTCACATCAGAAGTTGGAAATTGGTTCTGAGTTGATCAGTGGCCTATATCCCTTAGATACACACATATTCTCCAACTTACACAATATAACATTTACAGTCTTGAATTAATTGAAACTTTCGACTGATAAATGTACAATGGATGGAACGACTATCCGACCTCGTATTGGTGGAAGTGAATTAGATTTCAATAATCCGACCTAACAACCAAAACAAAAAAATGAATGAAGTGTTACTTTCCTAAATTATTTGGACTAAAATATGGATACGTACTACGTAGGAAGAGTCGAAGCAAATAATAACCATTAAATCACATCAGTTATCAGTACGTATAGTCTAGATCATACACACTACTCGTTCTTATATTATAAATTAAAGAAAGCATTCAAAGTGATGTTCTCATGAGAAAGATTCAAAGTAAACGCAATGTAATAGTCGAAGTATGCTTGTTAACTAGAAGGACGTTTAGGATTTAAGTTTCGTTTATTAATTGGTTTAATAATTAATTTATAGCGAATTAGGTGATTTTTTTGTAATACAAAATGAAACCCTTTCCACGTAAGGCACGCGCGTTATGAGCCTAGTAGTTTCACACTTCTCTCGAGCCAAATGTTGCCCACAACAACAACCCTAGTAGAGATAATCGGAGGGTTTACGCTTACATGCTTACTGTCGTCTATTAAAGAAAACGGACAGTAATCGTGGGTACAGATCATTAGCAGATTCAGAGGATGACGTAATCGACACGACATAACCAAAGGGCAAAGATGAATTCCCCGTTTCCAACGATGGCTTGAACCGCAAGTCTGAGTTGTTCTGTTCTATATCTCAGCCTCCCCTTCAAGCATCTTTACAACTTCATTTCATGCTTGACCTTAGTGTCGTAGACTCGTTTGTGAATAAAAGTTCGTTTTCGCATGTCTCATCAAGTCGAGTTTTTTCAATAGAAACAAGTATAGTCAGATAAAAGAGTATTTAAACTTATAAAAGACTTGTTTTTAAAAATAAATATATAGATACATTAATTCAACACACACCAGGAAGAAGAAAACCAACGGTCTTTCTTTATTCCCAAGTAACAATAAATGATCAAATATCAGCAACTAATTCCACAGTGGACTTTTACGGTGTTTCTATCCCCAAACCTACGAGAATTCCCAAGTATCGTAAACCAAAAAAGAACTAGAGGATGGTTCTATAGATTTCCGATCCTCCTTTGATATTTACAATGACGAGGGAGATTTTTCGGTAGAGAGGATTAGGCTCACGGATTCTGAGTTAACTGGATACAGATCATAACCAGACACTGAGGATGACACTGTCCTTTTCGTTTGATCCGACGCTGATTTCTCATTTCCGGAAAGACCATCAAGTGTATGACTGTTTGCGATCCTCTCCATCAGTTTTGAGAAGCTCAAGTCGTGTCCGTACATAGAAGGATCTGACATAACCTGTGTTATTTCGATCTCTCCCTCGAGCATTTGCACGGCCTCTGACATTGTTGGCCTTAACGAAGGAGATGAATTTGTGCAAACGAGAGCAACATTGATCATCCTCACGGCTTCCTTGCTGTTGAAGTCACCTTCGAGCACCGGATCTACAATCTCCATTATGTCCCCTTTTTGTTGCAGCGCCAACGCCTGAGATTCCACGTAAAAAACAGGTTTCACTAAACTTATCGGTGAACGAATCCCAGATTTTACTACAAATTGCCAACATAATTAAGGGGCTAAAGAGAAAGGAAAGCTCCAAGGGGTTACCCAATTGATGAGGGAGACGTGATCAGCACTTCCATTGTGTTTAGTATTACTCTTCCCGCTAACAATTTCCATTGCCACAACCCCGAAGCTGTACACATCTGCTTTCTCTGTTAATTGACCCCATAATGCATATTCCGGAGCCATATATCCACTGAGTTATAAGAAAACAATATTCAGAACTTGTACCTAACTAACTATGATGTAACTACGGCCATGGTGTGTTTAAACAGTACTACTTACATGGTCCCTGCAATTTTGGTGCTAATGTGAGTGTGTTCTTCTTCATGGAGCCTAGCCAACCCAAAGTCAGATATCTTTGCATTTAGGTCAGCGTCTAAAAGCACGTTACTGGTTTTTATGTCACGATGAACCATCCTGATCAAAGATCCTTCGTGGAGGAATTCAAGCCCTCTTGCGATTCCTACACAGATTCTTTGTCTTGCTTCCCAGTTCAGTTTCAGTGAGCTCTTTCCTGGCAATGGATTTAAACCAAAAATAAATGATTATCACTTTACATGAGATAACATATATGCACACACGAATTAGACTCAAAACGTGAAGAAAAGATGAATGGCGCTTTATTTACCATAAAGAGCAAGAGCAAGGGAGTTCTTTTCCATGTACTCATAGACGAGCAGCAACTGATTCTTCTCACCACAGCATCCATAAAGCTTGACAAGGTTAGGATGGCTTAGACCAGAGATCATTCCTATCTCATTCACAAACTCTCGGTTTCCTTGGCATGACTTAGACGAGAGCTGCTTCACTGCTATGATTGTTCCATCCGACAGCTCTCCCTGCATTATACGTTTCTCATATCAGAAACCAAAAAAAACAGCCATGTTTGAGAAGACCTTGGCATCTGTTTTAGCATACTTTGAATACAGATCCGAATCCTCCTTCTCCAAGTTTGTTGGCTTCATCAAAATCGTTTGTTGCAGCTTGCAGTTGCCTCCATGTAAAGCAAACCGTTTGTAGTCCCTGGGCTCTCAAATCTATTGTGATCATGTTCCAAATAGAAAATCATCAGTATTGCTTTGAGCATATACAAGGAATGAATTGATTCATGTACGTTGTGAGCTCTGCTACCTCTTTCTCTCGTGTTTTTGTCAGCTCTGCATCTTTTCTGAGCATATAATCCCAAGGCCAAGAGAGTAATTGCTAACAAGGCACCCGTTACCCCAAAAATTAGTGGATAATTAGGGTGATGTTCTGTTTTCTCCGCTGAAAATGAGACGATAAACCAATGGTGGTTAGCTCGACTGCCAAAGAACTCTAGACAAAGTCTAGAGGTCACATGGTCGAGTGACATTTGGGACGGAACTAATATTACATGTTGTGGTTTTGGTTTTGGGTCTGAGGGAATGTACGGGCTTCGGCCCAGAAGCTCCTGGTAATTAAAAAAACAAATGAGACTATAAAAGTGTAAATATATATACATTTGCACCTTATAAACACCAAGCTACAGAAAAATATCTTTAACAAAGTAGTTTTTGTTTTTGTTTTTGGACCTCCAGACCTGGAATTTTTAAAATTGGTTACTTTGCTAGTGTTGAATCTGTCATTAGCTATTATTACCCTTGAAGAGCCTGGAACCGCGCCAAAATATCATCACTTTGTTACTCTTACCGGAAGAACTAGGCATGTCGGAAGCAGAGAGTCTAAGATATAACGTATTCCCCTCTTCTTCGAATTGTTGAAGATTCAAGATATCTTTACTCCACGTCAAGCACCGATTCAAGCTTTCATAATATGCATAAGCCTTACAAGAGCAATTCCCTAGACAAGCTGATTCGCAATCGCTAAGAGGCGTTATCTCCAGTATATCTGAATAATCAGGTAACTTCACGTTATGAATAGGCAGAAACAGGTTAATGTCTCCACGAGAGCATTGTAGGTCAGACATTCTGACGCACCCTGCAGAGTAAACCTTCAATTCCCAATCTTCTTGCAACTTGGGCTTAAATCCCGGAGGGCATTGGCAAAAAGTTTGAGAGTTGTCACTGCAAATCCCAAAGGAGCCACAGTAAGCGTAGACTTGGCACTGTTTCCGAGGGTGAGACCAGAACAAGTTCCATTGATCGTTGTTGTCTAACCAAGTTAACTGCTTAATCTGTCCCGATATGTCCATGACCAATCGTGAGACATTCGCCTGGTTGTAGATCGAGTAAGTGAAGTATGACTCTGTCGAGTTAGAGAAAAAGCTGTAGTTGAAGATGTAATTGAGTCTCATTTCGGGGACCGAATCGAAGATCATACGCTGAGGGTTCCAAGGGCCACTTGACCAGTACTGAGTCGATCCGTTCCAGAGGATTTTGTAAGCTGTTGACTCGTCTAGCTCGAGAGAGAACAGACCTGGTGATGGGTCTTCAACATTCTTCCACGACGTGAGTCGTTGACTCTTTCCGGTTCGTTTATCTAACCGGATTTTGACTCCGGGAAGCCACGTGTCACCCGGATGATCAAAGCTTTGCCATAGAACAGAGCCCGATTCGTCTCTGAGAACGAGATTGCCGTCATCGAGCAAAACCGCTTCGAGAGAAGACGAAGAGTTGGTATAATTGAGACCGGTTGACCAAACCGGAGTCTGATTTTCGCCATCGAGTAGAACTAAGTTTCCACCGGAGATTTTGAGAACTGATGTGCTCTTGTGGGAGACTGATTTCTCTCGATTAGCTACCCAGACGATTGTTTGTTGAGAGAGTTTCTGGTACCACATACCTATGTAGAAGTCTGGAGAAGTACCTGGTCTGAAGAAACCCATCTGAAAAGTTCCGTCGGAGGAGACGAGTGTCTGGTCGCCGGAGAGAGTATAGTTGGCGGAGATTGTGTCGGCTGCGGAAGAGACATGGGTGGAGAGGAAGAAGAGAGAAAAGAGGGTGAAGAAGAACGAAACCATGGGAAAAGCTTAGAGGAAAGAGAGAGAGATGGAGAGAGATCATAGGAAGAAAGTCTCTGCTACAAATTTTTTAGCGGGTTATTGGGAAATTTGCAGAGGGTTATTTGGATATGGATTTTAAGAGGGTGGGTTAGTTGGAGCTGGATTTATAAAGAGTTTGTGAATTTTAAAAGTTTAGGGATTTGTTAAATTTGTAAAAAGTTTTGTTAGATTTGTATAAAGTTTTGTGTGTTCAGAAAATCTTTCAAAATACATTATTGTAATCTCTTGGATTCGTGGATTTATAATGACTTTAATCTCTTGGATATCCAAGGTATTTTGAAAGTTTTGTTTTATAAGTTAAATTGTTAACAATTCATGTCCTAATAACACCAGATTTTGAATAACAATAGATTTTGTATGGAATTTAAAAATCATCACACCAATAACAATGGATTTTAGTAAGAATTTAGAATTCATGATCCAATAACAATGAATTATGAAAATTCTAACAATCCTTAAAAATCCTTGTACCAATAACTCCCTATAAGAACTTTTAAAATTTTGAGATTCCATTATAGATTCATAAAATCTTAATAGAATCCATTGTTATTGGTTTAAAGATTTTAAAATTTTATCCAAAATTTTTTATTATTCAAAAAGTTTGGTTTTTAAAGAAATTTTAGACAATTTAACTCATAAAATAAGATTTAACAAGACTTTCAAGTCATTATAATAAAACACTTTGATAGATTTTCTAAATTTACAAACTTTTTCTAAATCTAACAAAACAAATCTCTCAACTTTTAAAATCAATCAAAACTTTATAATTCCATCTCACAATAACCCCCTAAGTATATGGTTCTGTTCCGTGAATCGTCGTGAGGTATGTTGGGTTTGTCAATGGCCAATTAAAAAATCAGAAAGAAAGAGAAAAACAGATATTTGATTTTTGTGCGGTTGTTGGTTTTTTTATCTACGTATGACTATGCGCTTGAATGTTTGCAGTTTTTGAAATGGTTTTTAGTTTTTGTTTTTCAAAAACTACTTTTTTTGCCATTTAAGATTTTGAAGAAATAGATTTCCTAAAATTTAGGGAAACTAGTTTTTAAAGAATTTTTAATTTTGTACACAAAAACCAAAAATCATAATTTATGGGTTTCTAAACATAAGACACCTTAAAAACCAAAAACTAAATAAATTACATTCAAGTTTTTAGAAAAACCAAAATCTACAACAAAAACCAAAAATCAAAATCCAAAAACCAAAATCTAAAATCAAAAACCAAAATTCAAAAACCAAAAACTAAAATCCAAAAACCAAACAAACATTCATCACCTATGTAACATAGTCAAAATGAGCCACTGCTTAATAGCCGCCACTGGCCCCTAACTGTATATATATGAGAATATTACGATGGAAGTCACTTGCGAGAAATTTAATATCAAATTAAAGCACTTATGAATCAGAAAGAAAGAGAAAAACAGAGATTTGACTTTTGTGTGGTTGTTGGTTTTTTTTATCTACGTAGCTGCTTCTCCGAAAGTCCTTTTCCCACTTCAGCTTTCGCTTCCAAAAAACTGTCTTCAAAAACGACGTGTTGCGTTTCCGGTAAAAATTAGTTTTAATTTTTTTTTAAAAATAGATCAATTTTAATAAACAAAAAATTTAGATATATTTTCTTAACCAAACTTTGTTTTATATATTTTATAATAACTAGATTTTTTTTTATAAAAAAAACTCATATAAAATAGTTAAAAAATGTTATGCTAAAAAATGTTTCAAAAACAAAAAGAAAGATTAAAAAATCCCAAAATTTATTTTTTGCCTAAGAACCCCCAAAAAACCTTGAGCCGGCACTGCCCTTGTGAGGCGAAAAACTAACTATTCTCTGCAGTTTTGTCAATAGTGTTGCCAAAGAAACGTGATATCACTATCACTATAAGTGTAAAGTGTAAGTGTAGAGAGAGATAATCGGAGTGTTTAGGCTATGGTCTAGAAAGAATAATGGACTCGGGACTGAGCGGATACAGATCATAAGCAGATTCAGAGGTTGACGTAATCGACACGATATAATCAGACGACAGAAACGATGGCTTGAAGTGCAAGTCATCACCATACACACCAGGGTCTGAAATGATCTGTTCTATCTCAGTCTCCCCTTCAAGCATCTTCACAACTTCCGACATGGTTGGCCTTAATGTCGGAGACTTGTTGGAGCATAGAAGCGATACCTTGATCATTCTCTCTGCCTCCATCACATCGAACACTCCTTCCAGCCTCGGGTCCAGAATCTCCGCTAAATCCCCTTTCCTCTGTAGCACAAACGCCTGAAAATGGAGAACTGAAAATCAAGATCCTTTTCAAATGAGAGAGAGAGATGAGTTCTTTTGGAGGGAAAAGGATTGGTTCAGTACCCAGTCGAGAAGGCCAACGCAAAATTCGTTATCTGGCGTGTACTTTGCATTGCTCTTCCCGCTAACGATCTCCATCGCCACCACACCGAAGCTGTAAACATCTACTTTTTCTGTTAGGTGACCTCTCATTGCATATTCAGGGGCCATATATCCTCTGCAACCAAAACAAAGATTAATTGACCATTTAAACATTATAATATGTTGGATTCATCTGTATGACTGACTATAAAACTGACATTGTTCCCGCAACTCTGGTGGTAATGTGGCTCTTCTTGTCTTCTTGGAGCCGGGCCAACCCGAAATCCGAGATCTTTGAGTTCAGATCCTTGTCTAGCAGTACATTTGTCCCTTTGATGTCTCGGTGAATTATCTTAACCGCAGAGTCTTCGTGAAGAAAAGCAAGCCCTCTTGCTATTCCTAAGCATATTTTGTGTCTTGTTCTCCATTCTAGCTTCAGACCGCTTCTTCCTGCTCCAATAGTTACAAGCAAACAATCACAATCTCAAGACAAAAGGGAAGGCAGTATAAGGATTTTGTCCAATCATCTGTCAGATAGTTTACCAAATAATGCATCAGCGAGACAATTCTTCTCCAAGTACTCATAGACAAGAAGCAGCTCATTTTTCTCAACACAGCATCCATAGAGCTTCACAAGGTTCGGATGCTGCAGGCAAGCAATCATACCAATCTCGTTTACAAACTCTTTGCTACCTTGACATGATTTGGAAGATAGCTTCTTCACTGCAATCAATGCTCCATCTGGTAATCTCCCCTGCATTGTCAAATTTGTGGCATTCGTGATGATACTCACCTCATTTTGAGAGCATTGACATTTCTACAACTTAAACACTTGTGTACCTTATATACAGATCCAAAGCCGCCTTCTCCAATCTTGTTTAAGGGATCAAAATCGTTGGTCGCAAGTTTTAGTTGCCTCAAAGTGAAGGAACCTGTTATTAAATCAGCTCATTTGAGCTGTCAAATTATTTACATGTTTGGTTATGTAGCGGATTCAACTGAATAAGTATACCTCTTTCTGCTGTATTTGCATTTCTAACGCATTTTCTCCAACAGAATGCTCCGAGGAGCAAGAAAGCAAGAGAGAGTGCTAAGCCGACAATAAGAGGATATTTTGTTGGTTTATGATATTTTTTACTGGAAGATTCTGCACTGGAACTGAAGATGGACAGAAGACATTAAACAGAGAAGATTAATCCATATTCAGGCATCGAAGTTAGTTGAAAAACAAAAAAAAGACTCAAAACTTGACATTTTGTCTTCGTACCACCACAATCGGATTCTGAACCTGTAAAACCAAAACAAAAAAAGAATTAGGATGAAAGTTTCTGAGGAAAATTGATGTGTACTTCTACAGAACTTTACTATACTTACTGGGACAAACTGATACTGCAGAGATAAGAGAGCCATAGTTCCCTCGTTGAGGAATGAACATAGTGCCTTTCCCTGCCCAGTAAAGCCGTATCTCTAAAGTGTTATCAGTCACGGTCGTGTTCACTTCTCTTATAACTTCCTTGTGAGTTCCATTAGCTTCCTCTCTGATGCTAAAATCCTCCCAAATCAACTTCCCCTGAACATATAACAAAGTTTAAGACTTCAAGAATGGACTAAAAACACCGAGAGAATGTTTCTTAGGGAATCCGCAGAAAAAGGCTATGTACCTGAACGTAGATGTTAAAAACCCGTTTCGCTAGTCTGCTGTATGGTTCCTCGTCGGAGAACTGAATCTCAGCGAAATGGAGTTTCACATTATAGCTTCCATTTTCAAAGCAAAACGCAAAGTAAGCCAAATTCAGGGGAGAACGCCTAGCTGTCTTATAAAGCTCAGGATATTTCGATGTTACTACAGATTCTGATGAAACCGAGTATGAATCTTCGGTTCTTGAATCATCCATAAAGTCACCAGTATTGCTGAATCCCCAGTTTGTGCCGTGATAGCTCGTAGCTGAACCGGTAGGTCCATAGTTATCACCCTGGTACAGAAACTTTCCACGAGAGTTCTGGATAGTGACGTTAGGTCCCCCACAGTTTATATGCAGCGACCTACTATCTGTACAGAGTGAGCATTTTCAAATTCATATCCAGAAACTTTAAAAAATGGGTATCTGGAAAATCAATAGAAAAGCAAAACAACCTACAATTTTGACAATGCTTTATGGGGGAACAGGGAATAAGTCTGGTTCTGTATACAGAACAATGAGTTAATGACAGAACACAAAGTGGACAGTGATTAATAAGATTGACAAAATGTTCTTACAGTCTGTTTCTTGAGTGTGAACTCTCATACGTGTTTATATTCCTGCATGAAAACACATGTTAAAAGCATCCAGAAAGTTTTAGAAGACAAAAGACGATAGTTAAGATAACAACAAAAGAACATACTTCCTCTCTTTGCAAATTGGAGACCATGTGAAATTATTATAGGAAAGATCACTGCACATGAATAATGGAACCAAGAAACAAATGAGATATTAATGTAATACCGAGAAATGTTTTGACATATATGACTGTGATTAAATAAGATCGGACATACATATTTGTACTTGCAGATAGGAAAGCTCCTGTCTCAACCTTCCCAGACAGCATGTTACCAGCCAGATATCTGAAAAAATATACCATGGAGATGAGTTCAACAGCTTTATTACATATTACATACTTCAAATCCTATTGATCACTGCCTGAAAAAGAATAATCATAGGTTGGTATTTCTCCAGTCAGCCTATTAAAGGAAAGACTTAGCTACATACGTATATTTTGGCGCGGTTGCATCTGCTGGTATTTCTCCACTCAGCCTATTAAAGGAAAGATCACTGCCCGGAAAAAAAAAAGCATCATAAGAAATTTGACAGTGTTTAGCAAGATGCATAATGTTATAAACAGATAACATTAAGCTTACAGAGTCATGAGACTGGGAAGATCCCATAGACTGGAAGGAATTGGTCCTGATAAGTTCATGTTTCTAAGAACCCTGAAAATTAATTTCATCAGTCTAGACATAAGTATTTGATTTTATCTTGACCTGAGAGATAAAGATGTATTGCATACAGATATTTCAGGCTCCTGCTAGCTATATGAGGAACATGTCCCCATCCTGAAACTGTGTCACTGATCCTCCTGCGTAGAAAGAAAAGACTACAGTATCATTTCAAAAAGAGCACAAGCCTCTGTAAGTTACAGCGTTCTTGCTTCAGCATATATGAAAAGAGGATTAATTACAGGTCGATCAAATGCTCCAGACGAAAAATGGAGTCTGGAATAGGTTCTCTAAGGCCACTCGCATAGAGTTCTCTGATAAAAAGGTAAGCACAAGTCAGAAAACAAAATTTAAACCTACAAACTATTAAAGTGCAATGCAAAATATAGATGCTTTTCTTACAATCTTTGAAGTTGCGAGAAGTTGCCGATAAACTCTGGGATCGATCCGTTCAGGCGATTATCGCTTAGATGACTGTAAAGAATAGTATGAAAAGCAATTCGACATGATGAACACATTTTCAAAGCTGATATCTTGTTAAAAAAAAAAAAGCAGGAGAAAGAGGAACATACAGATGAGTTAGCTTTGTTAGTCTTGCTAATGTCTTGGGGAGGCTTCCAACAAGCTGGTTGGAAGAGAGTCCTCTGGAATCAGCAAAACAATCAAATGGATCTGTTTCAATATTTTAAAAGATGATTCAGAAATCGACTAGAAGGGTCTTTCGTACAATCCTTGTAGATTCACCAAGTTCCCCAGTTCCTCAGGAATAGTTCCAGAAAATTGATTGGCTTCAAGAACTCTGAAATCATACAAACGAACAATAACGTTAGTTTCCAAGAAGGATAATTTTTTCTCTGTAATCTCATAAGATCAACAAAGATAATGGTAAGAACATACAAGAAAGTGAGGTTAACAAACTTCCCCAATCCTTTGGGAATGTCTCCTGATAAGCGGTTTGCGCAAACTAAGCTGCAGAGAAACACTTCAGGTAACTTCAGAAGCATTTCTTACTTCCATAAAAAGAAAAGAAACTTGAGAGCAAAGACTTACATAGATTTGAGGTAAGGGAGTGATGCCCATTCCATAGGAATTGAGCCATAAAGGTAATTACCGCATAAGTCACTGCACAAACAAGCACAACAATTCCAGCCATTATAATGTTTCTTCTGCGATAGCGGTAGAGGTTAAAAACAGTTGAAATGCGGGAAGCCTTCCTCACATCGATTCAAGATACCGAAACTTGTACAGCATTGGAGGAAGTCTACCTGGAAGACTGAATGTCTTGAGGACACTGGACATGAGGCAACATAGTTATTGGGTCGAAAACAAGAGATTGTCCCGGGAAATAAACAGACAAAAATGGCTACTTTCTTACAAGTGTGTGATATGACAAGTGCTGCTGTTGTCGAAGTGACAGTCACATCTGATTGTGCTGTTCTGTCCTTCCTTCAGAACACCTTGAGATATCACCAGAGTCTTTGTGAGACATGGATCTTCACTTACGTTCAAGTGCTTAACACCGAGTGTTTCTGCGATATCCTTAAGCGCTTCCACTGGCACCAAACCAGAAACACAATCAAGTTTGGTTCAAATTCACAAAGACAAGCCATTTCGTTTGGCAACATCTATATATATAATGCATTACAACCATTAAACCTTCATCTGGGTGCAGAGAAGGAAAAGCAGATACGGTACAGACCAAGTAAATAAGAGTAAGAACAAAGAACAGTGAGCCAAAAAGGCAGCTTTTCGACATGGTCATGTGCAGAGATGGAAGATTATGTTCAAGTGATCTATATATATATGTGACTTGAAACACTATTTGTATATATAACTGAAGCCCTTTTTAAGTTATACATAGAAAACTGTGAAATGCAGTTTGACTAAGCTGAGAGGCCAAGAGTGTACACATGGGTTAGTCATTGCTTTTAAAGTCAGAGGGAGGAGTGACTATGTTAATCTTTTGTATTTTATTAGGCAGCTTGCCAAATTTAGGTGATAATTGCAAATTTGCAATCCAGCCTCTCTGTTTTCATTTATTTCAGAAATATTAGAAAGAGGATTCTCTTCACCCTTTCCGCTTGCATTGTACTTGCAGAACTACAAAGATTATATGATTCCCAAGCATTATTGATACCACTTTCAACAAAAATACAGCTTAAACAATTCTAGTTTTAGATCTTGAGTCATAATTTGAAGATCATGGCTTGTTTTGTTAATAAATAAAAAGTAAAAACTAGAGGTGTTGACCAGTTTTTATGAATAACTTTGGTTGAGTAATACATGAATTAAGAGTTCAACTAGTCGCATATTTTTGAAGTATTGGTCAGTCTTCTTGAGAGTTGACTTATTCTTTCCCTTGGATCTAAGAACTAGTGGGTATAAAAATTGGGTTACACACCATACTAAAATCTCCTCCTATAAAGGTCAAGGATGTCAGAAGCTCTGCAAATGCCAGAGGGAGAGAGATCCAAATAACCAAAGATATCTCAGACCCTCTCATAAGCAAGGATTCCCTATCCCACTATGAAAACTATAGTGACATCTTCTGTGTCTGGTTATCCAAATTCTCTGGTCCTGTAAACCGGAAATTCATCTGTTCCTAGCACATTTATTTTTCTCTAGAGACTTCAGGGTTATCATTTCATTATACACATTTTGGAATGATTCGTCCATAATCGTCGCAATCAGCGCCACAATCTAGGACATATGCTCAGCCAACAAAAAGTTCTCCAGTGTACATAAAACAGAGTTCAAGACTAAAAAGAGGATGTATGTTGTAAATAGACACCAAAGATGTCACCTTAGTAGGTGTAATAACATGGATTTGACACCTCAGTTGCAATTGGTGTTAAGCAAAGAGCTTTTTACCTAATTTGGCTAGCCTTTCGTGAACAAATCCTAAGCCCAAACTTAACTGTAGCTAGAAAAGAGGCAAGACTTAGTTACTAATCACTACACAGTGCCAACTTTACTTCACCAGTTCACCGTTCAACGTGATTCGATCCGAGCATATTTGCAAGATTTGGTAAACCAGATGTCTAAGCGGCATCCCGTTATGGAAAGGGGTTGTGGTGGACTTTTTACCAAGTCTAATTGCGTCAGTACATTCCAAGAAAATACTCAACAAAGTCTAAGTAGACAATTTTACCAAGTGTAATTGCGTCAGTACATTGTGATCGAGTTCCTGAATGGTTCATGATAGATTCTAAGCAAAAGAAGAAGCTTCGGTGCAAGTTAACATAAACCAGCAAATGTGACTACAGTCTAGCTATCTAATTCTACTCTCAGTGATCCGGCAATACTAGTGTGTCTCTGTGTGTGTTCATAGATAATGCAAATGCAGCTTCAAGCTTACAATCTCTACCAGAAAAGAAGAGAAAAAAGCTATGATCCTTCTGCATTTCAATCGCCGGAACCTTAATCTCTGCAATTTGATATATAAAAAAACAAACCTCAACCACTGGGCGAAAGAAGTGCTGCAATATAGGCGGGGAAGAAGAAGCCATGGTGTTTGAATGGGGGAAATTAATGCACGAGCTCAGGTCGGAGCCACCGGGATGTGTCATCGCCGGTAGAGAGAAACCCTAATTTCATACTGTAAAACCGATACTACCAGGATATATGAAAGAACAAATACTTGAGAGCAAACTGCAATAACAAATTCTTCGTTTATTAGAAATCACTTAAGCAATCTTAACGACTTGCTTAATCNTAACAAATTCTTCGTTTATTAGAAATCACTTAAGCAATCTTAACGACTTGCTTAATCATTTTGATACAATGTTGCAACAGCAACTTGACACTGATCAATTTCTAATTTATTCTGAAACTTCATAACTCACGACTGCTTGCTATGCAGCTCTCTACTTAGATCCTTCAAGACTAAGAACCTATTCCCCAAAAACGGCTAACCCTATCCCTTGCACCCAATCACCTATTTATACTAGCCTATTTCCCAATTCTATACAAAAAGTCTTTAATGCTTCAAATCTTCTGAATCACCAAGTTATGGCAACTTGGTTCCTTCCTTGATCCTCACGTCTTATCGGTTTGTCCACTGCCACGTCATAAACTCAAAGCAACTTTCTTCCCGCGTCAAGTGTGTATCACACATCTCCTATGTTCCAGAAAACTCGATCTTACAATCTCCCCCTTTTTAGCTGAATGTGACATCTCAACCAACCTGCACAAACTACCTCAAATAGCAAAGACTATGCAACCACACGAATATTTATACAAACCCAAATAACATTGAAGGATGCATAGTGGTTCAATTGTTCAAGCAGAAACAAACGAGACGAGCAAATTCACCAAACCAGAAAACACAAACGAGAGACAGTCTTATGTCATTAAGACAAAAACACACAAAAAACGCTCTCAAATCCATATCAGAAAATTCAATCATCACGACCATTTGCCGATCTTTCACTTGCTGCCTCCTCATGATACGAATCATCGTAGACTGGTTCAGATGGAATCGCACCATCGTCACCATCGTCATCAGAATCCGAGAGTGGTTGTCTGACAGGTCTCGCTGTGGTCAAGGTAAAACCGTAATCTCCCCCTGCTTGAGTGCACATTTAGATAAAAGTATACAAATTAACATCAAGCAGTGATACATTCTGTATCATTAGAAGAATCAACTTACCTTTGATTTTTCGCTGAATCTGACGAATAGCAGTAGTCAATTGGTCAAGATCCTCTTGGAGAGAGGGAAGCCATTTAGGTTCATCAATCCCAGTGCTTCGTCCAGCTTTGGAGTCCATGGTGATCTTCAATGGATAACCTGTCAGATCACCATCTCCACGATGTGATGGCACAATCCTCTGGAATTGCAATAGCTGAAAGATGAGGTTCGGAAAGAGTAAGGTTCTGTCCACCGGAGTAGGACGCTCAGCAAGGCGCATGATCTGATCATAGACGATCTTTCCAAAGTTGAATGGCTTATCCAGGAGTAGTGCATGCACGAATCGGAGCCTGTCCTTCACTAGAGTAGTCTTGTTCCTTGTAGGCATCCAGTTTTTGCAGCACAGCCGATATAGAACACCTGCCCTTTTGGAAAGATGGCAAGATCGAAGTCTTGCCCAATTGGAACGTCCCAGCTCAGTCACAGCACTAATGGCTTCATGCAGGTCAACAGTGTCCCAGTCGCCATTGGGAGCATCTTCAGCAAGACCGTACATGCGGTTAATCACAGCAGGAGAGAACTGGAACATCAATCCTCGCACAAACACGAAAGTTGTTCCATGGCGGGATTCAAGATTTACCAAATTTGCATAAAATTCCTTAACAACCTTGGGACAGTATGGTTCGACATCCAGAACGGTATACATCATTCCAGACCAAGTGAGAACTTGTCTTACCCCTTCTAGCTTTGGATCCGTAAGAGGCATGTACACTTGATCAAGGAATTGTCTCAGCTCGAAGAATTCATACCTAACTGTTGCTTCTTCGGAGGAAAAATTACGGATCGGTTTGTGTAAAGGACGACTCAGATCAGGATGCTTCTTGAGCCATACTTTGAACAGCGCTCGATTTTCAGCCACACTAAGTTCCCAATCCGTGAACTCAGTATCAGCTCCTTCTTCTCGTGGATCCACATGGACTCTTCCAGTATCTTCTGATTGCTCACCGTCGATTGACTGAGTTGTTGAATGTGCAGAAGCTGAAACGGTCTTCTCCGGATTATCCCATTGGACTTCAAGGCGATCATCTTCAAGGTCATGAACCACTACAGGGGCCTTCCCATCACGATGAGTGGAAGTTGGATCTCGAAGGCGCAGAAGAGCATCCGCTAGAGTTTCATTGTCATCCGGGACAGAGCGATGAACGCGAACGGACTCAAGAATAGCCTTGCGAGCCTGAGATCTGGTGCGAGATGGAATCATGATATCACAAAGCGAGAACGAAATCCAAGTGAAATTGATGAGAAAGAGAGCAAAGATGCGTTAGGGTTCCTCGGTAACACAGAGCTAGAGGTTTGTGGCACATGAAGCGTCAACTTTTTCTTTATAAAGAGCACCAAACCCTAAAGACACCACTCAGAAAACACGGTTATTCCATAAAAATTTGGGCTTTGAATGGCCCATTAAGCACAAAATCCAAACTATTTAACACAACAATAATAACTCGGCCTAGAGCGCATACCATCATGTGTTACACACTTGTTTACACAGAAAAACTAACACTTTGAAGGAAACTAGAGATGATCCCATGTAATCATATGAGACACATATAAACATCTAGAGAACCAACCTCATAATGAGACACATCATGATTTGTACAATCCCTTGGTTAAGGACCAGCATCGTATCTCTTAGTGTGGTGTTTGTGGATGCAAAGAGGACTAGTTGCCACATACTTTACACTAAGCCATATGCAACAAAAGATTTGACAAAATACCAACATACTCATCCAAGGGTGCAGCAGACACTCAGCTGAGCCTCTTTCACACCACTTGATCAACTATAAGATAGTTAGACACACACCTTCAGCAAATAATCTACGCACGTTGGGTTCAAACTTTGATAAGACTGGAGACAGAACCTTCTTCTACCTTTACTACAATGCATCATTGTTTTTTTTTTTTCCTTTTTTTTTTTTTGCTTTCTTGCACCAAGGCAGTAATCAATTATTGTCAATCGGTCTCCTCCCAATGAGTTTATATATGCAGCTTAACACTCAGCCGAGCTGCTTTTGCATATGAGTTAACTATAGTGAAACGAACTCAGAGGATTCCAATAACAATGATTTTTACTCCTGCCTAATCATGACAGTGATCATCTTCAGATTGAGTATATTGGCACTCTGATGCTGAAGTGATTGTCAGTCATTTTAGGCCTTGTCAAACACATCACATCAATAATCCACACTCACACCTCAGTCTTATCAAGAGCTTTTCAACTCCATCCGAACAGTGATCAAGGTCAGATACAAAACGTTTTAGCGTCCAGATCCAACTTGAGTATTCATCTCACGGAGTAACATTGCATAGATATTAACCACAGGCACATGTTACTATACAAAATAGTTGACTTACAAGTATGAAGTTTTAAGGAGGTTGCACATAGTCTAGCATTTTTCTCTGCAGCCTCAACTCCCTTTGCATTCTGTATTCTTAGAGTTCACACACACCCAAAGCATTTCTGAGATACAGAAAGCTATTGAGATCAAGAGGTTTTGTAAAGATATCTGCAAGTTGATTCTCAGATGAAACGTGTTCGATAACTACAAGTTTTTTCTCTACCAATTCCCTAACAAAATGATGTCTAATGTCAACGTGTTTAGTTCGAGAATGTTGGACCGGATTCTTAGAAATATCTATTGCGCTTTTATTATCACAGTGGACCAACATAGAGTTTGAGGACATACCATAATCAGCAAGCATTTGTTTCATCCAAAGTAATTGAGTACAACAACTCCCAAGCGCTATGTATTCAGCTTCTGCTTTTGAGAGTGATACACAACTCTTTTTTTTGCTGTGCTAAGAAATCATGTTGTTCTCAAGAAAAAAACATCCACCAGAGGTGCTTTTCCGGTCATCCAGACAACCGGCCCAGTCTGCATCACAGAAACCTGCAAGATTCTCATTAGTATCCTTTGAAAAATTTATTCCAAACTCGAGTGTACCTTTGACATATTTTATAATACGCTTGACTGCGTTTAGATGTGATACTCGAGGGGATGCTTGGTATCGAGCACACAAGCCGACACTTAAGGATAAATCGGGTCTGCTAGCTGTAAGATAGAGTAGACTCCCAATCATGGCTCTGTAAAGCTTTTCATCAACCTTCTCACCGTCACTATCACGAGATAGTTTACTAGTGGTACTCATTGGTGTTCTGGCAGTCTTGCTTGTCTGCATATCAAAACGCTTCACCAGATTTTTTGCATATGTAGCCTGAGACACGAAAATACCACTTTCAGACTGTTTCACTTGCAATCCCAGAAAATAGTTCAACTCTCCAACCATACTCATCTCAAATTCCTTGGTCATTGTTGAGACAAATTGTTTCACCAGCTTCTCACACGTACTTCCAAAAATAATGTCATCAACATATATTTGGGCAATAAGAATATCTTTTCCCACTACTTGAACAAACAATGTTTTGTCGACACTTCCACGGGTGAAGTTCGCGTTCAAGAGGAATTGAGCTAACCTCTCATACCATGCGCGTGGAGCTTGTTTCAAGCCATAGAGAGCTCTATTTAGCTTGTACACATGATCAGGGTACTTTGGATCTTCAAAACCTTTAGGCTGAGCGACATAGACTTCTTCTTGTAAAAGTCCATTTAGAAAGGCACTTTTAACATCCATTTGAAAAAGCTTGATATTCAGTATACATGCTATCCCAAACAGAAGTCTGATAGATTCTAATCTTGCCACAGGAGCAAATGTCTCATCGAAGTCAATCCCTTCAATCTGCGAGTATCCCTGAGCTACCAGCCGAGCTTTGTTACGAACTACATTACCATCTTCATCGATTTTGTTCTTATAGACCCACTTAGTTCCTACCACATTTATGTTTTTTGGTTCAGGAACCAGTTTCCAAACATCCAATCTCCAAAACTGCTCTAGTTCCTCATGCATTGCTGCGACCCAAAAGTCATCGTTCAGAGCTTCCATGATGTTTCTAGGCTCTATATGTGAAATAAAGCAGTCCAGCTTAACTATCTCAGACATAAGACATGCAAGTCTAACCATTTCTTTGAAATCAATCTTTCGTCCCCGGGTATGTCTATCCTCTAGTACTCCACCTATGACGTTATCAAGCGAGTGATTCTTAGGGACTTTCACACACACAGGTTTTTGAGCTACTTGCTTGTCACTTAGGGGTGAGACTTCATCAGTAGTAGCTGCATCACTGGAGGTCTCTGCCGAAGTGGATGCTTCCTGATTTTTCTCAGCATCTGCAGAGTCGATTTGTTCCAACTGATAGCTATTTCTGTCATCAAACACAACGTTCACAGATTCATGAATCATCCTTGTTCTGTGATTGTAGACCCTAAAAGCCATGTTGTGATTTGAATAGCCGAGAAAAATTCCTGCATCACTTCTAGAATCAAACTTTCCGAGTTGATCCTTGTCATTCAATATGTAACATATGCATCCAAAGATATGGAAATAGCTTAGATTCGGTGTCTTGCCTTTCCAGATTTCATACGGGGTAAGATTTGTTCCTGGCTTGACATACACTATGTTGATGATGTAGCAAGCTGTATTGACTGCTTCAGCCCAAAATCTAGGAGAAACATTGTTACCATGGAGCATTGCTCTAGCCATTTCCTGAAGTGTCCGATTCTTTCTCTCAACTACTCCATTTTGTTGAGGAGTTCTAGGTGCAGAATACTGATGTCTAATACCTTGACTGTTACAGAAACGTTCAAATATCTCACTCTGAAACTCACCTCCATGATCACTCCTAATCTGCACAATCCCTCCTTTCTCTGTTTTGAGTTGCAGTGCCAAAATCTTAAAGCTCTCAGCAGTTTCAGACTTCTCTCTTAGAAATCTGACCCAAGTAAATCTGGAGAAGTCATCTACTAATACAAAAATGTATTTTCGACCAGCTATACTCTCAGTTTGGATCGGTCCCATCAAGTCCATATGGATGAGCTCAAGTATCTTCTTTGTTCTGATCTCACTAAGTTGTTTGTGTTTTACCTTTATCTGTTTTCCTTTGATGCACGCTTCACAAACAGTGTTTGTAGGAGCCTCCAGTTTTGGAATCCCTCGCACTATCTCAGCTTTGACAATCTTGCTCAGACCGTGGATATTCATGTGTCCAAGTCTCCTATGCCACAATTCAAGCTGAGATTCTTTAGTCAGTAGACATACATCACACTTACTCCACATGTAACAGTTGTTTCCCGACCTTATTCCAAACAACACTACTCTTCCATTTTCATCAACTGCCTGACAATCCACACGAGTGAAAATAACTCTAAGACCTTCATCATAGAGCTGACTAATGCTGATGAGGTTTGCCTTTAGACCATCTACATAGTACACATTGACCAACTGTGGTTTGTCTTCCGAGTTCATATTACCAACACCTCTGATTTTTCCTTGTCCTCCATCACCAAAAGTAACTCTGCCACCTTTCACAGTTGTGAATGAATCTAGAACACTTTGACTTCCTGTCATATGTCGTGAGCATCCACTGTCGAAGTACCAAGGGTTCCCATCTTGTTTCTCAGTGGACATATAGGCGACATTGCTTGTAAGATTACACTTGTTGCCTTCAGAGTCAATATCCCTCTCGCATCTCATGATTTGTGAGAAGCTACACATCAGATTATCTTGTATATTCTTGTTAAGACTCCTTTCTTTTGATGCGCCTATCTTTGCTATCCAGACTCTACCAACACAAGTCGGTTCAGGATAGCATTGACCCTTACTCCAGGCTGATCTGATTTTCTCCATCTGCTGAAGTCTTGAACATTTTGACTTGAGATGTCCCTGAATACCGCAGTAATAATAGCGTCTCTTGGTTCTTTTCTTCGCTGATTCTACACTGTTGACACCTTGATGATCTTTAGGTATAACTTTCTTCGCACTCTCCCTTTTTGCTTCATTTGAATTTCCTTGCACTGACATAGAGTTTGACCCTAAGATGAAGCTAGTAGAGCTGCCGGTTATCCCATTAAATCCTAACCCCCAATTCTTCTTGGGAGGTTGTCCCATAGATAGAATCTTTTCCAGATCTTTGGTTCTTGTGTTCATCATTCGTATTCTCTTGTGATTTTCATTTAACTCATGAAGCAGACTCTCTGCCTTTTCTTTTTCCTCAGCGCATACATCAAGGATGCGCTTAACATTTACTTCGAGGATTCTGTTCTTCTCTTTTTCCTCTAAAAGCTCTTTTCTAAGTTTCTCAACTTCTGTCTCAGTAACCGGATTCACACTCACATCACTGACTATTTGTCCTTCTTTTTCACACTCAAGGATGTTCAGCTGAGCTTTCATCATTGCCTTATCTTTAATAATCTGTAGGTTTTCAGTGCTAAGAGCTACATTCTTGTTATATAGATCACTGTATTCTTGCTTTAAATCAAACTCACCTTCATCATCTGTGTCAGCCTCTGATTCAATGCTTGCAACAGATTTTCCTTCATGAGCCGTGAAAGCAACAAAGTTCAGCATCATTTCTTCGTCTTGAGACTCATCTTCATCTGACTCACTGTCACTGAATACAACTAAGGATTTTTCTTTCCCTTTTTGAATGCTTGGACACTCACTCTTGACATGTCCAAACCCTCGACATTCTGAACACTTAAGCTCCTTCCTTTTAGTCAGAGGACATTCGCTTTTGAAATGCCCAAATCCTTCACACTCATGACATTGTAAGTCATTTTTCTTGTTCGGACGATCCCCATCGAATCTCTGTCCTCTGTCTCCATCTCCTCGTTGGAACTTTTTGAATGTTTTGTTTTGACCTTTTTCAACACGCTTCAGCATTTTATTAAAATTTCTAGCCATGAGACTCATGTTTTCTTCAATTTGCTTGACTCTTGTCACCTTCGCTTTCTGCCGTAAAAGATATTCCTTTCTGCATAGGGGTGTGATCAATGGCTGTTTCCATCTCCTCTGCCTTTAGCATACCACACAGATGATCAAACTTGAGGTCGTCAGTATTTGTAGTATACTTAAGCACAGCTTTATGAGCAGCAAACTTTTCCGGAAGACATCTAAGAAGCTTCTTCACTAACTTCTTCTCTTTATACTTCTTTCCTAGAACAGAAG
This sequence comes from Alliaria petiolata, assembly GCA_020283515.1. NCBI lineage: Eukaryota > Viridiplantae > Streptophyta > Magnoliopsida > Brassicales > Brassicaceae > Alliaria > Alliaria petiolata. Next base: position 61,533,400 of record JAHZTW010000001.1, read on the forward strand.
CTTCATTTGCTATTGTGCTGATCTTAGCTGTGAAGCTTGCAACGGATTCATCTTTACTCATCTTGAGATTTTCAAATTGCGACGCTAGATGATCTATACGAGTTCTCTTCACACTTGTATCTCCTTCAAAGTGATTCACAAGAGTATCCCAAGCTTCTTTAGCTGACTCACAGCCCTGGATAATCTTAAACTGATCCAGATCGACTGCTGCAAATATGGCTGTCATTGCCTTGGAGTTAAATTTTGATGCACTTTTATCAGCTTCCGTCCACCGTTCTTTCGGTTTATGTTTCACATACGTACGTGTTGGGAGTGTCTTATCTTCTGACTTCTCTTCAACTAAAATAGTCGGTGCTTCCCAACCATCTGTAACAGCTGTCCATGCATCCTCATCAATACCACGAATGATGTGTCTCATTCGTGCTTTCCAGTGACCAAAATTCCCTACATCCAGCATCAGGGGTTTTTGCACAGCAATTAGCTCTTTCATAGTATTCATGAATGTCACAAGATCTCGACCTGTAGAATAGATCTAGTAATCTATAAGAGGTGACCTGTTCTGATACCAAATGTAAAACCGATACTACCAGGATATATGAAAGAACAAATACTTGAGAGCAAACTGCAATAACAAATTCTTCGTTTATTAGAAATCACTTAAGCAATCTTAACGACTTGCTTAATCAATTTGATACAAAGTTGCAACAGCAACTTGACACTGATCAATTTCTAATATATTCTGAAACTTCAGAACTCACGACCGCTTGCTATGCAGCTCTCTACTTAGATCCTTCAAGACTAAGAACCTATTCCCCAAAAACGGCTAACCCTAGCCCTTGCACCCAAACACCTATTTATACTAGCCTATTTCCCAAATCTATACAAAAAGTCTTTAATGCTTCAAATCTTCTGAATCACCAAGTTATGGCAACTTGGTTCCTTCCTTGATCCTCACGTCTTATCGGTTTGTCCACTGCCACGTCATAAACTCAAAGCAACTTTCTTCCCGCGTCAAGTGTGTATCACACATCTCCTATGTTCCAGAAAACTCGATCTTACAATCTCCCCCTTTTTAGCTGAATGTGACATCTCAACCAACCTGCACAAACTACCTCAAATAGCAAAGACTATGCAACCACACGAATATTTATACAAACCCAAAGCTTCGGTCTTTATCAGTGAAGTCTGAGGGAAAAAAGAGAGAGGACAGAGATCTTATGTAAACCGTGGTACACTTACGGCCTAGAAAAAACAAGGGACTCGGGACTAAGAGGGTACAGATCGTAAGTAGATTCACAGGACGAAGGAATCGACACGAGGTAATCGGAAGGTAAAGACGATGTCCCAATCTCCGACGGTCCCTTAAACCTCAGTTCATCTCCGTAAACTCCAGGGTCTGATATGATCTGCTCTATCTCAGCTTCCCCTTCAAGCATCTTCACAACTTCCGACATGGTTGGCCTTAATGTCGGAGACTTGTTGGAGCATAAAAGCGAAACCTTTATCATTCTCTCTGCCTCCATCACATCAAACACTCCTTCCAGCCTCGGGTCCAGAATCGCTGCGAAATCCCCTTTCTTCTGCAACACAAACGCCTGAAAACGAAAACATCAAGAATTTCTTTTTAAGTACCCAATTGAGAGAAAGCTGAGTTCTTGTGGGGAGGAAAGGATTTGGTTTAGTGTACCCAATCGAGAAGGCCAACGCAAAGTTCGTTATCTGGCGTGTAATTAGCATTGCTCTTCCCGCTAACGATCTCCATTGCCACCACACCGAAGCTGTAAACATCTGCCTTTTCTGTTAGGTGGCCCCTCATTGCATATTCAGGAGCCATGTATCCTCTGCAACCAAATCAACCAAATCACTTTTTTGGTAAACGCAATATCATAAGTAGGATTCATGTATATATATGACTGACATTGTTCCTGCAACTCTTGTGGTAATGTGGCTTTTCTCGTCCTCATGGAGCCTGGCCAACCCGAAATCTGATATCTTTGCGTTCAGATCCTTGTCTAGCAGTACATTTGTTCCTTTGATGTCTCGGTGAATGATCTTAACCGCTGAATCTTCATGTAGAAACGCAAGCCCTCTCGCGATTCCCAAGCCTATTTTGTGTCTTGTTCCCCATTCTAATCTCAGACAGCTCCTTCCTGCACCAAACAGTTGCGAGAAAACAATCAATCTCAAGACAGAAGAAGAATGCAGTAAAAAGATTTGGTCTCTATCATTTACAGAGGTGGAGAAGAAGCAGAACTTTACCAAATAGTGCATCGGCAAGACAATTGTTCTCCAAGTACTCATAGACAAGAAGCAGCTGATTATTCTCACAACAGCATCCATAAAGCTTCACAAGATTCGGGTGCTGCAGGCAAGCGATTATGCCGATCTCGTTTACAAACTCTTTGTTGCCTTGACATGATTTGGAAGATAGCTTCTTTACCGCAATCAATGTTCCATCTGGTAATCGTCCCTGCATTGTCAATTTTTCTTGCTTCAACTGATACTCACCTCTTTTTTGAACATTGACATTTCTACAACTTGAAAATACTTTTGTACCTTGTAGACAGATCCAAAGCCGCCTTCTCCAATCTTGTTTAAGGGATCAAAATCGTCAGTTGCAACTTTTAGTTGCCTCAAACTGAAGGAACCTGTTATCATATCGATCAAAATCTCTTTTAGCTCTGTGTTTACCAAACACTAAGGCTGTTATGCCCAGAACTTTAACCGATATTACCTCTTTTTCCTGCATCTGCATCGCTAACACATTTCTTCCAATATAACGCGCCAAAAATCAAGAAAGCAAGAGAAACTATTAAGGCTGTTATGCCGAGAATGAGTGGATATGTTCTTGGTTTGTGTTCTTTTGTGACTGGAAGAATCTGCACTGGAACTGAAGATGCGCAGAAGCAAATAATGAGACAAAATTTGATCCACTTTCATACATGAATAGCTGAAAAGAGGATTAAAAGACTTGACATTTCTTCTTCTTACCGCCACATTCAGATTCAGAACCTGAGAAAACAGGAACAAGAAATTGATTAAGATGAAAGTTTCTATGAGAGAAACTTGATGCTACTTTGTTACTGTATAACTTTTACTTACTGGGACAGACTGAGATTGCAGAGATAAGAGAGCCATAGTTCCCTCTTTTTGGAATGATCGTCGTGCCTTTCCCCGCCCAGTACAACCGTATCTCTAAAGTATTATCAGTCACAGTCGTGTTCACTTCCTTTATAACTTCCTTGTGAGTTCCATTAGCTTCCTCTCTGATGCTGAAATCCTCCCAGACCAACTTCCCCTGAAAGCAATGACTTGAAGAATTGGGTCAAGACGCTGAAAAAGGGTTCTTGAGGAATCCGCAGTGAAAGGCTATATGTATATATACCTGAACGTAAATGTTAAACATCCGTTTCGCTAGTCTAGCGTATGGTTCCTCATCTGAGAACTGAATCTCCGCAAAATGAAGTTTCACATTGTAGTTTCCATTTTCAAAACAAAAGGCAAAGTAAGCCAGACTCAGGGGAGAACGCCGAGCTGTCTTGTAAAGCTCAGGATGTTTTGCCGATACTACAGATTCTGATGAAACTGAGTATGTATCTTCTGTTATTGCATCATCCATAAAGTCACCAGTATTGCTGAATCCCCAGTTTTTCCCATGATAGTTCGTAGCTGAACCGGTAACTCCATAGTTATCACCCTCATAGAGAAACTTCCCTCGAGAGTTTTCGATAGTTACATCAAGTCCCCCACAGTTTATACGAAGCGACCTACTATCTGCAGAAAAGCGAATTTCTTTCAAGATCATTCTCAAAAGCTTGAAAATGGAAGCAAAAGATAACTTACAATTTTGACAATTGTTTATGGCGGAACATGGAAGAATTCTGGTTCTGTATCAAGAACAATGAGTTAATAACAGTATGCAAAGTGAGGTGCGATTGATAACATTGGCAAGAAAATGTTCTTACAGACTGTTTTTTGACCGCGAGCTCTCATATGTGTTTACATTCCTGCATCAAAACATTATATTCTTTAAGCTTTTCAGAAAGTTTTAAAGAACAGTACTTAGGATAACAATAGAAGAACATACTTCCTCTCTGTGCAGCTTGGAGACCATGTGAAGTTATTATAAGAAAGATCACTGTCCATTGCAAACGCCAAAAAAAAAAAAAAGCAAGAGATCAGCCTAATACGGTTGAGATATTTTTGATGTTAGAAGATGATATTGGCCATACATATTGGTGCTTGCAGTAAGGAAAGGTCCTGATTCAACTTTTCCTGACAACATATTTCCAGCCAAATATCTGGAAAAAAAAAAACAAATGAAACCAGGAGATGATTTCAATTTTTTTTAACTTCATACAATAAAAATGCTCTGATAATTTAACACATTGGGACATACGTATATTTTGGCGCGGTTGCATCTGCTGGTATTTCTCCTGTAAGTCTATTAAAGGAAAGATCACTGCCCGGAAAAAAGAAAAAAAAAAAGCATCATAGTCAAAAGATTGGATGGTGTTTAGAAAAAATGCAGAGTGATATAAACATATATACAAGAAACTTACAGAGTCATGAGATTTGGAAGATCCCAGATATTGGTTGGGATTGATCCTGTTAAGTTCATGTTTCTGAGAACCCTGAAAATTTTAACAGAATCAATCTTGAGTCTTCAAAAAAATGTATTATAAACAAAGGAATTTTTTCTGGACTAGAGACATTAGTATATGTAAGACACACTGCATACAAAAATTTCAGGTTCTTGCTAGTGATATGAGGGAATTGTCCCAGTCCAGCAGTTGTGTCGCTGATCCTCCTGCATAGAAAGAAATTAATGGATAGAGTTTTAGACTACAGAAGAGCACATGCTTCTGTAATATACAGTCTTCTTACTTACAGGTCGATCAAATTCTCTAGACGAAAAATGGAGTCTGGAATAGGTTCGGTTAGGCCACTCGCGTATAGTTCTCTGATTAAAGATAGGCACAAGTCAGAAAACATTTGAAATTTATTGAAATGATTCAAGCTGCTATTAAAAACTGTAATCCACAGTTTCTTGGCTTACAATCTTTGAAGTTTTGATAAGTTCCCGATAAACCCTGGGATTGATCCGTTAAGGCGATTATCGCTGAAACGGCTGCAAACAATAGAATGAAAAAAGGTCATACATGATAGTTATGTTGAACAGATTTGAAAAGAGACCATCTTGTAATGAGAAGAAAACTGATATTACAGATTAGTCAGATTTTTTAGTCTTGCTAATGTCTTGGGTACGCCTCCAACTAATTGGTTAGAAGAGAATGCTCTAGAAGAATCAACAAAGCAAAAAGAAGGATTAGTTTTATCATGTTTGAGAGAATCAATCTAATCTATAATCTTGAAAACTTTTTAAAAGTGTGATTAAGAGTTTCTTGCTTACAATCCTTCTAGGTTAACCAGGTTCCCGAGTTCCTTAGGGATAGTTCCAGAGAATTGATTGGCTTCAAGACCTCTGAAATCATTTAACTCTTAGTCTACGATTTTTAAAAAGGATGAAACTTTATATGTAATCACATAAGATGAACAAAGAGAACGGTGAAACATACAAGAGGGTGAGGTTAACAAACTTCCCCATTCCTTTGGGAATATCTCCAGATAAGCGATTCGCGCAAACAGAGCTACAAAGTATATACATTCCAGGTAAATTCATAAGCATTTGTTACTTCCTTAACAAGAAACTTGAGATGAAAGACTTACATAGATGTGAGGCAAGGCAGTGAAGCCCATTCCATAGGAATTGAGCCATAAAGGTAATTACGGCACAAGTCACTGCATAAACAAGCAAAAAAAAGTTTCGGTTTTTATAATTTTTAAGTCTACGAGAACATTGAAAACAGAGGAAACAGAACACGAAGAACACTCCTCACATCAGTTCAAGATACCGAAGCTTGGAAAATTCTGGTGGAAGTCTACCCGGAAGACTGAATGTCTTAAGGATACTGAAAATGAAGCAACATTAGTTATATTGAAAACAGAGATTTTCCCGGGAAATAAACAGAAACAAAGCGGCTAGTTTCTTACAAGTGTGTGATATGACAAGTGCTGTTGTTGTTGAAACGACAGTCACATCTGATTGTGCTGTTCTGTCCTTCCTTGAGAACATCCTGAGTTATCACCAGAGTCTTTGTGAGACATGGATCTTCACTTAGGTTCAGGTGCTTCACACCGAGTGTCGCTGCGATATCCTTAAGCGCTTCCACTGGCAAAGACAAACAGATCCGAAACAAAATAAAAAGTTTTAGTTCAAATTCATAAAGATAAGCCATTTTGTTAGGTAACATATATATAAATGCATTAAAAGTTAAAACCGTTAAACCTTCATCTGGGTGCAGAGAAGGAGAAGCAGAGACAGTACAGACCAAGTAGATAAGAGTAAGAACAGAGAGAAGAGAGCAAAAAAGGCGGCTTTGCGACATGATCATGAGCTTGTAAGCTACAGACATGGAAGATATTATGTTCAAGTGATCTACATATGACTTGAAAACACTACATATATAGTACTAATTACTAAAGAAAACAACTAACCCTTCTTTAATACGAATATTTATTTAAAAAAAATATATAGAAAATTGAGGAAAATGTGAAGTGTCTTGTGAAATGCAGTTTGACCAAGCTGAGATTTAAGAGTCTACACATGGGGTCTGTTGCTTGTTAAAGCCGGAGAGATGTATCACTTTTGTAAATTACAATCCAGCCTCTCTGTTTAAATTTATTTACAGTATGAGGAGAACTTTTAGAATGAAGTTTTTCACCCTTTTTGTTTGCATTTTAGTATTCTCTAATTTTAGAACTACAGTAAAAGAACATGCCTAGCACTAGTGAAATTTCATGATTCTTAAATCATTACTGTCACCATTTTTCAGAAAAAAAAACTTTGCATAAACAACCCTGCCTTTAGATCTTGAGTTCCAATTTGAAACGTCGTGGCTTGTTTTGTCAAGAAATGTAAATAGGAGGAGTTGACCAGTTGTGTATTAATAATCTTGATTGAATTTTACATGAAATTTCTTATGTTCTTGAACTAGTTGACTTGCACTTTCCCTTGGATCCAAGAACTAGTTGGCATAAAATTTCGCTATCGATTATAGTTTTATGCAATAGGTACTATAGTACTAAACGGACTTGAGTCAATTTGGTCCTTTCCTTGGTAAGTCAACTCATACTATTAAGTGGAGTATTTTAGACAATCTTTACACAGAAGATTATATTTAAACCAAATGAAGAAATTTCATTGTTTGTGTACAGATCATTTAACAAATCCAGCCTATCAAATAATATATTGGTTTTATTAATGTAGTAATCTGGATGCTGTTAGATTAAAGATCTCACTGCATATATTTTTGAATTTAAAGGCTTCAAAAGTACTACTGGGAAAGAGCACACTGATTTGATTTCATTTCTTCTAGGTTTAGAGTTTCTACAACACTCAGTTCCCAACTAATCAAAGCATATAGATACAAAAACAAAATTACAGTAAATGGCTAATCGTGTAATAAACACACAAACATTTTACAAAATTAAGAGTCAGTTAATTTTACAAATTGGAAATCTCTTCAAGTCCTTGACTCTTGTTGCTTTCTTTCTTGTCCAACCGCCTGAGTAGAGAAAGAAGAAGAAGAAGGATAACTGTCAACAGAACACTGCGTCTTACTGTTCTCCACGCCTCTCCTCAAATCTTTAAACGCCTTAAACCTTATATCCCCTGATTTCTTGCTTGATCCCGGGATTGAATCCGGCACTGGATAGAGACCTTCGAGCATAGCAACCACCTCTGACATTATAGGTCGATCTGTTGCAGAAGCGCTCGTGCACACGAGAGCCACTTTTATAACTGCCTCTGCTTCTTTTTGGTTCACTTCAGGCCTCAATCTCTCATCCACCACTTGCATCAAGTGCCCTGATTCTTCACACTCAGTAGCCTGCAGATACAACAAAAGGGTTTATCAAGAAAACCCCTTTTCGGTTTTTTAAAAAAGTTCATAAGCAACTGAAACTTGGGATCAGATCATATTTTACCCATTCCAAGAGGCAGACGGAGTCTCCTGCCGCCATGAAACTGCTGTTGTTTACGCCAGCGACGATCTCTAGAACCAAAACGCCGAAGCTGTAGACATCTGCTTTGAAAGATAGGTAACCCCACAGTGCGTATTCTGGTGCCATATATCCTCTGCAGAGTTTCACATGATTCTTCAGGTTAACAAACAAACAACAACTGTAAATAACGGTAAAAAAAAAGGCGGGCTCGGGCCTCACATGGTCCCAGCGACTTTAGTGCTGACGTGTGTATTCTCCTCTTCATCGAGCCTAGCCAATCCGAAATCAGATATCTTGGGGTTCAAGTCTTTGTCTAATAAAATATTAGTGGCCTTGATGTCTCTGTGTACAAACTTCAACGGTGATTCCTCATGGAGAAACGCGAGACCCTTTGCAATCCCGACGCAAATATTAAACCTCGTAGGCCAGTCCAGTGAAATCTGTTTATGCTTTGGACCTATACATTGCAAACACACACACACACACACATTTTGTTTAGAGCTGAAGCATCAAAAAGGCTTTCATTAGCCATAGGTGGAAAATTAAAAAAAAAACTCACTAAATAACGCTTGAGATAAACTGTTGTTTTCCATGTATTCATACACCAGCAATAGCTGAGCCCGCTCGACGCAGAAGCCATGGAGCTTGACGAGGTTTGGATGTTGAAGACAAGAAATCGCGCCTATCTCGTTTAGAAACTCTCGGTTCCCTTGTCTGGATTTTGATGAGAGCTGCTTAACTGCTATAACTCTTCCATCAGATAACACACCCTGCAAAATGAGATTTAATATCAGCATGAACTGCACTACAACTTTCATTTCTTCATATCACAAGAACCATCTCATCCCGTAATCTTTACCTTGAATACAGGACCAAAACCACCTTCTCCGATCTTGTTAGTTGGATTGAAGTCATCCGTAGCAAATTTAATTTGCCTTAATGTAAAAGTTCCTGACGGCAACTCTTCTTCATAGGGATCTGTGGGAAAAACTTAGAATCAATACACAAAAAAAAGAAAACACTTTCTTTACTGGCTTAAATTCACAATGTTTCCCTATTTCAAATGAACATAAGCTCGTGTCTAAGATGCAAGTTAGCTACTAGATTCTTGGACTCAGACTTTCATAAGAAACAGTCTGCTATGATCACCTCCATATCAAAAGCAAAAGAGAATGAAATACAAAGTAATGATCACCTTTTCGTCTCTGCCAACATCTTGGAAGGCAGCCACAAATCCACAGAATCCCCAGTATAAAGATAATAAGAAATGTGGCTCCAACTCCGATTGCAATATATGCTCCCAGGCTCATTCCACTTCCCGGTGGTGCGCACGGCTTAGAATCTGTACATTGATGGTATTAGTACTAAGAGAAACTACTGTGGCAAGAAATGAGTTCATAATGCATACATATCCAACTGGTTTCTGCTATACTTAGAAAGCTACCTGAGAGTACGGAAATAGCCGATATCATAGGACCATAAACCCCTCTAGCGGGAATCCTGGTGGTTCCTTTACCGGCCCAACCCAACCGGATGGCTAAAAAGTGGTTAGTCACATTGACAGTAAATGATTTGGTTATAGGTTTTAGAGCTCCCTTAGCCTCATCCATGATATTGAAGTCCTTTAACACTAATTTCTCCTGCCGAAAAGAGTGCTTAAGAAAAAAGAACTTATTGCATTCAAAGCCGTTTTGAATCTCACCAGCGGGGGCAAACACCAACCTGAATGTAGATGTCGAACAAACGCCTCCCAAGCCGGCTATAGTTCTCATCATTGGTGAACCGCAACTCAGCAAAGTCTAGATTTACAGTGTATTTTCCATTTTCCAAGCAGGCATGGAAGTAAGTGAGAGATACTGGAGCTATTCGTGCTGTTTTGAATAGTTCAGACAGGTTAGATGACGGAACAAACACTGTGAATCTTGTGTTTTGGAAATTGTTGTCGTCCATGAAGTCCCCTGTGCTGCTGAATCCCCAATTAGCATTAGGCTTCAAAAAATACTTAGCAGCACCACCTTCAGCTTCTCCATCTCCTTCATATAAGATTTTGCGTTTTTTTTCCTTTAAAGTTAATTCACTTCCACCACAGTTCACATGGAGGCAGCTAGAATCTGCCAGATAAACCAAATTGCATAAATGAGAGAGAATAAACGAGTAAACTTTCCACATCAACATTTGTATTTTATAATGATAAAAAGACAGGAAATAACAATATCGACGTGGGACTATAGTAGAAGGCAACTTAGCAGGTGATTTCAGATGAGAGACCATTCTGAAACGATCTATCATCACTAGTCCTATGTGATTGTAGGTTTTTATTATTTGGTGACACGGTTAAGTAGGTAAGCGTACTTACATCGAGGACATTTGAAATCCTTGATGCACGGCAGAAACTTGCTCCTATAAAAACATCAATTGGGCATAAATCTGTATCAATTTTGGAAGTCTTTTTTTGGAGAGTACAAACATTTCAGCTGAATATCTAAGGTGCAAACATGGAATCTAGAGCTAAAGATAATCAAAAGAAAGGACCTTACGATTTTTTTGTCGAAGTGCTCTGAAACAAGTTTAGATTTAGATTCCTAAAACAAGGAAAAGCCGGATAAATTATCAGTTAAAATGCCAATTATGTCTACCAAAAACGTCAAAGAAGAAAACATGACAAGATCCTCACATGTTTGGCCGACAAGAACGACTTTCAGGACTCTGCCACTCGAGGTTATTATACGAAAGATCTCTGCAGCAACAAGCGAATTGACATCAAAATGGAGATGTAATGCGACACAAAACTTGGATTCATATTCTTCTGAGAAAGCAATGTTAAATGCAATTTGAAATCTCCAGAAATGTACATACACAGTGATTCCATCCCTTAGTAATTCATCTGGAGCATCCCCCTCTAGCTTATTTCCAGCCAAAATTCTGCAAAGAGAAGTTAACTAATAATTATGAGTCAAAGTAAGATAGAACATTAAACGTATATGACAGTAGAATCTTTTCACTTACGCAAACCGTAAATTTTCTGCTTGCGCAAACGACGGAATTTCCCCGACCAACTTGTTAAAACTCAAATCCCTATTCACAAACGTAAATATGAATTAATCAATCCTGACATTGTTTCGTGTACAAACCTACTCTTCATTTGCTTTAAGTTCACATCCTTCGGTTGTATATCAACTAATAATGTGAAACAGAGTTCGCTGGGAACCACTGAGACTTGATAAAAACGTCTGGAAGACATGCTTACAGTGTCTCCAGATTCTTCAAATTTGAAAGATATTCAGGAATTTTTCCATAAAGGTTACAGTTCTTCAATATCCTACAACGTAAAATAAACAAAAGTTAAATAATTTAAGAGATGGATGGAACAGCTTCAAGAATGGCACATAACAGATCTAACTTACAGCTTAGAAAAACCTGTCGAGTTCTTCAACGAAGGGAATGGTTGGACTGGTCCACCTATATCACTGATCCTCCTGAAAACAATAGGTCATTGTTATAAAAGCGTCATCTGCATTACAATAGATGAAAACAAACTAAGTTTATGGAGAAAAAGTTGACGTCATTAAGAGTTGTGTCTACTCACAGATTAGCAAGATTGCTCAGAACTGAGATGACCGATGGGATTGGACCAGTGAGACCAGATGCAATCATTTCGCTACAAGCAATAAAAAGAATACCATCACTGGGTGCTAAAAAGAAATAAACAAAGATATAGTTTAAGAAGAAGGATTTTACAGTCTCTTGAGTTCCTTCCAATTTCGTAAGTAACTAGGTATCGTTCCACTGAGTCGGAGATCGTTAACCCTGCTGTATTGTGCAAAACCAAGCAGCAGATGAACAAAGGAGACCAACATTATAAGTAGTTAAGTTAGGAGAAAACAGAACAGAAGTTTTACAAATCTGTCATATTCGGTAGTTTAGATAACGAAGCTGGCAAATTTCCCGTCAAATTGTTGGAGGAAAGCAGCCTGCAAGAAATGACCCCCCGGAGAAAGATCTCATCTTTCAGAAACACACCACGCGCTAAAACATAATCACAATAAAAGAAACAAAGTAACGGAAAGGGAATCAGAAACTCTTACAGTGTTTTCAAGTTGACTAAGTTCCCAAGCTCCTGAGGAATGGTTCCAGAAAACGCATTTGACTCGAGATCCCTATACAAGAAGAGGAAAAATAATATAACAGCACTCCTTATAGAGAATGCTAAAACTTTCACAGATGAGAAGTGCACCGAAGTATTCTAATTGTTCAGCTAAGCATACAACATGATGACCTTAACTAGTTCCTGTTTAGGAAAGGCTAATAGTGAGACCAAACCAGCTAAGCAGTGCAAGTTTCAAGAACTTAAAGGATACTTAGTACCTGAACTTTCCATTTAAATGAACACCAAACCAGTTTTCAGAACAAAGAAGATTGATCGATGCTCGAAACTTACAAGTAAGTTAGTGAAGTAAGGTTTCCCAACTCTTTCGGAATTTCCCCTGACAGCCGATTCACAAGAAGAGAGCTGCAGAGACATTCTGTTACTGTTACACGAGCATTTAGACACTAGAGCTAAATAACAAGAGGCAATATTCTTACATAAAAGTCAAATTTGACGAAGCCCATTCAAGTGGTATGCTCCCATTGATGTAGTTGTAGGCCAAGTCTCTGAAGAATAGCAAGAAACGGTGGTCAAAATTAGCAGCCTTTATCTGCTGAGAATTGGTTAAAAAAATTGCCTATTTAGTCTATAGCAAGGTTGAGATACTTTTTATGAGAGCACTTACATCTCCCGGAGGTTGGGAAGTTTATTTATTTGAGGAAGAGTTCCTGGAAGATTATGATCCTTGAATGCACTAAAGAACAAGTGAAAGAGAAATTAGAAAATGATAACAATTGCGAAGACAAGTTATCAATTTAGTCAAATCAGGACATGGTCAACGCCATTTTTAGACATTATGCACATGAGACACTAACACGAAGATGCACCAAATATAAACTCTAGCATCTGTACAGAACAGCTTATAGACATAGGGACAACAATTAACCTTTTCTACACAGCAAATATCACTGATCAACGGGTGCACGACCAAACACGAATATAACCATAATGCCTTTGAGATCTTACGACATTCAAACGAGATAGACCCAAAAAGAAAGTTATGAAGAGTGCCAAAGAATTCTTACAATTTCACAATATGACAATCAGTGTCGTTCGTGGGGCTGCATTCACATTCTATCTCTTGCTTAGATGTCGAAGGAGGAGTTTCGGTTAGCCCCACCTTTTCGATCTTACATTCTTCAGCATCAAATTTCCAGTACCTCGAGCCCAATGTGGTAGCGATTTGCTGCAGAGCATCGACTAAGGAGCAGGCACAGAAGCAAACAGCATAACACACATCAGTGCAATTACGTGAGCAAAAGCAAAGATTACACTCTTGGCCTTAACAATGAGAACATTCATGAAAGTAACATGAATCGGAAGAAAGGTAAACAATTTAGAAAGATAAACAATTTATCTTGACCTCTTCATCCACACCAAAAATATAGGATCTTTGAAGAAACTGCCTTTTAAGTTTTAACATATGTCATCATCAAGACGATTCCTTTCTCAAGGAAACTCAATGGTCAAAGGATATTCAAACCAAAATCAATCAACAATGATTTTATAAACGCAAATTGACCCAAGTATCCATCCAATCCTGAAGATTCTGGTCCAAAATACTTCGATAAAAAATAAAAATAAAAATAAAAACCTAGAGAAATGCAAATGTCACCAGATAATTTACGGTTACCAATCAGAAAATCCCCTTTCCGACGAGTAAATAAAAATTCAGAAACTTTATCATATAAGGAAACTTTACGAAATAAAAAAATGGCGCAAAATATGTAAAAATCTGTAAACCCAGAATCAGAAAAAGGAAAGAGAAAGGATCAAATGAACAAGAAATTTCATGGGAAAAAAAAACCAGAAAGGAACTAACTTGAAACTTACCTTCATCCTGCGGTAATTTGATAGCATTTATACTGTAAAATTGGAGGCAAATGATTGCAAAAACAGAAAATGCAAAGATATTAACATCCTTCTTCTTCTTCTTCTTCTTCTCGGCAAACATTTGATACAGAGATGCAACAACAACAAAAATCTCTGGGGATAAGGCAGACGAGAGACGTAATCAATGTCTCATCGAGAATGATAAATCGTATGGAAGATCTGAAGTTTCTGGGTTGGTTTGGCAAGTGTGATGATTAGTGTTTTTTTTGTCAAATTATGACAAATCTACATAGAAGAATCTACCAATAGTGTTTTTCCTCCCTTCGTTTTTCTGGTTTTTTTTTTTTTTTTACTTTTTTATCTACAAGTCGATTTTTTTCTTCTTTTTTTTGAAAACAATTTAAGTCAAAAAATTTCTTACAACCGTATATTATTAGTCAAAATTTAAAATTAATGAGACGAGTAAAACCGAAAAAGAATGGGTTACAATCCCACAAAGAGAAAAAGCACTGACCCTACAAAAGTTGAACAAATCATCCACTAGAGGTAGGAGGAACACATACATCAAAAATAGTATTTTTTTATATCTGTTTAGACCATTCTTTTTAACCATTCTTTTTTATTTTAATGTGTTTACTGAAGGAAGAGAGGACCAAAATAGTCGCGCAAAAATAAAGGTTCCAAAATAGTAAGAACCCAAAAAGAAAAAACAATTGTTGACAAAAGAAAAAAAAAACAATTATTCATTATTATGTGTGACTGTGTAAGTACTGTAGTTGTTTAAAGCAAAGTAGATTCTCTTGATTTAAAAGAAGACAAAATGAGTTGGAAAAAGACATTGAAAATGAAATTGATAGGTGGCAGAATTAGGGGTTGAGCATATATATTAATTAGGGGAGAAGTAACAGAACTTCAATAATCGCAAGTACATAGTACAAACTAGTATAACAAATATTGAAAACAAAAGAAATATGTATTCGGTTTAGTGGTGGTGGAAGCAAGCAATAAAATGAGCTTTGATCGTATATCAAACCACAACAAAGACTAAGACAAAGCGGATATCTAAACATCATCAACTTTTCAATCAGTTTGATTTCGTTGATTATCTTTTTCCTTTGGTTTTGTTTCTGTTAGTCTGGTTTTGTTGTATGTAATCTTTTATTGTGTATGTTTCTTTTCTTTTCGAGATTGTGCTCTCTTCTTTTTTTGTCTCCAGGATTTCTACTTTTTATTTTACAGTAATTCATTTTGGAAATAAGAAACAATTATCTCGCTACCAATGTTCTAGACTCAAACCGGAATGCAAACATGATAATTTTTCGGATAAGAAGATGACTAAGTTTCTGTCCGACTGCGAATCAATATCTTATTATATAAAGTAGGATGCATCAAAGTTAGTTTTTAACATGATCGTGAGATGTGTAAAGTTAATCGATTAGATTTTGACACGTGTTAAAAACATTAAATTAAACCAATTAGATTTTAACATAATGTTTACATAAATCTAAAAAATAGTTTTAAAAATAAAAAGGAAAATAAGTATATTTTTCAATTTCAATTACTAATACAAAAAAAAATCAAAAAGGTAAATAAGAAAATTAAGAAAAAGAAAAATAAGTTTTTTTAATGTTTTTCATTTAAATTAAAGAAATTGTATGATCGATTACTAATACTAAAAGGAAATCAAAAAGGTAAATAATAAGTTTCTTTTATCAAAAAATCTAAAAGGTAAATAATAAGTTTTTTTTATGTTATTCATTTAAGTTTTTTTCTGTTTTTAATTGTTAGAAAAGATTTAACCATTTTGGTTATTCGGTTGTTTAGCTACGGTTTATAAAAATAAAAACGTCAAATTTATCGATTTAGATTACAATAGTAAAATAAAAGCAACTGGATATATTACAATTTAAGAAAAAGAATTTTAAAAAAAAAATTATTTCAATTTAAGAAAAGAAATATATAAAAAAAAATAGATTAACTATGATATATTTCAATTAAAAATGGAAATTCGAGATGTTAAAGATATGACATTAGACAATGATGAACTCAATGAGGAGGATGATAGCAAGAATCATGTAGAGAAACTTTTGATGCGAGTCTTATGAAGCATAACTTCTCTAGAGAGCAGAGAGATCATATAAGGGAGATGAATGTGAAGAGAAAGAGAGATTTTATTTACTTGAAGAGAGTTAATGGAAAGATCGTTAACATATTCGAAGGACTCAAATTAAATACCCAAGTTTTTAACATAGCGTAACAGAAAACGATAATTGATAAAGTGTGTGAACTATATGACAAGTAGGGTTAATGTTGCTTAGGATCCGCAACACATTCTGGGGGGTGTATTGAAACTGAAATTTGGGAGAATTTGGAATGATTTGAGTTTTAATGAGATTTTAGATGATTTTGGGTCAATTACGAAATTTCTTATGATTTGTTACTAAAGACTATGAAATCCTACATACAAATATGAGATTTGTTTTTTTATATTTTTAACTAACAAACCCCACCAAAACCACTTGAAATCACCCAAAATCTTCTAAAATCCACTACTTAAAATATTTCCAATAACAGGGGATTTGATTTACTTTTTATAAATTCTTGATTGAATAACATAAGATTTGGTAAGACATTTAAAAATCATTAGTTTAATAACGGGGGATTTTTAAAGAACCATTAAATCTTTTAAAATTTTTAATCCAATACACCCCCCCCATGTTTTGAATATTTTAATTGAAAATAAATGAGAATTAAAATAAATAAATAATTTTTAGGTTTAGATTTTTTGTTTTTCATATATTTTTTTTAATAATGATCAGATTTTGCTGTCTATTTTCTTAAAAAAAATATTTTAACGGGTTTTAAATTTTATTATTATAATACGCGGATCCTAATCTAGATTTTAATTATGATAAAACTAATTATAATAAAAGTAGGATAATTAATTCGTCACAAGTTTAGAATAAATATATATATAAAGTAAATATTAATAAAGTAAATTTTAGAGTAAATAAATATATATAGCATTAGAAATAAATATAATTTATATAAGAGTATTAAAACATATATATGGAAATATTAATAAAAGTAAAAAAAAAATTCCTTATAGATTATTCGATTTTGTTTATAATTTATTTTTATAGGTTTAAAATATTTTATTAAAAACCCGCATATATGCGGATCCTATTCTTGTATGATATATATATATGATACTATGTTTTGTAAATATAAAAAAAAAAAAAAATGTTTGGAAAACCGTGTTCTGGAGATTCGGTTTATAATCTTCCACATTAGTCGTAATCAGCTTTTATATAGTCTGATTTAAAATAATATATTTTCGTTCAAAAGAGAATTTGAATCCATAGTAGTATAGTAAAAAAAACCAACCTCTTATACTAACAACAAACCACCATTACTTTAGTTTAGTTATTTTATCTTACAAAATCTAATTCAAATATAGAAAGAGAATAAGAGAAGAAACGTTTTAAGAATTTAGTAAGAAGACAATTACAACCACCTGTGATAATGGGCTAGAAGATTTAAATCTGTTCTTATTCCCGTCTCAAATAGACTAGGCCCAAAACGTTTTGGAATTCAAAAAAAAAAAAAAGACAATTACAAAGAGTCAAAGAGCACCATGTATAGCTACATATTTTAAAGAGTCAATTACATCTAAAGGCATTTATTAGTTTAAATCTATCAAAAAAGGCACTTGTTGCTCCTAAGGGACTTTGGTAGTATTTTTGGATTGTGAAATACATGTTCTATCCTTAATGAAGTTTCCTCAATCAAAACCTTTATTATCTCTTCTTGGCCATCGTCGCCTCCGCCTCCTAATCCTTCTTCTTTACCTTTCTTCTTTCTTCTTTCTCCTTCTTCCTTCTTCTTCTTTTTTATTATTCTTCTTTTAGTGTTGCAGCTTCGATTATTTTTTCTTTCTCCTTCTTCTTCCTTTATATTCTTCTTCTTTTACGGTTGCAGCTTCGATTATTTTTTCGTTCTCTTCTTTTTGCCCTTCTTCTTTCATCCTTCTTATTTTTCTTCGGTTGCAGCTTCAATTTTATTTTTTCCTTCTTCTTCTACAAATGCAAATCACGATTTTTCTATTGTTTTAGCGTCGACTACAACATTAGTGGTTATACAAAGTAAAACTCCAATGAATACCCAATTGGATTCGACAATTCTGATTACAGAATTAAATCAATCGGTGGCAACCTTGGAAATGGCGAGTTTGAACATAAATGAGATTTCAGTCTGCCTCGAGGTGGACAATAAGAGATGGACAAAGGGTGTAGACGGTTAAAGTAACATGGACAAGTTTGGGTGGACAAGTTTCCGTGGACATTATATCCAGCTCCAATCATGGTTCATGAAATGTATGTGAGGTTGATCGTGGATAGGTTGTAGTGGACATGTTTCCATTGTGGGGAGTTTAACCGATTTCTGGGTTTTGTATAAGATCAAGTGGTTCATAAAAACGTTGGGTAACCTAGAGTGGATTATGGTGGGTTTTCCTAATTAATTCCTATTTGGTGGCGATGAAACGCTTCTCCGTTTATTTCGGCAAAGAAAACCAAAAATTAGTTTGTAGGTGGACGACTGAACTTGGATAGAAAAAGGTGGCACGTACGTTAGAGACAATAATTTTTAAAAACTTGGAAAATTGGTTTTGGCTGATCTATATAACTCTGTGGACGATGTGTTAAGCAAACGTTATTAATGCGGCTGAGCATGTTTAAAAACGTTATGATATATATGTTTTAATGGACAGAGAAGTGTATCTGTTAAATGTATGGACTAGTTGGTGGTGGATATGAAAGAAGAGTGTACAAACAGTTGATTTCACATAGATGTGAAGAAGAATGTCTTGTAATGATGCCCACGTAAGATTGGATAAATACAAATGGACGAGATATAGTGGATATGATTTTTTTAAGGTTGCTTATATTCCAGTACAAACCATTCATTCAATGCCATTTTGAAATGATTTCTCTTTTGTTGATGATAATGCAACGACCGATGACAACGTTGGTGACTTCAATCATAGGTTGTAATCTTAATGTAAATCATTCTTCTTCCCTATATAAGTTCTCGTTAATTTGTTGCAAGCTATTATAGGTTTTTGAGTTTACTGAAATCAGAGAGAGTTTCTCTCTTTCTTTGTTTAGAGCTTTCTATAACATTCTATAAATTCATGACATGACATCATCTATAATGTCCAACTATATTAACAAAAGGAAAAAAACCAAAATCATATCCAATCCTATAATTACAATCATTCTCCAAATAAAAAAGAAACTCAAAATTCTAAGTATCAATACATATTTAGATTACATCATCAAGAGAGCTATGATATCCGTCAGTAAGACCAAGATCATGAAGAGAGCTAATAGACGCAGTCCACACCATCATGTCCACGTCCACGCCACCATGTCCACGTCCACACTATCATGTCCATGTCCACGCCATCATGTCCATGTCCACGCTATATCCACAACTACATGTCCTTCCTACAAGCTGACAGTCTTTCCAATTCAACTAAGCCAAAATCGAAAGCGATTGAGATATAGAACATGAAGAGTCCATATGGATATACAAGCATATGTACCATCATTATACAAATATCCATTACAGTATTGAATACGATTTTATGGATATGTTTCTGTGACCCGAAATTTGTATTTGGCATGAATCATGAACATAAAGGACGTTCACATTATATGAGAAAGTGCTACAACATGCTTAGAACCTAAGCTAACGTTAACAACCTAAGCTACTTAAAAAATATGTATAAGTAATGAAAGGAAAAGATTGATCTTGTTTAGATTTATGTAACTTGAAAATCATGCCTTTGCCTCCACGTAATGCATCCATTATACATATGTCCATCGATAATTGTCCACTGCAGCTCGAACAAATGGATGTACATGTGGTCATCCCATTTTTGTCCGCACTAGAAGATCCATGGTAACTCGACCAGCTTTATCAATTTTAAACTCTGGAGGAAAAGGGAACATACAACATCGATGGGTTCATTCTTCACAGAAGACCATGAGAGTTCTACAGGTTTTCCGGACTCGATCTTCATATCACGTCCACGCCAGCATATCCACTTTATCATGTCCACGACTACATGTCCACAATTGCAAGTCTTTCCTGCAGACTTTCCAATTCAGTTAAGCAAAAATTAAAAGCGATTGAGAAATAGAACATGATGAGTCCATATGGACATACAAGCATATGACCATTATACAAGTATCCATTACAATTTTCGTGGATGTATCCACATGGATGAGTCCACATGGACATACATCAACCATATATGACGCATAATACCGAACTGGTCCGATCTCCTCCACGCTTTCATATCCACGCTCTCGTGGCCACGACTTCAATGACGGTAAGTATCGTACACACCTTCATCGTGCATTTGACTCAAAAGACGTGGATTTAGGAACAGTCTAATGGAGATATAAGCATGGACACAATCAAAGAACATTCTCGTGGACACAATTTATTGAATTCACTCGTTATTGTCCATAGTTTCGCTGTATAGGGTCTTTACTTTCTATGACAAGGCCCGAGACGTCTACGGTGGCCACTGAAGTGTTTCAGAGAAGTGTGATTCTTCTTATTCGGATGCCACTAAATTGGAAATCGCCGCGATTCGATTGAGAACGATGCTCCGACCTGTGTTGGTTACTAAATTATGGATTCGCCGGAGTACTGTGGTTTCAGAGAACACCACAACAAATCCGAAAATCAAAAAGAAACTTGAGTTCATGGTACCTTCCATCGTGTACTCCCGTTACTGTGAATCGATGAACTGGATGTGTCGGTGGATCGAATATGAGAATAACTCTATCTCTAGTGTTCGCCGTTAAAGTAGTCGTTGGATGAGGGGTCGCCGGAGAGGATGATTTAGGGTTACGCCTTTAGTTTTTTTTTATTAAAGAAAATCTCTGTAAGTTAATCGTGATGATTTAGAAGGCAAGAAGGTTTTTTAATTTATGAAGATCGTTTAGTTTTTTCATGTGGTTAAAGTCCATCTCCCTTTCAAAATACCTTTAGATGTAATAAAACTTGTCTAACGTATCTTTTGAGTGTAATAAACTCATATTTTAGATGCATGGAGACTTCTTTAGTTGTTTTGTGATTGAGTCGAGGAGAACCAAACTATGAGAGAGGTTTTAAAAATAAAAGTAAAAACCAATATTTTAATACCAAAATGTTAAAATCAAGTCTTCTCCCACGTTTTGGAAGTATCCCAGCAGGTTCAACCATTCTGGGTCGTCGGTTAATGGCGAGTTTCTTCGGTTCTATAATCTTCCGATTAATGGCTGGATCGCAGATTTACCGGTTGAACCGGCTGGTTTTGGTGGGATCTGAGAACATTTCCCGGTTTGCGTATGAAATAGCGGTTTTCCCATAACTCCGTTTATCAAATAATCCGGTTTGATGGTCTGCCCGGGTTAAGGATCCCGCCGATAAAATAAAATAATAATATATATATATATATAAATATTGGTCGGTCACGCCATTTGTCAGCTATCATGCTTCTCGTCACCGATGCTTTGAAACCCTCAACTTTCCGCAATCTCTTCTTCTTCTGCGTTATGATCAATGGAGTCCTCATCAAACCCTAGCATCACCGACGTGGACGAGGAAGTCCATCTATTCCTCGACGCACCAGACGAATTTTATTACGATTGCTTCCCGCTGATCCGTCGCGATTCCCACCGTCAATATTCGTCTCTATCGGGTAATCCCTCCGCCGCGAGTCTCCGGCGGCGAATGTCGGCACCTCGCCGGAATTTTATCTGTTCTGATGAAGAAACGGAGGCGTCTTCTTCCTCTTCCAATGGATTTGAAATCGGTGGGAAATCGAGTTACGTGGAAAAGGGAGACGAGCTCGAGGGGGATTTCGAATCAAGCGAGAATGATAGCGACGTAATTGAATCAACCAAGGATCTAATTGACCTATCTCCAGAGAAAGAGGACGACTTGGTTGTAATTATGGATGAGGATGAAACTGATTCGGGTTGGGACCGGGTTGACCCGAATCAGATAGTAAAAAGTTTGAGCGGAGAGAAAACTGAAGAATCCTCGGTGACCACCGTGATCGATGATCGAGAAGACGACTGCGATGGATCGGCACCGCTGCTCCTGGATCCAAATTCAACAGATTCGTCTCTCCTTGGGTTTTTGGTTGGGCTAGTGTTCAAAGCAATCGAATTTCAAGTCTGTTTGATGATTAGCTTTGTCAAGTTTCCTCCATGGTTGCTCAACTGGTGCTTTCTCTTCGTTTTTGATCCCTTTAGCACAGTTAGGCTTGGCAGACGCTTCTTAACGACAAGGGTTGGAGTGATGAGTGATGTGATATTGGGGACCTTTAAGTTGAGTTGGTTAAAAGATCCCAAACGAGTGTTGATTATTGCGTGCAAGTTTGGATCGGGTGTGTTTTGGGCTGTTTATGTTGGTATTGTGTTGTTTGCCTTGTTGGCTTTGGCGCTTATGCTTGGTGGGTTTATGATAAACCGTGTAGCCGATAAACCATTTGTGGTCAAGGAGATCTTGAATTTCGACTACACCAAGAACAGTCCTGAAGCATATGTGCCCATAACCTCGTGTGCTGGTGTTGCTTGTGATGGAAGCTGCAAGGAAAGCAACGAAATGTGGAAGATCAGGGGGTTGCGAGCTATCCCTCGAGACCACAAGTTAGAGATCACTCTTTCGATGACGTTACCCGAGTCTGCGTACAATAAAAATCTCGGCATGTTTCAGGTATTTGCGTAAGCTACATCTAACATTCAAAGCATCGTTTTTACTGTAGCTTATAATCATGCTTGATAATTGTGTCCCCTGTTGTCACAAAGCTATGCAGAAGATGAAGAACACAGATTATGTTTGTTATGCGTATTCATTTTTTCTCTCTGATAAACTCGAATAATTAGGAAATCCACTACATAGACTTATGTTTGCTCATTCATTTTGACGTTGGATCATGTGTTTGTTGAAGGTTCGGGTGGATTTCTTATCTGCGGATGGTCAAACGCTTGCTAGTATAAGGCGTCCTTGCATGTTAAGATTCAGAAGCGAGCCTATCCGTCTTGTTCAGACTTTCTTCAAAGTGGTTCCTTTAGTGACGGGATATGTCTCTGAGATCCAAACCTTGAGCTTGAAGCTGAAAGGCTTTGCAGAAAAGTACATTCCCACTGCTTGCTTGAAGATAATGATTGAACAGCGGGCGGAATTTCGACCCGGGGCAGGTATTCCGGAGCTGTACGACGCATCCCTGTCGCTTGAATCAGATCTTCCTTTCTTCAATAAATTTATATGGAAATGGCGCAAAACTTTGTTCGTCTGGATCAGCATGAGTCTGTTCATTACGGAATTGGTTTTCGCGCTGGTTTGTTGCAGACCTCTGATCATCCCAAGAACACGGCGTAGAGACAGACCGCCTTCAAATCTGACCGGAAGTGGATGATGAATCAATAGTTGCTGTTGTACATGATGTTTTGTAACACTCTCAAACGGTATTTTCACTTTCTGTTAACTTTAGCTCCTAAAAGTTCTTTGATTAAATTGTAAATTCACGTCTGCATATCAAAGTAAAATCTTTATATATTGGTTTAGATCTAAGATATGTTATTTAAAAACGAGTGTGATAAGTAATGTAATGGCTACTTTCAGTCTCTCTTCAAAACCACTGTGTACTGGTAAAATGATTAGTATCAGAGAGGAGGGGAGAAGAAATGTTAATTTCATTAAAAAAAGATATTAAAATTACATTTTAAAAAAATTTGGGTTTCAGAATTTGTTAGTATAGTCAAATACTAATATTAGACAAAGTAACTAAGAAGTCCAAAGCAGGAGTCATTTACTTCAACTGTAATCCCATGAAAATCTCTGAACCTCTCTATATTATTTCAAACTTTACTTTCTGTCTTCACATTTATATATTGCTGTCCATTGAGAGAACTCATGCCTTTAATTTTCAACCTGAATAAACTAAACTATACCAATCAGAAACTCAAATATGTGTCAATTTCCAAAAACTGTTGTTTTTGCTAAAAATAACTCAGAGCCTCTCTAATCACAAACCTGAATAAACTAAACTATACCAAAACAAGTGTCTTTCAGTTCCAAAAACAATGGAAGTTAGAACCATTCAAGCTTCATATACATATCACCATGTCTCCAGGTTTCCATCTGAGCCAGCTGCAGGAAAAAAAAAACTCCGGAATTCTCCTCACTGTTTGAAACTCTGATTTCTTGATAATGGCGTGCCATGGATTTCTCGTGAAACCGACACCGAGATCATATGGACGTCATAGACATGGAAGGAGGAACCGGCATCAACATCACCAATCCAGATGTTCGGCTGCAGCCGTTGCAGCAGCTGGCTCCATCTTCACATCCCTCAACATGTCTATCTTCACATTCCACAACCGCCTCTTGCGTTGCGTCTCCAGGTTTTTACGTCTAGCCACCACATCTAGCGCAACTCCTAGCCGTCGAGCCACCATGAAGCAAGGCTACAAAAAGCTCAAGAAACACGAGCATCAGCACCGTAATGACAATAGAAGGACGATCATTCTTGATCTCGATGAGACATTGGTGCACTCATCGATGGAGCCACCAGTCCGGGCTAATGTCGATTTCGTGGTGAGGATAAAGATCGAAGGAGCGGTTATACCGATGTTTGTGGTGAAACGACCAGGAGTTAACGAGTTTCTTCAAAGGATCGGTGAGAGCTATCGAGTGGCGGTTTTCACAGCAGGGTTGCCTGAATATGCTTCGCAGGTTCTGGATAAACTCGACAAGAACCGTGTGATCTCACAGAGGCTATATCGAGATTCATGCACGGAGATGAGTGGAAGATATGCCAAAGACTTATCTCTGGTGGCAAAGACAGACCTCGGGAGTGTTTTGCTAGTTGACGACAACCCTTTCTCCTACTCGTTGCAGCCGGATAATGGAGTTCCCATCAAGCCTTTTGTGGATGACATGGAAGATCAAGAACTGATGAAGCTTGCAGAATTCTTCGATGGATGTTATCATTACGAAGATTTAAGGGACGCAGCATCAGAACTTCTATCCAACAAACTGATTTGATGCTTTATATGGCTCTTTATTTGCAGACTCTGTTTCATTTTTTTTTTTTTTTGGGATTCTTTCTTTCTTTTTTGTTGATTTTCTTTGGGGAGGGATGAGAGAGCCTAATGGTATTTTTGCGTTGAAAAAAAGGATGTTTCCTTCCTTTTCCAGCGTTTTTGCCTTACATAAATTGTGATTGGAGGAAAGTGTGTTGTAAACCAAGAAAATTCAGGGAAAAAAAAAAAGAAGTTTTGGAATAGCAGAGATTATTAATAACAAGAAATGATATTAACACCTTACTCTAAAGAGATTGATCTGATTCAGTATGGTATCAAGGCATAAGTCCACACAGACTCTACCTTCAACGTCATATATTGAGTACAAGAAAATGAAATACTACAAGAATTACTTGTGCCTCTTAACTGGTTTCGAAAAATTCATTGAATGCTTTTAATTACTAGAGATTCTGGTGGATAAAATCCAAAGGAAACAAAAACAATGAACCAAGAATTGACTGCAAGAAAAGGACTCCTCCGGTCAACTTCAACGCTGAGGTTATTAACTTAACATTTCACATAGCAATCACACCTGAAGCTATGAGTTGTCCATGCTTAAATCTATACAACTCTAGTCTTTGAAGATATTTTTCATATGGAAAAATATAAATCTTGGCTTTAGCCCTTTTGGGTTGACACTAAAGAAGAATGGTTTCCATAAATGAAATCGAAACCAATTCTAAATTCTTCTTTTTTTTTGTTATTGCAAAAAGTTGCGTTAATCATGAAACAACTTAAAGTTAGAAACAAATCCCAACAGGTATTATATAGTTTAACTAGTTCACCAGGCACACCAGAGCCACAGCTGTGAAGTAGCAACAACAGCAGCAGCAACATACTTAAACTGTAATCCCATTATAATTTCCAAACCTCTAAATCTTAACCAAGCCTATAATGTATATCTTGTTGGTGCATGTTGTATGTACATTGTTGTCCATGAGTATATGAAACAGCAAAACTATGCTCTAGTTTTCCAAACTGAAATTTTCTAATATTAGGCGTCTGCTCTACTTCACCTCTAAATTCCAATAAACAAACAAAACTAAAACAATTGTAGCAATTCGATTCTAGATAAGTAGATATGATCGTATAAAAGTTAGCAGAAGATAGATTCAGAAACATCTTACCATTACCAAGCCAGCTGCAATCTTGTTTTGTCCACCAAAACTTGTTGTCTTCATTCGGGAATCAAGAAGCCGTGAGAAATCAATGGCATCTGAGAGAATCATCGAAAAAACTCCAGAAATTCCCAAGTTCCACAAACACCAAAAGAAAAATTACCCGTTCATGTCCATCTTGACGTTCCATTGTCGCCTCCTCCGTTGTCTTTCCAGGTGCTTTAAGGCCACCACCATCAGCTATCCAGCCACAAGACACGACTATACAAAACTTGAGGACGACCCTCAGACAGAACATACCAACACGAAAAGGACAATCATCCTAGATCTTGATGAAACGTTGGTTCACTCGACGACGCAATTGCCTGGAGTTAGATACGATTTCATGGTGATGGTGAAAATGGAAAGGGAGATTATGCCAATCTTTGTGGTGAAACGTCCCGGTGTGACTGAATTCTTGGAACGGCTTGGTGAGAGCTACACAGTGGCAGTTTTCACAGCTGGTCTGGAAGATTATGCTTCACAGGTTTTGGACAAGCTAGACAAGAGCGGTGTGATCTCACAGCGGCTATACAGAGACTCGTGCACGGAAGTGAATGGAAAATATGTAAAGGACTTATCTTTGGTAGTGGGGAAGGACCTTGGAAATGCTTTGATTGTTGATGACAATCCATCTTCTTACTCATTACAGCCAGAGAATGGTGTGCCTATAAAGGCTTTTGTGGATGACCTGAAAGATCAAGAACTCCTAAAACTCGCGGACTTCCTCGAGAGCTGTTACGTGTACGAAGATATGAGGGATGCAGTCCAGGATTTGCTGGCAAACCAGCTGATATAATGTGCATATATATCTTTATTTCTGGATATGTTTTTTGCGTTTTTTTTTGGGGGGGGGTTTATTTGTTCAGGGTAATAGTTTTTTTTTTTTTTTTGCGTTGAAAAGGGATGCTTCCTTCTTCAATGTTGCACATACATATATTAGGAGCTTTTCCTGAAGAAAACAAAAAAAAACACTCTTTGTAAAAGCAGATATATATGGAATAAAAAAGGGTTTAGTTTTAGTAAGAAACTTCCTAACTGTCTTATGATATTGTCACCAAATGATATGCGAAACAACCTAAGAGAAGGAGCCACTATTGCAAATAACACAGTTTCTCTTCTTGAGTTCAAGCATTTCTTTAGCCTTTACCAGGTTTATTAAAGCAACAGTCCTTACATTGGTAGAGGTAGACACCTTTAGCTAAGCTTTGCTCATTATGGCCTTACTTCCAAAACCGGCAGTGACGCAAAGAACAATTCCAAAACACGATGTAAATGCCCTTAGAACAAACAAGCCATAACCTTGATAACACAAACATGTCACAGGGAAAGAAGAGACATATACTTAAGTATCCAATTAGTTAACCACTTGAATACTAAAAGGCAGCATATCTGACACCAATCCTATTGAATCCACTGGAGGGGATTAATTGTTTCTTTGCGGTTCTGTTGTCGTTTAAACAATGAGAGTTAGTTGCGAGTCTTCTACTCACAACAATGTTAAAGAAGCATACAGTGTGATCGCAAATTCATCCGAGTTTGATAGCAAAAGTGATTAGCTCAGAATTAACACAGAAGAGAAAAGAAACAATAAAAGAAGCACCTTCCAATAGATATTTGGATCAAGATCCAGTACAACTCAAAATTTGTGATACTCAAAACAATTACAACAACAACAATAGACGTTACAAAACGGGACAAGCGATATAACACAAGTCAAAATATGGAAAGAAAACAACTCTCTCTCTCCCTCTCTCTACATTCAACAAAGCTCCGCAAGAACTACAACCTATTTAGATCGAATCTGCTAATTTATAACTCACAGAGGAAGACTTGACTTGGAAGACGCAAGGCCTCGGCTTTTCTAAAGCACAAGTCGTCGAGGGCTTCACTACGACACCACCTGCATCTAGGGTAAGCCGAACACTGAGATCTGGTCCGCATCTCGCAGCACTTGGGTTTCCTATTAGTCTTGTCCAGCTTCGGATTTTTCCGGATCTCTAATAGCTCGCGATCCAAAACACGAACCTCAGATTCAGAAGACGAAAGCGATGGACATAGTAAGAGGATGAAGAAGATAACGAGTAGGAGAGTGACAGACGAGAAGCTTGAGCCAGATTCCGACATTGACACACCAAAGAAAAAGAAAAGCTCTGTCTTTTTTCTTCGGTATTTTTGTAAAGTTTGTCTTTTTTTTTTGGTCCTCTGTAATAACTCGAGAAAAGGCGGAGACTGTTAAGCAAGATCCCTCTCATCGACTCGGCCTACAAAACTACACGTGTGAGAATATATTTACGCCTCACGCGTGTGGGCGCAAGTTAGCGGTTACCAGAAACAAAGGCACCGTCGCTTTATGAAGCATGTAACCAGATCTTTCAATAACTTTGATTGATAATAGATATTCCGTAAATTCATATTTGGTTCATCATAGTATGAAATTGAATTGAAGTTTATGAACATGTTTTTCATATATGCATATTTGTCAATTTGGTATAATACACAAATACATAGTAGTACATGTATAATTAACAGAGAAGAACATGTTCTAGAACCAAAGAAGCTTTTAACGGAGGAACAAGTGGAACTTGGAAAGGTGGAGCTACAAGAACTGATCAAGATTTATCAATATGAGGCAAAGACTCATGCCAAAGTCCACAGAAGCAACCTGAGGAGATGTGTTTGATGATGATTATATTTTTAGATACATATTAATTTTTTGCCATTTTTATTGCAATAAAGGACATAATCACATAACTAATTTAACTAGTCCGAAAAAAGAAAGAAAAAAGACAAGACATGTGAACAGAAGAAAGACAGATGTGTTAAATTTCTACGTGCTTTCAAACCAAGAAAGAGAGGATTTTAATTACTGTGCCAACAGCTTTTGACCAGGATTATTACTCCTCCATGCAAAATTAAGGAAAACTAATAATGACATTGGATTCGACTAAATGACTTTTACATGGAAAAAATTATTATATTTATATATACACACACACTCAGATCTCAGTTCGTATCTACCACTCGACTTCTGGGTCTCCTTAGATGAAAAGCTTATCTTACAGTTCTCTAAAGTGTCACTAGCTCCAAGATTCTAACCTGAAAAAAACCCACAATTCTTGGCTTTTAAGACACACCATTAAAGCCCAAGAATCAGGTTCTCAAATCTATTAAAAAAAAAAAAAAAAAAAAGAGAGCCAAGAAGAATCTCTGTGTGACGAAACAAAAAAAACTTCGAGATTCAACAAGAACTTGGATCCAAAATTAGAAGCTCTTTGAGAAGAGAGGAAAGAGCTTACAGAAAATGGCGGGATTCACTATGAGCTTGAATCTGCTTCTACTAGTAGCCATGGTAGCTACAAACATCTTCTCTCTCTACCATCTCTCCTCCACCACCAATTTCTTCCAATCCACC
Organism: Alliaria petiolata; assembly: GCA_020283515.1. Classification (NCBI taxonomy): domain Eukaryota; kingdom Viridiplantae; phylum Streptophyta; class Magnoliopsida; order Brassicales; family Brassicaceae; genus Alliaria; species Alliaria petiolata. Next base: position 61,563,175 of record JAHZTW010000001.1, read on the forward strand.
GTCAAATCCGCACAGTCCTCTGTTCCCACGGTTCCCGACCACCTCCTCCGTCAGCTCCACACGATCCGCGCCGCCATTAACCACCTCACTAACCACCAGCCAGACAAATCCACTTCGATTGCTTCGTCGGCGACCTCACGCTCCGCCGTCTCCTCCTCCGCACCCAAAGATCTCCTCCTCTACTCTAAGCTCTCGCCCATAGCTTCCGCTTGCCACGACTACCCTGACCTCCTCCACGAGTATATGAGCTACACTGCTTTCTCTCTTTGCCCTTCCGACACCGATCTCGTCGAGAAACTCATCCTCCGTGGCTGCCACCCACTCCCTCGCCGTCGCTGCTTCTCCCGGACGCCGAGAAATCCGTCGGACTCCAAGCCTGAATCGAATGTTGTATGGTCTTACTACTCCTGCAAGACATTCGACTGTTTGACCACTAAATTCCCCGATCTGGGTTTCGATCTCTCCCTCGAGAAATCCAAATCACAGTTCTCTTTATACAAATCGGAGCTCGATCTCCCGATCTCGCAGCTACTCCAGATCGCCAAATCCGCAAACTCCGTCCTCCGACTCGGAATCGACGTCGGAGGTGGGACCGGTTCTTTCGCCGCAGCTATGAAGGCTCGCAATGTCACCGTACTGACCACGACGATGAATTTCAACGCGCCGTACAGCGAGGCGGTGGCGTTGAGAGGGCTTGTGCCGCTTCACGTGCCTCTCCAGCAGCGGCTTCCGGTGTTCGACGGCGTGGTGGATTTGGTCCGGTGTGGACGAGCGGTGAACCGGTGGATTCCCGTGACGGTGATGGAGTTCTTCTTCTTCGATTTGGATCGGATTCTCCGTGGCGGTGGGTATCTCTGGTTGGATCGGTTCTTCAGCAAAAAAGTCGACCTTGAGAATGTCTATGCGCCGATGATCGGGAAATTGGGTTACAAGAAGGTGAAATGGGCGGTGGCGAACAAAGTGGATTCGAAACATGGTGAAGTTTTTTTGACGGCTCTGCTTCAGAAACCTGTAGTAAGATGATGATGAATCTTTTCGAGGTAAATTGTTCATTTGCATTTTGGTACCATTCTCAAGTATGCTCTGCTTTGTTCAAATGCTCCAACTTTGGAGAATTACGTAATCTTTACAATCTATAAATGTGATTTGAGTTTACTGTAGATGTTTGCTTTGTTGCTTTGAACAGTGGCAACGTATATGCTGTCCTTTGTAGAGTTTTGTGTTTAGGTTTCTTCTTAACAAAGAGATGCGGAAATTCTACGTTAATTCTTTATGAAGTCAGAACAAATCAGTCAAAGGAATTGTAGCTAGTTCAAATCAATATATTCTAGTTATATAGGTTCTGGAACTTGTTTCTGCAGTGTCTCAATGATAAGATGAAGTTGTCAGCGACGGGTTTGTGATTTAGTGACGATAACCGAAACTGCTCTCAGCCATTTACTCTGTGTTAAGAAAACATTTCTTGCTCTAGCTCAGTCACATGAAACTCGAACGTTGTGTCTTTGTTTCTGGTTTCGAGTCTGATCCAAAGTTGTGGGTTGTTTTGCAGGGCACTTTCCTCGAGTTTCAGAACACGTGTATGTTTGTAGCAAACAGCTTACTGTTGTTGAAGATTTGGAAGACGAGATTCTTGGAACAGTGTTCCAGAACACGAAGCTTTTTCCAGCTGTAAGCACACAAGCAACAATGTGTTATTTCTGGAAAAACAAGAAGTAGGGAATTAAGACAAGATTTGATCTATTGTTGTTAGAGAGACTGATAAATGGTGGTATACACATAATTTATGGCTTCTTCTGCTTGTTTCTGTCATAGCTTATATGCATTCATATCATTCGGAAAGACAGTATTCTTTGTCCAAGGCAGATTTGCAGTTGCAGATATAAGAATGGTTAAGAAGTTTCAGCTTCTGAAAGTTACCATTTTATGACGTTTCATAATGCTAAGAACGTAAACAGTACTTCTTCTTCGTCATAATCTGTAGCCCAAGCCTACAAAATTGAACCTGAACCTGAATCTGACTTGCTTACCTTTTAAGTCTTTTGCCTTTGTTTTGCTTCGCCTGTGAGCTATTTTTGAGCTCAATCAAGATGATTTCCATTTGCCAAATAATTTACTGTATACAAACCCAAAACCAAAGGCAGTAGGATGCGATTTTGCCAGACTTTCTTTGTTGGTTGAGAAATTGCGTCTCCATGAACCAGATTCATTCCCTCATCCAATTGCGCTGTGTCCTAAAATATGCGGTAAATGTATGACAAACGAAAGTTTGGTGTAAAATACAAATGATTTTAAAAATACGAGGACCAAAATGTAAAACTTAGGAAGGATTGTAGTATGTGGTCGCGTCTCAGAAAGGTTAGCGACGGTGTTAACTTGTAATAATCCGTTTTCCTGGATAAAGTCGTGTTTCCCCCAAAGAGCTGGAATTGTAAGAATCGAAGTTGTGATCGAGAGAAGGAACAAGTCTATAACAAATGGTGAGATCTTACGCTTACCGATTTTATTCCCCCACTCTCAGTTTTCGTTAATTTTTTTTTATATATTTAATTCCTACGCGATCATACGAATTTCTAGGGTTTTCACTTTTATCCAAATTGCGTTCGTGATTGCGACGAATTTTTAGTTACTCGCATCCTTTGGTGAAGAGTTCTTATGGAAAACAAGCAAAATAGTTCCGGATTTTCGTTATTTATTTATTTATGATCGTCAGCTGATAGACATCTCATCTGTGTTTGGTGTCTTAATTTTTATTTTCATTGTCTAGATCAACCGACACCTATACTAGGTTAAGTTAAAAGTTATGAACTTTGAAGCTCGAAATGGTTTATTAAGTTTTTTTTTTTACTCCATGAATGGTGTGATCATAGGATGAAAGAGTTCGTGAAATTCGTGGTTCTCATGGTGATTCGGATACTGATAATGTCGCAAGTCAAAGCATCAGGGAGACTAGAGAAGAAGATTCTAGCTTACGCGAAGGGTTTGTAGACGAGAGCAAAAGACTTGAACCAGATCAGCAAAAGCGCGGTAAATACTTTTTCTACGACACGCCGCTTTCTGAGGAAACCGGGGTTTGGATACCGGTTTCAGTCCCACCAATGTTAGAACCTGATCATGATGAATGGTCAAGAGGGCTTAGTTTCAATGGTGGTTACTTCCCCGAGGGAGATATGGGATGGAACCAGTTCGTTGATGAAGACAAGGAGCTCACGATGTGGGATGTGATTGTTGATATGTTACTCGCTGCACGTGGTAAAGCGAATGCTCTTACTTCGGGGAACCTCGAGAGATGTGGCATTTCTTTTATGTCGGGTCATTTTCTTGAACAAGCTTGGCAAGATATGGCTCAGACTCTCAGCGAGGCCAACTTCGGTAACGCTAGAGAGATTCTTGAAACAGAGCCACCCAAGTGGCTACCAGATAGCGCTTCTTCTGCGTGTATGCTTTGTAGTGTGAGGTTTCATCCGATCATGTGTTCGCGTCATCACTGCCGATACTGTGGAGGGTTATTCTGTAGGGACTGTTCTAAAGGAAGAAGCTTGCTTCCGGTGAAGTTTCGCGTTTCGGATCCCCAAAGGGTCTGTGATGTGTGTTGTGTGAGGTTGGAGTCTGTGCAGCCTTATTTGATGGACCAAGTGAGTCCTGCTTCTCAGTTGCCAACACATGACTTGACAGATCTTAGTACTTTGAGGTCTTGGGTGAATTTTCCTTGGGGTCAATCAATGGAGTATGAGATCTATAAGGCAACAAACACTATCCGAGGTTATATATCCAATGTGAGATTTTTGGGTCCTTAGTTCACTCTCAACTTCTTTAATTTGTGCAAGTTATTAGCATTCATGGCCGATTCGCTTCTGTCAGTGAAATTCAGAATTCTAAAAGCATGTTTTATATTTGAAAATCTCTCATCAGGTTGGTTCTTCGAGAACTGAGAGGTCCATCCCAGATGCCATTCTAAGACAAGCAAAAGGTCTTGCAGTAATCACTGTCGCCAGAGTTGGAGTTATGGTTACATATAAAATCGGGACTGGACTTGTGGTTGCTCGTAGAGATGATGGTTCCTGGTCTCCACCCTCAGCCATCTCTTCATTTGGTTTGGGATGGGGTGCTCAGGTAACGTAGCTCTTTTGGTGCTTCTTAGTCTTAGATATCGAAACAGTGCTTGTCTATTCGCTAATCACTCAGCTGCAGGCAGGAGGAGAGTTCATAGACTTTATTATAGTCCTAAGAACTCGTGATGCCATCCGAACGTTTGGGAGTAACACCCATCTTGTTGTTGGAGCTGGTTTAAGCGCTGCGGTCGGTGTGAGTGGACGAGCTGTTGAAGCAGATATCCGAGCAGGTAGTGGCGGTTATGCCGCTTGCTATACCTACAGCTGCAGCAAAGGTACCCATTTCTTTCCTTTCATGTCTAAAACCAGTTTTCATTGTGCACTATAAATCTCTGTAACCATTATAATATTCTGGTTAGAAAATTGTCGTTGAAACTAAGCCTCTTATAACCAATTTGTATAATCTCCCGTTTTTCTTGCTGCAAGAACCTTACTTAGCCGCTATTAAATGAACAGGCGCATTTGTTGGATGCTCGCTTGAAGGAAGCATCTTCACAACACGTACAAGTGAAAACTCACGGTTCTACGGGAGCCAGTCCCTAGCTGCGTCTGACATCCTCCTTGGCTCTTTGCCTAGACCACCCGCTGCTGCTCCACTCTACCGTGCGCTTGGTGATCTGTTTCAGAAGATGGGGAGGTGAATTTAAACACAGTTGAAGGGGTATTTGTAATTCTGACTTAATGGATGAAAAAGAAGTTTACCTGGAAAATTTCTTGTTGGTGTGCAGTGAAACTGTTCGGTCTCCAACAAGTTCACCGTTGTCTGAAGACTAATATCTTTGAACTGGCTTTATCTCCTTGGAAGAATGACATAATGTTTGTATAGATTCATGCAAATTCTTGAATGTAAATAGGTTATGGAGGTGGAGGTTTGTATAGTTTGTGGTGTAAATAAACATACATTGCGGTAATATCTAAAATTATTAATTTGTTCTGGAATAAAAGGTGTTTGTTTCAAACTTAAAGCCACTGCCTTATTTGTTGTGGTTTTTGAGATTGGTAAGACCAGAAAAGAGCTTTACAAGAACCACAGACGCAGAAGAAACATCAAAATCTCTCTAGCTCATCTTGTTCTCGTCTTGCATAGATCTAAAGCTTGTTGACAGATGAAGACCAACACATCCCAGTTATGAGCTCAAGACGCTAATTAATGGCGGACTCTGAGCCACACAATTAGCTTGCAGAATTCATGTTTATGCCATTTCACTTGACAACTTTCTTCTTCCTCAGAAGATCTTCCACTTGGAGCTCGTTGATCTTAGCAGCAAGAATGAAGTCGTTTTCCGTCAAGCCACCTGTTGCAAGAGAATCAGGTATCACTTATATGATCAGAAATCTGAACGATATTGAAAGATGTTTCAGGTTCAGGCATTTGATTAGATTCATATCTTCATATCAGCAACACAGACCATGATTCTCACCTATTGCATGTGTCCATATCTCGATTTTTACATTGTTCCAGCCGACTAGATGCAAATCTGGGTGATGACCTGCATCAAATAGGTCCATGCTTCAGACAATATACTAACAGATCTTTCCTCGTTGCTATCTTTTCGTTTAATCTTTCTTCTTCTTCTTTTTGAGAATGGTCACAAAGCCTGCGTGATGTATTGCTGATGATATAAAATATACCTTCTGATTCAGCAATATCAGCTACACGTTTGAAGAAATCTAGTCCTTTTGTAAAACTTTTCACTACCCAAGACCGATTCAGCTTTAGTGTACCATCGTCATTAGCCAAACCCCATCCAGCAACCTGTGTTAAAGGAATAATTGAGGAAGGAAAACAGACTATAGACCTTACTTTGCCATAATAAGAAGTGCAAATATTATACCTTTTGAAGTAGGTCTTGGGCACTTTGCTCGGTCATGGGGTGCAGATCCTTGGCGTTGCATGGCACACACTTTTTGGCTGATAAATCTAAGAGAAAGAGCAAAAAGAATACCATATTAATAATAACCAAGATACAACAAGGTTTTGGAGATTTTGGTTACACAAATCTTTGAAGAAGAAAAGCATCAAATCCATCTTTTAACCAATCGGGTAAAGAAGTGGATTTATAAAGGCAGCAACAAGGAAATTATAGCTTTTGTCTAATCGGGTAATGAAGAATACTGATACTGGAACTGAATCTGGTATAGCTTTTGTCTTCCCATCGAACTAGTACACATTAGAAGAATGACACTTTTTTTTTAAAACTTAATTTCTTCTCGACTCGTCATCCATCTTGCTACATAGAACCTAATCAATCGTATGTTCAGATACACCAAACCTCTTACAAACAAAAGTACTAAACAAGTGAAGCATGTTTTTAGAAGGCTACTATTCTTGTCATGATTCAATTTGAAACAAAACAAAGAAAACTCGATTCAGAATATCAAATGGTAGAGCAGCGGAATGACTAATTAATCGTACCTTCTAGGGAGCAAAATGTTCTAGCTCCAGAAGCAGAGCCAACATTTGTGGATGATCTCACACTATCTTGTGACATCCCACTCGTCCAATGAACAAAGCTGCAATGGAATTGCAAAAAAACAAAAATCTTCTTTTTACATTCAAGGGAAGCTCGTCCTCTATTGAACTCTATCAAATGGAGAGTACATCAAATACACCAAAAGTAGGAGGAACTGGTTCATTTGCATTTGAATAGAAATTAGGGTACACAAGAAGCTCTAGCTATTAGCAAAAAACCAGGGAATTCGATTTCACTTCTTGAGATTCATTCAACTACAACAACAAGAACAATTTGAAACTCGAACACGTATCAAATCCAGATTATAATCACAAGACAAGTATCAAAATCCGTCCTTTGCCACTGTTCTTCACCAAAACAGCACCTGGAAGTTAAAATCTATTTTCAAAATCATTACCTTTCGTGACGTCCGTACAGATTGCGGAACAATGATGCAGCTGGGACCTGAATGCGTCGCAAAAAGTGAGAGGTGTATAGATACATAACACACGAAGACAGAGAGATCATTTGGTTAACCTGTTTTCTAGAGATTGAGAAAAGTGTAGGCAGCAAAAGCCGACTCATCGGTGGCGCAGCGGTTGCGGAACAGCGAGACTAGGATCTGCGCCCCATGACCGAAAAACCGAACCGAAACCGACCCGAAAAAACCGGTTCGGATCGGGATCGGTTATAAGCATGTTTACCCGACGGGTAATGAGATTGAGAACTTTGGATATCGGATCGGTTCCGGTTCCTATCCGATACCCGATCGATTAACCGAAAAATGTGATTTAGGGGATAAGGGCTTCTTCGGTTTAGGCTTAGACGCCGAGTTACGTCGATTGAGTTTCCTCATCTCTCACACTTATTACCCGAGACAGATAAATCCGTAAATACAAACTGGAATCCCTAGCTAAGTTCGCCGGATCTCTTTCATCGCCACCGTCAGCCTCGTCGAGAAACCAATCGGAGGTATGTGTCTATGTCTCTCTGTCTTTCTTTCTCTCAGTCTCTCTGTCTTTAATTTGTGTTTGTAATAGGGAAAAAATTCATGTTAATCGATCCTAAATTGGAAATCCAGAAATCCAAATTCGATAATGCTTCGGATTTGATGTACTGCTTCCGATTTCCTTCTTGATTTAAACTACTTTGATTTTGAATCCTAGTCGTGTCTCTTTAGTTTGTAACTTTGAGGTTTGAAGCATAAAAATAAATGATACGAGAGTCTAGAGTTGTGTTCATGTAAATCCAGATGTGTAACGATGATTAACTTGATTTCTTCTTGTCAAAATAAATAGCATTGTCATAGCTTTCAAGTTTCATGTTGGTCTTGTATAGTGTATACTAATGTCTCTGTCTCTATGAGTCTCTGTCTCTATCGATTTTTACCCATATCAATGATCCTCTTAGTCTATGTCTCTGTCAATGTCATTCGTGCTTTTGTATACCAATGTTTATGTTTTTGTTTTCATTCTGTTGCAGATGGCGTCTTGTGATTCTCCTATACGAAACAATGACTCTCCAATGGATGTAACAGACGAGGATGCTCAAACACCAACTTCTGGAACTGGAAAAAAGGGAAGAGGAAGGACAAAACCGGAGGCAGTGGTTCTGGTTTAGGGTCAAGGAACAAGACAAGGTCTTGGGTTGGGGATCACTTCACGAGACAAGAAGACAATTATGACAAATGCAATTGTCATTATTGTGCGAAAGAGATGTCTTGTCCAACCAAATATGGCACATCCAATCTGAAGAAACATCTCGAAGGTTGCAAGTCGTACAAGGTATGGCTAGCTGCTAATAAGTTTAAAAGTCAATCTGTGTTAAATCCTGATGAGGAAGGGAATTTAGCAATGTGTAAGGTATTTTAAAAAGTTTTTAGGGATGCTACTAATGAGATGATGGTATTAGCAGAATTGCCTTTAGCTTTCGTAGAGAGTTTAGCTTGGAGACATTTCTGCTCAAGAGTGAAGCTGTATCAGCCTCATTCTCGGAGAACATGCACAAGAGAAATTGTGGAGATGTTTGTCTCAAGGAAAGCAACTATGAAGAATATTCTTGGACAGAATAAGCAGAGGTTGTCCCTAACTACAGATATATGGGTTGCTCCTAATACGTCAGCTAGTTATATGGTAGTAACAGCACATTTTATTGATGCTAGTTGGAAGTTAAGGAAGTTGATCATAGGCTTCAAACTGGTTTCAGATCATAAAGGTGCTACAATCTCGAAGGTTCTAATTGACTGTTTAGCATAGTGGGATATAAAGAGAATCTTCTGCATCACAGTAGACAATGCCACAGCTAACAATTCGGCTATGAAGAAGTTCAAGGAAGGATTCAGTCAAGTTGGTGATGATGCTTTGGTTCTGGAAGGGAATTTTTTGCATTTCAGGTGTTCAACTCACATCTTGAACTTGATCGTGAAGGAGGGTTTGATGGAGATAGATGCCAGTATTGCTGCTGTTCGTAATGGTATTCAGTATGTGAGGTCTTCAACAAACAGACTTAAGTCGTTTGAGTTTCGTGTAGAAACAGGGAAAATGACAAGGGGAAGCTTACCTTTAGATGTGAGGACGAGATGGAATGCCACTTATCTCATGCTGGATCAAGCCATGAAGTTTAAATTGGCATTTGAGAAGATGGAGGCTGAAGATAAACCGTATAACGACTACTTCTTGGAAATTGTGGAGGGGAAGAAGAGGATCGGGCCACCATCTACAACTGATTTTGAAGAAGTTGAGAGGTTGATTCAATTCCTAATCATTTTTTACAATTCCACTTTGAGTCTTTCAGCTTCAACTTCAGTGACTGCTCATAAAATTTACGCAGAGATAGTCACCATCACAAGGAATATTAGTGCCATCAGCACTAATGCAGGTCCTGATCAAGAGCTAAGTTACAAAGCCTTTGCTATGATGACGAAATTAAAGAAGTACTGGAATCCGTTTTGGGTAACTACAAAGGAAAATGCTTCACCTCAAAACCGTGAGATGAACAAGCTTTTGATAGTAGCAAGTGTTTTCGACCCAAGGAAGAAGATGAAGTTTGCTAACCTCTGTTTTGAGATGCTTTATGGCTTAGAAAGCATCGAGTTTAATCAACTTTCAAAAGAAATCATGAAGATATTGGAGAGTTTGTTTGACGAGTACAATGGTTTTGCTAACAAAACTGCTACTGGTGGGTCTCAGTCACAAAGAACACGTCTACTCATTCTCAGTCGCAGTCGGAAGATCAAGTTACAGGTGAAGTTTTTAATAGAAGGGTTTTTAGTAATGGTCTCGGCTATGAGAGAATGGATAGCTTGTATGAGGAGCTTTTGCAAGAATCTGGGATTCCAAAATCAGTTAATGAGCTGGAATTGTACTTGAAAGAACCTGTCGAGAATCCGAAGCTTATGAAAGGTACAGATTACGATGTTTTAGATTGGTGGAAAAGAAACAGTCTCAAGTTCCCAATTCTGTCTCTAGTAGCTAGGGATATACTTGCAATGCAAGTGTCTTCAGTTGCATCAGAATCTGCATTTAGCACTAGTGGGAGGGTATTAGACCCGTATCGGAGCTGTTTGACACCATACATGGTTGAAGTGTTGATGTGCACTGAACAATGGTTGAAATGTGAAATTCATATGAATGAAAAAGGAGTGATTACAATTGAACAACTTCTTTCGGACGTAAAGTTGGAAGATGATCTTATGAGAGGTAACTTTCTTTCTTTTAATCTCTCTTAATATATGCCTTTACAATTTCGATTTACTAACTAAGTTCTTGCTCTCGTTTTTAGAGTTTGAACCTGAATTCAACATGCAAAGTCAAGGAACCTGAGAAGTGAGAAGTGAGAATGAGGTAACTAAGTCCTTATTAGTCTCGCCAATATCTTTATGTCTTAAGTAGCCTAGCATTCTTTGATGTAATGTTGTTTTTGTTTTTTATAATTGTCAATGTCTCTTAGATTGTAAGTGTTTTGTTTTGTTCAGGAGGACACTGAAGTTGACAAGAAGTGGAAGTGAAGATGAAAGACTCATCGACTCAAATCTTGATGTTTTTATCTTTGAACTTTGGAATCTTTGATGATTTTGTACTCTATTTTATGTTTTGTTTCTTTGTTTCTAGTACTTTCGATTTGAATTTGGTATATTCGATCAGATGTGTTGTTTAAGATTGGTACTTTTGATTTGAATTTGGTACTTTGCATTTTATTTTTTCGGGTATGCAACTAACATTTCGGGTATACATGTTTTTTTTAAGTATTTCGGGTAAAATCGGGTATAATTAACCGAACCGAACCGAATTTTTATGAGAACCAAAAAATTTCGGGTTTTATGCGGTTCTGAAATTTTATACTCGAACTGACCCGGAACCGAAAATAACCGAACCGAAACCGAATCGAAATTCAATCGGTATCTATATGGGTATTAAATCCCTCTACCCGAAAGATCCGGAACCGATCGGGTAGGATCCGAAACCGACCCGAATACCCGAATGCCCAGACCTAAGCGAGACTTTGGGTGAGAAATTTTATTATAAATTATAATGGTGGAGGTGAGGGGTAAATTTTAAAAATCATAAGTCTATGGTTAAATTTGTAATAACATATGCTTATGGAGCTAATATGTAAAAGCTCCATTTTTATTTAATCTAATTTACCTTTCGATCTCAAATATTTTTCTTTTAAAATCAGCTTTTTTTCTTTTTCGAGTTGTTAGGATTAGATTCGGATTGCATATACAGCTAATGAATTTATTAGAATCATATTAGATAGCGAAATATCAATATTAATTAAAATTACAACAATTCCATGTTAACTTTAACATGTTTCCACGTGTCAATTACGAAATGATTTTTTTTTCATCATATGCAGTCAATAATCAGGGCCGGCTAACTTGGGAGATAATCGGTGCGACCGTTCCGGGTCCAACTCCGTGTCCTAATAATTAAGGAGTCCGATTTTTTTTTTAATAATTTTTTTATAACTTTTTGAAAAAAATATTTTAAAATTTTAAAATAAAAAGGGCCCGTGAATTTCTTATATAAGTATATATTTTTGTATTTGTAAAAAAAATCCAAAAAACCTTTGAAATAAAAAATGTTCAATAAAAAATCTAAAAAATAAAATTTTAAGAGTCCAAATTTTTTATTTGTCCTAAGGCCCATAATAATGTTGAGCCGGTCCTGTCAATAATGATTACAAATTCCATCAAGTTTTTATCTCATTAATTCTGTTTAAAATAAAATGAATGAAAATTGTATACTCCTCCTATGGTTAAAGGAATGAAGGAATGAACAAAAATTGTATAGTCCTCCTTTGGTTAAAGGAATGAAGGAATGAATAAAAATCGTAGTAACGGAGCGAAACAACACAGTTCCGAATTATCTTCTCTATCACTCGGATTAGTACGTCTTCTATCGTTCCGCTTTCTATATATGCACAGTCAATGGCGGACCTAGAAAACAAATTTACCGGTGTCATAAAATAATATAATACTATTATTAATAGTGTAGTAGGATAACAAAAACTTTCATAAAATGGAAACACATGCTTACAAATATAAAGAAAAGTAACTAAAAGTGTATAAATATAATGGAAGCAATTATATAACTGGGGGTGGAAATAAAATAATACTCCAAATGGCGCGATTGTCGTTTTTTACCTGGTGATCCTCGCATAGCTTACCAAGGAGACGCAACACCAAATGGCGCGATTGAATTGAACAATGTTGCTTTTACTTGTCGTGTTGGTTGGGCTACTTATGCTAAAAAAGTTGCTATTTGGAATTCTGAAACCGGGAAGGCTTCCGATTTCACCACCAATTTCACCTTCAATATTGATACGCAGCATACGCTTAACCGTATAACCTATGGCCATGGGTTCGCTTTCTTTCTTGCACCTACAGGCATCGTTGTCCCACCCAACTCAGCTAGTGGCTTCTTGGGTCTTTTCAATGAAACCAACGGTCACTCATCTCGGTTCCCGCTTATGCATATTGAATTCGATACATTTTATAATCTTGAATGGGATCCTCTTGATATCCAGTCTCATGTCGGGATCAACAACAACTCGCTTGCTTCCTCTAATTTCACTTCTTGGAATGCAAGCTTCCACAGCCAAGATACAGCTCATGCATGGGTCTCGTATGATTCTGCTCATAGAAACTTGAGCATCTCTTGGACTTATGGAGAAACATCTATTCCTTCGGAGAGCTCAAGCCTTAATTTCCTACATCATTGACCTTACGAAGGTGCTCCCCGCTGAAGTTACCATGGGATTTTCAGGTGCTACAGGAGCAGTGATGGAAGGACATAGGATCTTGTCATGCATGGGAGTTCTATTCAAGCTTGGATGCAATAGAAAAGAGATCTCCAAACCGGAGAGGAATCATTGTTGGTGCTTCTCTTTCGGGGTTTTTCCTGTTGACCTCTTTGCTTGTTGTGGTTCCATTGTGTTGGAAGCGGGAGCAAAGAAAGGAGAAAGTAGCAAGGAGGAGAGAAAACTTTACGTCGATAAACGAAGAAGATCTTGAAAGAGGAGCAGGGCCAAGAAGGTCTCTTACAAAGATCTTGCAAATGCTACCAACAACTTCTTGTTTGAAAGAAAGCTGGGTCAAGGAGGGTTTGGAGCAGTTTACAAAGGCTACTTAAACGACTTAGATCTGATGGTTGCTGTGAAGAAGTTTCCGGGTGCTTCAAAGCAAGGGAAGAAAGAGTTCATCACCGAGGTCAAGATCATCAGCAGTTTGAGACATCAAAACCTTGTTCAGCTCATTGGCTGGTGCCATGAGAAAGAAGAGCTTCTACTGGTGTACGAGTTCATGCCAAACGGTAGTCTGGACTCACACATATTTGGTAAAAAAGCTCATCTCACTTGGGCTGTTAGGTACAAGATATCTCTCGGCATGGCCTCTGCTTTGCTCTACCTTCGCGAGGAGTGGGAGCAATGCATTGTCCACAGGGACATCAAGGCGAGTAACATAATGTTGGACTCCAGTTTCAACGTCAAGCTTGGTGACTTTGGTTTGGCTCGGTTGATGGACCACGAGCTAGGTCCTCTGACTACATGAGTCGCCGGAACTTTCGATTACATGGCTCCTGAGTACATAAGCACCGGAAGGTCGAGCAGAGAATCCGACGTCTATAGCTTTGGCATTATTTTGGTAGAGATCGTTACGGGAAAGAAGTCGGTGAACACGAGGCACAGTAAAACCGAGCCCGAAGCAAGTCTTGTAGAGAAGGTATTGGACCTTTACGGTAGATGAGAATTGATCTCAGCCGTTGATCAACAAATGGGGGAAGATTACGATGTGAAGCAAGCAGAGTGTCTTATGATTGTAGGGTTATGGTGTGCTCATCCTGATATAAACTCTAGGCCTTCGATAAAACAAGCAATCCAAGTCTTGAATTTTGAGGCACCGTTGCCTAATCTGCCTCACAAAATGCCAGTTGTAACATATCGTGCGTCTTCTTCATCATCATCAAGCTCAAGTGGAGTAGCAACCACAACGTTTTATAGTGTGTTAACGTTTGGATCAGCGACCAACCGCAACCGCAACCGCAACTTGATCGCTGATCCAAACGTCAAAACTTGTCCCTATATAATAATATAAACATCCTTTTGCTTTTGTTTCATGTTTTTATCATTTTTTTTTCCGGTAACAATGTTAAATTATTATACCATTTTCGAATTTTGACAGAAGTTACAGAGGATACAAGATAGCAGAAAGACCAAAAGCTAAAAAACAACGGCTAAGAGAACAAACGGATACAAGAAGGAAAAACCCAAACGACAAGGTCGACACAAATTGCAGCTCACTAGCTAAAACCCGAAAGCGAAACACCGATTCCGAGCAACCTACACTCGGAAATCTGTACTTGCAAATCCTAGGATCTTGAGTCCTCATCGTTTCCACGAGCTAACCATCCGAGGCCAGTCCTCAAACCTCGCATAAAACGGCGCCTACAGCTTCTTCGAAGTGAAGAGAATGTCCTGGAGATCATACTTGTATACACTCTGATATAGTTGTGAAGTCGAGATAAGACTATCATGTGATGCTGGGTAATTATAATGCTTTGCTAGAAGCCTCTTATAACTTATGAGTTGTGAACTCATTGCCAGCATCATATGATCCTATAGGGTCACACACCTAAGCAAACTGGATAACGAATACTGGGAATGATCATTAAAGTAATGATCTCATCAATGTGTGATTGTCACACGTTGATATTGAGTTTATATGAGGGTGTCGATCGACACGCCTATTGGTGTCGATCGACACCACTCGGGATTAATGATACCGGGTTTAAATTTATGACTGAATTTAAACCGGTTAATCCGAGGGTTTATGGGATTTCGTGCTTGACTCCTATATATACAAGTCAGAGCCACAAAATCAAATAAGGAACTTGCCCTAGTCGTCAAGTAAAAAACTCAGAAGCTCCCAGAGGCACTAGCATCCCTGATCTAGTCTTGTGTGCGTGTGGACTAGCTATAGAGGCGCAGCATCTGAGGCGCTCCAGATCTCGTTTTACCTACTCATTCCGCTGCTAATCACCAGGTAAATCCCTGATCTGAGGAGATAGATTCAATAAGCATGATCTTGTGGCAGTAGGAATTTGACAGTCTTAAAGAGTTAAAACCCACCAAATTCCTTCACGAAGACCAATACAGAAACGGGAACGCTTCAACCCACACTTCGCAATCCAGCGGAACGAAAGCCTCTCTGAGCAACTAGAACAACCGCCTCTAGTCGCCAAACCCGAGCTAAAGAAAGCAACGAGCATCATCTCCCACAGATCGCAAAAAGTCGCCAAGCAAAACCCACCGCCTCTATTCAAATCCGAGCTACAGCCAAAGCTAACAACGAGACCAATCTCACCGAGAAAGCAAACCCTTGAAGAACCGCTGAAAACCAAACCTGGAAAAAATAAAAACGGGGAGAGGCCACACCGGAGGCCTAAACAGAACAGAGAGACCACGGGAAGCAAACGACGGGGACTGAGCTCTGAAACCCAATCTGACGACGACGCCTAACCACCGGCCGTCGCCGGGGTAGCCCAACCCGAGCCTAAAAACTGTGAAAGAACCCCCGCCCACACCGCCAGAACAAACAACACAGAGACCTAACCTCGAAGCTCACCGGAAGAAGAAGAACCGCTAGCCACAGACCTAGGAGCAGGAGACTAAACCGGAGGAGAAGATCCTTACCCGAGATCCAAAGACCGAGATATGGACTGGGCGCGGCGAGCCGCCGCTGCAGAGAAGCGAGGGAGAGCGGAGAGAGAGAGCCAAAGTCCGAGCAGGGAGATCAAACCCTAACCGGAGAACGAAAGAAAACCTCACGAGCAGCACCCACACTCGGAAATTCAGAGCAGGCAGCTACAGAGCTGGCCAGAAACGCGACAGATCCGGCGAACCACCGCTCCGTCGAACCCCACGGACCACGGGGGACCACCACCAATCCCAAAACCGTCCTCGAGTTTGTAGGGAAGAATGGAGAGAACACCGAGACCGCAAGACGAGCCAAAGCAGAAGTCGGAGTCTGGAGAACCGCGGCAACGCCTCGAAACCAACAATCGGCGAAGGAGAGCAGATCTACGACAATCGGCAAAGGGAAAATCAACAAGGAGGAAGCTGAAAGAAAGAGGAAAGAGCGACGGACCCTCCCACGGTAGCGGTGAAAAGCACCACACTCCGGGGAGGAAGATCGGAGACGATGAAGAGACGACGGAGAAAAAAAGGGGTGGGAGAAAAAAAATCGCCAGAGGCGGAGGAGAGAGAAATTTTTTTTGTTTTTTTTCATTTATGTGTTAATGTTTGTTTCTCTTATATAGCTTTACTCGGTTATTGTGGAATAATCTTTAATCTCTGCACTTACTTATTGATGTCTACTTTGTTTGTCGGGTGTATAATTTGCATTATTACCAGAAACAGATACGTAGATTTGCATTGACGTATTATGAAAAGTTATAAGGAACAAAAAATGGACGTGACGTCGTTGATGAAAAAAAAAAACTGGAAATTTACAAAACAGAGATTTTGAGTGAGGGGGGTAAATATAATTAAACATACGTTTATGGCTGAACTTGTGAAAAACTAAAACATACGGGGCCAATATATAAAAGCGATGAAGCGCGTCTCTCAAAAGCTACTACAGTATTTGGGGTTTAAAGCATTCTTCTTGTTGCCAACTCTCTGTGCTGGATTTGGCTTCTACAGAAAAGAGAAACTACTTCTATGGTGAGATTTTGTTTTCTTTCTCGAACTTGTTTCGGTTTTCTTTCGATCTTCCCAAACTTCTACTTCTATCTTTAGGGAGCTTGAATTGTTTTAGGGTTAGTGGGCACTTTTCCTTCGAGATCATGCCTAAGTTACTGGTCACATTGAGTTGATTTCGTTCCTTCTCGTCTTTCTTTCTGGAGTGGAATGTGAATTGAATGGTTTGTGAAGCAATATTACTTTCGCTTTCCCTACTTTTTAGTAGAGTAATCTATACAAACCAGTGAGAAGCTTGCCGAAATCTATGATCTTATCAGTCCGACTTGTGTCTCCTCCGTGTCTCAAGAATGTTATTTCTATCATCGTCATCTTTCGATTATAAATCCTTTCTGCTGAACTTGCTAATTTCTAATTATAAATCGTGGGTCTTTGCCAAAACCATACTAAAAGGTGCTTTGATTGAAGCCGCATTGTTAAGACTTTCTTCTACAGATTCTCGTTCTTGTCCATAATGTTTTGGAATTGACGCTATCTTGTACAGTTATCTTGTGTCTTGCATGTAATTTATAGTACCGGATGCGTAAAATTTTGCAGTTTTCATGTTCAACTAAATTCACAGGGTTTGCATCTCTTTCCGTTTGATTTTGCAGTTTTGTGTTAAACTAGATTCAGGATTCGGTGAATTTCAGGGAGTAGAGCAAGCTGGAGGATTTTCTACTGATTGACCATGGGAGAAAACATGGAGAATCATTCAGTATCTCAAGAGAGTAAATCCAAGAAGCTTGAGAGTAAAAACCATTCAGGTGTCCCCAAGAGTGATCTTTGGACCGATGGGCTTATCTGCGCCTTTGAATTCATCCGTGGCGCAAAGAAGCATACTGATTCAAAGCCTGTTTACTTGAAGCAAGAAGATGGACCAACCAGAGTTACTTCCCCCGGGTTTGGTCATAACCCTTTTGTTGATTCCTCTGCAGTCGATGTTTTTAGGTCGAGGTCGGCTTCTTCTTTGGATTTTAAAGATGACCATCTGCTTCCAACAGTACATGTTGAGAGATACGAGGGGAGTCGTTGGGTACCTATTGGTTGGGCTAGAATATCTGAGCTGCTTCAGATGGTGCAAGTAAACGCGGAGTAGCCTAATTTGGAGTTAATGGATGAAGAAGAGGATGTCCCCGTTACAGATTTAGCGGCTCCGTATTGGGAACGACCAGGCGGGCCCACATGGTGGTGCCATGTGGCTGCTGGACACTCTTCTGTTGAGACATGGCTCAGAAGTGCTACATGGTTGCATCCTGCGATTAGTCTTGCATTGAGGGATGAAAGTAAGCTGATAAGTGAACGGATGAGACACCTACTTTACGAGGTATAAGCCCTGTTCCCAATTCAAATATGCAATTTGAGTTTTGAGGGTCGGAGAATTCAGCCACAATTTAAATTTTAGTTAGCTTTGACTATGAGACGGGCTCGTTGAAAACACTGCTATTAAAATACTTCCACATAGATCATAGTCGTTTTGTAGATTAAAGATGTGTTGTAGTCTCTTAGCATATCGATTTTTTCAGTGTTTTTTTTGAGATGGCTCGTTACAGTTGAAGCATCTCTGGTGTATTTTCTTGGGTGTTGTTGTCTAACTTTTATTCCTGGTGTATTTACTTAGGTTCCGGTGAGGGTTGCTGGAGGTTTATTGTTTGAGCTTTTAGGACAATCAGTTGGTGATCCACTAATCAGTGAGGATGATGTGCCTGTTGTTTTTCGGGCTTGGCAAGCTAAAAACTTCCTGGTAACTGTGATGCACGTAAAAGGAAATGTATCAAGTACCAATGTCCTTGGCGTCACTGAAGTAGAGGTTCGTTCATAATCAGTCAAAATGATTTACTTACATAAGATTTTTTTAAGTTTTAACTTAATATAACACATGCATTTAATATGGACATTTACCTGCGTTAATTTTCCTTCTGCTTTTCCGATAGGAGCTGCTTTATGCAGGAGGTTATAATGTACCAAGAACAGTACATGAAGTCATATCACACTTGGCTTGCCGTCTTGCCCGATGGGATGATAGGTGACGAGTTTTTTGGTTTAGCTTTTCTCAAATGAAGGCTTGTCTAGTTTTACTGGACCAAAATGACTTGAGTTCTAGTAAATTTTCTTGTCTTATTCTGGAAAGTATCTGACACGGTCTTTTTGTTGTCCTTGATTGATGATAGGCTATTCCGTAAATCCATATTTGGTGCTGCTGATGAAATCGAACTGAAGTTTATGAACAGGTTCTTACAAATACACATATCCCTCTGTTTGGGATTATACACAATATTCATGTTTTAATAACAGAGAACGATCTTTTGTTGCTATTAGGAGAAACCATGAGGATGTAAATCTCTTCAGTATCATTCTCAACCAAGATATCAAAAAATTATCAAGACAGGTCATCTTCTCTTCTTCATTGCAGTTATTTAAATGGAAAATGACTGATCTTGGGTTTGAAAGGCCTTTGTTGATGTTATAACTGAGACTTGATGTTTGCGTGTGGGACAGGCCGAACTATAGTCATAAATCATAAACATAAAGTCTTTCTCATGGCAGGTCATCCGAGTGAAGTGGTCACTACACGCGAGAGAGGAGATTATCTTTGAGCTTCTCCAGCATTTGAGGGGAAACCTAGCTCGACGTTTATTGGAAGGTTTGAGGAAGAACACAAGGGAAATGCTAGAGGAACAAGAAGCAGTACGTGGACGTCTCTTCACGATACAGGATGTCATGCAAAGCAGTGTCCGCGCTTGGTTACAGGTTTTTTTCTTACTCCACGGAACAAAATTAACATCGTAATAGTGGTAAATTTAGCATACGGATTAATTTGGCTGAAACCCAAATCTGTTTATTTTCAGGACAAAAGCCTGAGAGTAAGCCATAACTTAGCCGTGTTTGGAGGATGTGGTCTTGTGCTCACCATAATAGTGGGACTGTTTGGTATCAACGTGGATGGTATCCCCGGTGCGCAGAACACGCCTTATGCGTTTGCTCTGTTCACTCTGCTCATGGTGCTCATAGGAGCGGTTCTGATTGCTGTGGGTCTGATATACTTGGGGCTCAAAAAGCCCATCACAGAAGAACAAGTAGAAGTCAGAAAGTTGGAGCTACAAGACGTGGTCAAGATATTCCAACACGAAGCAGAGACTCATGCTCAAGTCCGGAGAAACAACCTCTCTCCTACTGCTGGAGATGTGTTTGATGGTAACTATATAGTCCTCCAGTAAACAAACTCGGATCGGATATTCCATGTTTTGGTACTTACTAGTTCTTACATACATATTCAGAAGTGTCATCTTGTTGCATAAAAGGCATATAAAGTGTACACTGAGAGAACAAAGCTCTTTAGAAAAAAGTCGAGATCTTTCTAGCGGCAAAGAAAAACACTGATATGTTAAATTTCTATGTGCCTAACAACTTTTAAGCCAAGAATATTACTCTTTCATGCAAGATTTGGGGAACTAATGATGGAACTGGATTCGGGATTTTCCGTTTTTCCGTGGTAATTATGTAAATAATGTACGTAGATGATCTCTGATTGTATATCTCTAGAGCAAGTTTTGACATTTGGGTGAGAAGTGAGGGTGTGAATGTTAGAAATCATAAACTTACGGTTACATTTCTAAAACTCTGAAAACATATGGGGGCGAATATATAAAAACGATGAAGCGCGTATAAAAAAAGCTACTCGTTTGGTTTTAAAGCATTTTTTTTCCCTTTGGAGCTCTAAGGTGCGAGGCGCAATATCGGATTTGGCATCCAAAGGGAAAGAGAAGAAGACAGCTCCCATGGTGAGATTTATTTATCGAAATTGTTACGATGATTTCCTGCTGTTTTTAGTCTATCTCTGGGGAACTCGAATTTTGTTAGGGTTTTGGGCAATTTCTCCTCGAGATTATGCCTAGGTTCCCTTTCTTAATCGAAACTGGGTTCCATTGAATCTTTATCTCGAAGAAAAAAACCGGAAATGATTTGTCTTGGGAAATAGATTTTAAAAGTATCAGTGGTTAGTAAAATAGCTTAGACTTGTGAAATTTATGATTGTTATTTAGGATTTGAATCGGTAATGCTATCTGGGTGGATCTGATAGTTGTGATTCCCTGTTAAAGTTGTTCATCTATATTTGTAGATACATCATTTCAAGAAATTGGATTCTGTTGCTTTTGCACTGATCTTTGCTTGTTGATTTGTTTTTCGTCAAATGATTATTTCCCTTTTTTTCGGGGTTCTTGAGTTGTAATAGGTACACTCATCTCTCTATCTGGCTACCTTTTAATCGCACTTTGGCATACTATGAAATATATTTGCTTCTATATGGTAGGACAAATGGGTTTTGTTTGGTATGAATGAAAAAATGGACCCCAGATGTCATGGCACTGTATCATGTTAGCCAAAGATAGTTAGTTCTTCTTCAAAAGTTAAAAAAATATTGTAATTTTATGTGTATAGGCTGATCCTGAACTAGAAGCTATTAGACAGAGGAGAATGCAAGAGCTGATGGCTCGACATGGCACGGTAACCTTCACTTATGTTTGTTTTGTTTTTTTTCATCAACAACAAAAATTGCAATTTGTGGCTCATTGTGCAACAACCTAATTAGCAGGGGAAGCAAGGCAATCATCAGAATCCAGATCAAGTGAGAGCACAAGAAGATGCCAAAAGGTGTGTACCATTGGATTTCTTCTTTTCCAATTTGGAATTCTATTTTGAACTAACCTTTTTCTCTAATATTGGAACATTCGTTTAGGGAAGATGAGGAACGTAGACAAATGATGCTTAGTCAAATAGTGTCTTCCCAAGCCCGGGAGAGAAGTAAGTCCCATCTAAATGCTTTGGAGTTCATCTAGTTTCTCTTCCTTGTTTCTTCATGATGTCATCGATATGATGATGATCTTTTAAAGCTCCTCACAATATTGTGTTTATGTATCTCTTATGCTCCTCTTTCTTCTTCTGTTTTCTATAGTTTCTCGAATTGCCCTGGTGAAACCTGAGAAAGCTAGAGGTGTAGAGGACGTTATTTTGAGAGCTGCTCAAATGGGACAGATAGTTGAGAAGGTAAGAATCCAGTCACTTCATAGTTCATAATTTGCTTACATATCATCAGGTTTATACTCAGCTTGGCTGACGCTACACGAATGTTACACATCTAAGAGTTGTTGAAATACTCTGTTTGTTTTTACAGGTTTCTGAGGAGCGGCTTATAACGCTGTTGGAACAGATAAACAGCCAAACTACAAAACAGACAAAAGTCACGGTACGGACAGACACACAAGCTATTTAAGCATAAGCCTTGCTCTTATCTTTATTGTCAATATCATTGAGTGTTATCTTGGATGCGTTTACAGATCCAGAGGCGCCGTGGAGTGGATGACGATTAGGAAGAAGAAGATTATCCCCTGCTTTGTATATCTATGGAGATCTCACTGTTGAGTTGGTGAGTTCGCTAAGATCTACTTGGATGTTACTGTGAAATATGTTTATTGTGAGTGAATCTTGATGACCTTCCAAATGCTTGGGATGAGATCAAAGTAATCTGACACTGAAACTCCGCATTTTATATTTTTGGTATTTGCTCTGTGAACCATTTCTGTCTCCATCTTCCTCTCCTCGCATTGCCTTTTGTGATTTGAATATTATTAGAAAGAAAAATTATTCTGTTCTGATATCTACATCTCATATGCTTATGATTTACTAAAGTCATTTGCTTCTTTTCTGACTAATTTTATTTGAATTTCTGTTTGATAACTAATCCATGCGCTGATCTTAAATATTTGGATGATTCAAAGAAATATTTCAACTTCTCTTGGTGGTGAAAGAAGGATTGACACAAGAATCAAAGATCAAGCAAAATGCTAAAACAATAAACGAAATACTAAAGCAATTTGTCAAATAAGTGACGCCCTACTTCAACTGTATCATTATTTTACGATTCGAAGTATGATTTCTATTAATATATGGAAATAATATTGAGCATTTGGGTATGTGTGAGAGAATAGTCAAAAATTAGAAGGCTTTTGTTTTAATAATAAATTAACTATCATTATTATATATTTTTTTCCTTTGGAGAAAAAAAATATTTTTGTTTTTGATTTTGTAACTAGGTCCACTTTACAAAGATAAAAAGTCTACGATTCATTTGAATAAAATACTTATATAATATATTCTAATTGGTTGTTAAACAATTAAAAAAATAAATCGCTCAAAAAAACCTAAAATAAATAACTAGATTAGTGAAATACCGACAAAAAAAGATGAATGAAAATACAAATGTTATTTTGGTCCTTAAAACAGTGAATAAATTATAGTGTAATTATATCGCCTTGTTTTACCAAATGTATAATGCTCTTGGTTAGCTTTGACACTCAAAGTTGTTAGCTGTTACTTCAAATAATTAAAGAGAAAAGGGACATTGTAACCAACATAGATGAAATAAAAATGTCTGTCTTAGTCCTCAAAACAAATGAAGAAAAAAATTATGTATCTTTATCTGCCTTACCATTTACCAAAAATATAATGCTCTTTGTTCACTTTGACACTCAAAGTTGTTAGTTGTTAATTCAAAGAATCAACGAGAAAGGAGACAATGTGATGTATCCTCCTCTAAAAAAAAGTTGCTTCGAGATCATGAATTATTTCAAAGAAAATGTTGAGTATCTTTTTAGTTTATTTTTCATTTTTATATCGAATTTAGCTTTGTTGCTTGTTGAAGTTCATAAGATACAAGAATCTCAAATGTATTATCAAATCGTTTTGATAATTCTAAGAATGATCACATAAACTTTAACTCTGCTTGTATGTTCTTGTGCTTCATTTGTTTGTTAACAAGAAGCCGAGTCAGATGACCAATTCACCCATGTGTCTTCAACAAAAATCAATAACCATTTCTGTTTAGTCGCAATTGGCTTGTACCAGAGCTAATTTCCCTTGATTAAGCAATAACTTTCCGAAATAAATTTGAACCAGTTACCAAATCAAAGTCGAGTTCATGAAGACTAGCTTCGCTATAAATTTATCTTTTTCACTCAAGTATTGCAGAATTGATCTTGCATGAAAAGTGTTAAACATCAAACTTCATCGAATAGTTGATTTATAGATTTTGTGATTGATAAATCATTCAGAAAAATATAAAATAACTGAACAATATGACGCTGTTCAATGATTTAAAAAAAAACAATTACATAACAGTTTAAGCAAAGTGTGCTACGATCCGTACAATAATCCGTTTATTAAATTAAAAACGCCAAGAATTGTTCTTCTTCTTATTTAACAAAAACAAAGAATTGTTCTTCTTTAGAAAATGTCATTAGTGGAGTGGATGTTGAACTTGCAATCTGAATACAATTGAGGCTAAACGTTGACTTTGACTTTTGAATTTTCCAGTCTTAATATGCTTTTCGATTTCCTAATATTTTTTTTCCCTTGTCGGGTAGTTTTTGGTCTTCGCTGTATTCATAGTAAAAATGAACGTAACTCTACCCAATTTTTTGATGATGCGTCTACAAAATTAATTTGATTGTCTATTAATTATATCATACAACATTTTGGTTTTTCAGATTCATTTTTTAGGTAAAAACTTTATATTATGTGTTTAATCTACATACATTTAAAGATGATAATGGTTTATATAAAAATGATTTCTTATCTTGAGATATGAAAGATCAAATCAAGAATTTTTTCAAACTTCTGAGAATAGTAATAGGCCGTCGAATAAAGATAATTACAAAAGTCGATCAAGAAACGTTGTAATAACTTCTTCTTTTTTTGGTGTAAAGCGTTATAATAATTACTCATTAAAAAAAAAAAGTTATTATATTTTACGCAAGTGATTTTTTCATTATTTTAAAGAAATTAAGAATACGTAAATATACTTAACGAAGATATTAGGAATGGTTAAATAACTAAATATTTTTTAAATTAATCTTATCTCAAGTATTGCCATTTACCATGCAATTAACACACCAAACACAATACCATGAACATGACTTAACGACGTCGAAGTCTTCTAAATATTGTTTCCCTCTCCATTTAGACAAACTAATAATATAAATTGAAAAGAAGACATTCATAACTTTAGTGTCACACTCAACTAAACACTAGAATTGACAGAAGTGGTTCAATTTCAAAGTGATACTTTCATGTTTTTGTTATTTTATTTAAATTAGAACTGTATAGTTTTGAGTTTTGAGTTTGTTTGTTTTTTTGTAGGATTTTGAGTTTTGAGTTTTGACTATAGGGCTTTACGTCTAATTGTGACAATAAAAGTTTTATTCACATAATCTTTTTCCCCAAATTTTGTAACCAATCATAGCCAACCTACAGAAATTACTAAAAATGTAGTTATGGTAACGAACTGAGCTTAGTGATAAGTTTGATAGAATTTACAAAATAATTAATTAATATTAATTTATAATTAATGAATTTCGATTAATTTTGAGGATAGTAAAACTTAATTACAAATAAAAGTATCCAAAATAATAATAATAATAATTGATAGGTTCAAAAATTATGATTTATAATAAGCAATATTTTTCCTAAATATAACTAAAAGCTTACATTTATTTTGATAGTGACAGTGAAGTAAAAAAAAAAAAAGATAATAAATATAGGGAAAATTAACCCTATAACCATAAAAAAACAAAAAACCTACAAATTAACAAAAATCCTCCTTTTTCTCTTTCTATCTCTTCCTATCTCTCTCTAACCCTATGGTTAGTTTCTTAATTTTTCTTTTTGTTATGGTCATTTAGCAAATTGACCCATAAATATATGCTACTGTTGAACTAGCAAATATCGACAAAAAACATCGGTGCATCCTTTTATTTGTACAAGTGTCTCCACTCTTTACCTATCAATTAATCTCGTATTATTTTATATATCATTCATTACTTAAATCTCCAATGAATTATTTATTAAAATCTAAATCTGTTTAAAAAGTTTAAATTTATTTTATAATTTAAATTAAAAATAAAACATCTAGACGTTAGCTATAGGTATGGTTAAACTTTTCGGTTTTATCATACGACCTAATCAATAAAATTAACTAGAAATGCTACACAAAAATTACGATTAGTGCTAGCATTTTCAAACTGTTGAGTGGCTCTTTTTTTTTTAACTTTTGAGTGGCTTTTATGCTCAAACTTTTTTTTATATATATGCAAATGGACAAGCAAATTAGTGTNTGTTTCTATCGTTTTTTATTTAATCAAAATTTCTTATTTTCAGCATTTTATGATATATGGTTTCAAAATAAAATTTATATTAAATATTAACAATAATTACAAAGAATTTTTAAAAAATATTTACTTTATCATGAAAATAAATATAGTACATTGGATAATCTATTAGTAATCTTACTTTTCAATAAAAATTATAATATATATTTGTTATGAAATTTGTTAAATTATATTTTATTAAATTCTCCGGTAGCTCTTCGCTCCTCTCTTCATCCAATATTGAAGAATTGGTTTGATGAATAAAATAAATTTCTTATGGTTGACAACTGGGCATGCACACATATGCATTATAAAATTTATTTTTTAAGATTTTAAATGACTCCGTAAAACAAATTACGAGAGTGTTACTGAAAAACAAAACCGTAGAGATTTATTTTTATTTTTATTTCTACTTTTTTTTTTTATCCGGTTACATTTTATTTGATTTCTTATCTCAAATTCTCAATATACAATGAGACTGTATATGAGTATGATATAAACTTTTTATTTATTTAAAAAAGAATAAGAGATAAACGTATTTACTATCCTATTGGATAATATATTATTATTTTATATAAAAGTATAATATATATTTGTTGTAAAAAATTTGTAATCATATTTTATAAAATTTACTATGACTATATGTAAAAAAAATTAAAATCATAGTAATTATTATTTTTTGTTAATTTAAATTTGTTATTTTAATGTTATAATCTAGTGTATTCATATTTTAATTTTATAATTTTTAATTTTAATTCAACCAATCAAAACATTTCATTTATTTTAGGAAACTTGACATGTCACATTTACATGTTATCTTTGAAATACACTAACTTTCATTGTGAAAGTGACAAATCAGATTTTTTAAGGATTCGATTAACTTTTTTTTAGAATAGTAAACATTAGTTACAAATCAAAGTATCCAAAAAAACACATCGTAATTGATAGGTTCAAAAATTATGCTACTGTTGAACTAGCAAATATCGACAAAACAAAAAAAAACACGAGCAAACTAAAAAAATTGGTAGGTAAATGTCAAAGAAAAAGTAACAACGGTGCATCCTTTTATTTGTACAAGTGTCTCCACGCTTTACCTATCAATTAATCTCGTATTATTTTTATATATCATTACTAAAATCTACAATGCTGTTTAAATAGTTTCTATTTATTTTATAATTTAAACTAAAAAGTAAAATATATAGACGTTAGGTTTGGTAAAACTTTTCGGTTTTACCATAATCAACTAATCAACAAAATTAATTACCAAAGATGTGATGATTTAGTGGTAGCGCAAAAAAATTGGTTTTTTTATGCCTTAAATTCAAAAACTATTTGATACAAAACGCAAAACTCTCATAAACTTTTAAAAAAAAAAATAACTAGAAATGCTACACAAAAATTACGATAAGTGTTTAGCATGCATTTTCAAACTATTGAGTAGCTTTTATTGTCAAACTTTTTTAAAAAAATATATATGCGTGTGAATTATTGTGTATATAAACCCTTTGACAAAAAAAAAAAGTGAATCATTGTGTATATAATGTTGTTGATTAATTTTTCTTTCTAAAATGACATAGGGCCTTGGGTCATCAAAGACAAAAACAAAACAAAATGGGAAAGGAAGAGCACGTGACATGCACGACTTTACTGACCCAAACGGTCAAAGACGGTGCCATTTTCCTCCACGTCTCTTCTTGATACCTTTTTATGTTGCCATTAACAACAATCATATGGTTAATTTAGGTGCACACAAATTACTCCAAATACCCAAACTCGATTCATCCCTAATATTTATGTTTAAAATAATACTTACAAATATATTTTCTATCTTGTTATTATCTACTTCTATCATTAAAAGATTAAAAATTATTGTTTCTTTTAAGAGTTTTTAACAAAGAAACCCCTCAATTAAAGATGAATCGAGAAAAAACCTTTCAACTATTAATTTAATGTAAAACCCCCTCAACTATAAGTCCGTTAATGAAAAAACCCCTCCGTCTATGGTACCGTTAAAAGCTTAAAGGTTTTTAACAAAAAAAAACCCTCAACTAAAGATAAATTGAGAAAAAATCCCTCGACTATAAATTTAGTGTAAAAACTCATCAAGTTCAGATGTATCAAATATCTACCACTCAACTATAAATTTAATGTGAAAGCCCCTCTATTTCTGTCTACAATGACATTACAAAATAAATAGTCAACATTAAATCAAATACGATTTTGATTGTAAAAATTGACATGAATACGATGTGATAATAAGATTCTCTGTCTAGAAAGTTGATTGAAGTATACATATACATTAAAAAATGTATACGATTTAATTTATCTAGAGTTTTGAGAAACTGAAATAATTTATCAAGTTGTACAGAAAATTTGATATTTATTTATTCTTCAATTAACTTTCAAGTCACATAATCTTACTATCTGAAATTAGAGTTTATTATATTGTAGATTTTAAAAATTTAAATATTTTTTTCTAATTGAGTTTTGAGATTTTAAATACCTTGCTGGTTTTGAAAGCTATCACATTATCTTAAAATTATATATGTCATTTTTACAATCCAAAGCGCATACATTTGATTTATCGTTAACCGTTTAGGTTTAGGGGTTTTTACATTAAATTTTATAGTTGAGGAGTTTATTTCCAATCATTATTTATTTGAGGGGTTTTTTCATTAAAATCTTTTGAGATTTCGCAAAACACGTGTCCCCGTTAAGATTTTAACGGTACTGTATATGGAGGAGTTTTTTCGTTAGCGAACTTATAACTGAGGGATTTTTACATTAAATTTATAGTTGAGAGTTTTTTTCTCGATTGATCTTTAGTTGAGGGGTTTCTTTATTAAAAACCTTTCTTTTAAATCTGATATGATAAGATTCTTTTTCTACGTTTCAGGATAAGTCTAGACACTTATCTTATTGAAGTAAAATACTAAGCAAAGAAAGTGAAGTTTTTGCTTTGAAGGATGTTGACTGTTCACAGAACAAGTGGTCTTCGTTGACTTTGAATCAACACTAATAATTAATGTAGCTCCAAAGTAAGGAGTATATTTAAAACCCTTACTTAAAAAAAAAAATTAGTTTGTTTTTATTTTTTTGAACCTCTAATTATTTTTTAATGGAAGTTTTTTTAAAAGGCTTCTAGAGAGAAGCAAAACGGAGACTTAAGTTAATTATTCACTTGATTTGTGTATAAACTTTGTATAATTGGTTATGATTCGCTAAGAAAGGTTTTTCTTTGACGGGTGCAAAGATGTTGGAAGTAGATGTACAAATGTCTACATTGCTTTATACCTTTGACCTCTATTTTTATCTTCTTTTTTTTTTTTAATATCCCTTGGCAGGATCTACGTAAATAAACTTTGGAAATACCTAATCATATTGCATTAATCACATATATAGACTTCCTTTTTTTCAATTTCTGATATTGTCTAATCGATCGTTGTTAATGGACATTGACGTTCTAATTTTGTTATATATATATACGTACATCTATCAGAAATTATATGGTCGTGAACCATTTATTTGCTTGATACATAACATCATATGGTGATGATCATGGCTACTATATAAGACACAAATAAGATGTACGTGTCTTTCCAACCGAGTTTTCTCTTTTACTTATATGTTTAAAGTGAAGACCATACTCTTTTTTTTCCTTAACAATTTTTTTTTTTTTTACAAAAAGTCAAGACCATATATATATAGCACCAATCGTCATGTGAATTCTGTAACATAATTTAAAAAGAAAATAATATTCATCGTCTCAACCAATATGTATGTATGGAAGATAAAAACAAAATAAGCTAAAGTTAAAAAAAAAAAATTAACCAAAGCATTATTGTTATTACTGTAGTTAATTAATTTACCCTTACATGTACGATGTGTGTGAAAGCTCAAAATACTCTATCCATTTTACCAAAAAAAAAAAAAATCGTAATTAAATTCATTTTACGATTCATAAAAAAACAAACTGAATTTTCTTTTTGGGAAAGCATAGTGTGGTAGATAGGATTAGAGAGAAAAAAATTGTCTAAATGTTTCCTTTATTGAAACCACTTTTTGGTCAATAGCTCTCTAGCTAATTTAATTTGAAGTTGAAATTGTCAAACCTATCTTTTTCACATATATAAAGATATCTTAACAATATTATACCCATCAAAGTCTTCAAAGATTATGACCCTTATAAAATTTCCCATTTAATTTCTCCCTCTTGAGTTCTTTCAAATTAGTTTGTATTTCACATTTTACAGAGGCTATTATTTCAAATAACATATCATAATCGATATTTCGATTTGTGAACATACTTTTTTTTTTTTTTTTGTGTAAGAACGATTATTGCGGGATAGTCATAGTAGCCATACATTCACACCTCGTTGGTTGATAAATCGTTTTTGGTAAAAATAAAATTTATCATATATAAAATTTGGATTTTTATTTTATTCGTTATACCATTTATATATATATATATATAAATATACTGTACTAAAAGTAGGTAATTTTGGTACTTGCCCATAATATATTTTGGTCTATCAAAATTTGGTCATCAAAACTTAACATCTAAAAATTGTTAACTTTATTTTCTTTTTGTCAAACAGATGCCTTGATTCATTAATTACTTGATTAGAGTTCAACATAATCGATTCTAGTGTACTCTTTGTCAAAGAGTCGGCTAAACAATTTGCCGCTGGCGTAACAAAGGCAAACGAAAATAGCGTTAAACCAAGGAACACAAGCATGGATATCTTGAAGGATGCCTTTGAGTTCCGAACATGTTTCTCCTTTCAATATCAAATTGACCAGAGAAAGAGCGTCCGTTGAGACGGATAGCGAATTGAATCCAACGGAAATTGCTTCTTCCATTGCCATTAGGAGAGCCAATCCCTATGCTAATGTAAATAGTAAACAAATTAGTCTATTACACTTGCATTTTCTCTACTACAAGAATTACACTAGTAGACTTTGTACATGCAATTTTATACACAAACCATTTAACAAATGTTTAGAAACGTGTACGATAATTGGTGGACGAAATCATTTTTAAAGCACTTTTTTAAAAAAGTAATTAAACCGAGTAGCACTTTTCAAAATATATCTACAAGAAGAAATTTAAGAAACATGGTGTCTTCAAGATAACAATTTCTATAAAAGTTTAATTAGCTAAAACATTTAATCTCATAGAAGTAGATAATACTAGGAATTTCAAATTGAAAATACATAATGGTTACAGTCTTTTTTTACATGCATTAAGATGGAAATTTATCAATTTTCGTATGGTTTTAGACCACTGTAACTCAAAATGAATATGTAGCTGATCCAAACACTATATTCGACTGGTTTAAAATGAGTGAACGTTATAGTGTAATTTTGTATATAAAAACATTAGCAACTCTATTTATAACCGTCTGGTTTTGATATGATAGTTTATGAATTTTTACAGGCCAACATTATTAATGAATGAACATTTTTATTTTATTTTCAAAAAGGTATCGCTCCAAAAAGTATTTAATAAGATCTTGATTGAATATTCAAAACTAAAGACCATCGAAGCAAATAAAGTAAAGTTGAATGGACTTGTATTTATAAGACTTGATCACCCAAAGTCCACATATAACCTAACACATAAGTTTGAAGAAACAACTCGCTTCCTCATCTTTCTCCTTCTCTCATCTTCTTTAATGGATGATCATTTTGATCACAAGAACACTTCTTTAGAGGAAGTATCCTTCACGAACCTAACCGATTGCTTACAAAGTTCATTAGTGATGGATTATAACTCATTAGAGAAGGTCTTTAAATTCTCACCTTATAGTTCTCCTTTCCAACCGATTATTTCACCATCCAATATGGGCCAAATAGTGAAGTACCCTTACTTAAATCTCAATCCTAATTCTCCAATAGTCTCTTCTTCCTCCAATGAAGCCGACCCTAAAGAGAACTTCGACGATAAGAGCGGCCGAGGGGAGGATAAAGAAGGAGACCAACATGGTGTTGGTGAAAGCGCCAAGCAATCGTGAGTTTTATCTTCTTTCATTTTCCTTTATCAAAATGTGAAGGGTGGATTATGAGTCCAAAATTTTCTTTCAGAGTTCGTCGGTTTTTTAGTCAACTTTTATTTGATAAAGGGCTTTTTATTTTATTTTATGTTCGGATAACTAGATCTCCTGGACCAACCGGTCTTGAGTCATCATGTGAATTTTACAGGAAATCAACAATCACTTTGACAACAATTAGTAAAACTCTTATTTGTTTAAACTTGAAACCCTAAAGATTAACATGCTTTGTGGATGAATATTGTTAGGACAAAACCAGGTAAAGGGAAAGGAGATAAGAAAGAAAGAGAAGCTAGGGTTGCCTTTATGACCAAAAGCGAAGTTGATCATCTCGAAGATGGTTATAGATGGAGAAAATATGGACAAAAAGCCGTCAAGAACAGCCCTTATCCAAGGTTCACTTCCTCACTACACTCCAAGTATATAATATTTGACTTGTCCATGTACATAGAAGTATATATATATCATAATATGTATGAAAGAGTTATCTATGCGTTTTCAGGAGTTACTATAGGTGCACCACGCAGAAGTGTAACGTGAAGAAACGAGTAGAGAGATCGTTTCAAGATCCGTCGACAGTAATTACGACCTACGAAGGAAAACACAACCATCCGATCCCATCGACGTTGAGAGGTCCCGTGGTTGCGGAACATCTACTAGGCCACCATGGAAGCGGTCTCCTCCATAGCTTCCCACGTCACCATCAAGAGTTTCTCATGATGAATCATCCTCCGATCAGTTATCAGTCGGTGGGATCTATATCGTACGAACACAGTCACCGTAACTCTAGTTATAATAATAGTAATCAACAACAAGTTGTTGACGATGGTCTTCTTCAAGACATTGTTCCTTCATTGTTCTTGAAGCACGCAACTTGAGAGTGAGTACTAGAGATCCGAATCTTTCTTTTGTTCATGTGTATATATAATGCATTTATGAATAACATTTATATAAGTAGATATATATTTATAACACATGTATGTGTATACCGACAACCTACTGCTAATTATTTGGAATTTTGGTTCTTAAAAGAGTTATGCTTTGTGAAGATCACTATATTTTACTTCTTTTTTTTTTCCTCTTCGAATCTGGATAATTTGTAATATTAAGTTTATTATGCGGTTAATTATTATTTTTTATATAAAAAATTTATTATGCGGTTATCACCTAATGATGTTTGAAACCAAAGAAAAACAAACAAATGGAAAGCTGATTCGTGTATTCTGCGGAATGATTTCACTTGCACCAAATATTTTGGTGAAGAAAATTGCTAATTTATTTCTTAATTTGTCTTTAGATTAAGTCTCCGCCTTTTTTTTGTTTGGTCGCATAGAAAAACGGACATTGTTGACTTTTTTTAACATATTAAAAACGAAACACTTTCAACCGTTCGTCTCCTGATTTGCTGAAACAAGATGCTCGTACAGACAATATATGATCCGACCAATCTTAAACGAAGTTGACTTCTGTTCTACAAATCTGGTAATGATGTTTATTTGAGAGTATAAAAACATCAACATGGGGCAGATCCAACAAAAGATTTTCACAGCAAAAATACTAAGAAACATTGGTTTTTATAATTTTTCCATGATAATTGGAGGGGAGCCAGCTAGCTACTCGTCCGCAGCAGCAGAAGAGTGGTGAGGGAAGCTTGCCCACACGTCTTGCCACGTCATCTTTCCCTCCGCGACTGAGCTCACTACAGAGGCTGCCTCCTTCAAGCTAACTCGGACTTGGTCTTTGCTGTCTCTTTCTCTGATCGTAACCGATGTCTCTGAGTCCACTGTTATTGCAAATGGCACACCAAGCTCATCGGTTCTCGCATATCTTTTCCCTATCGATGTACCTATTCAAACACACACACAAATCTTCACTCGGCTTTGCTCCATTTCAGAATTCTAAGAAACTACGATTTTCAAATTGTTTTTTTTACGTACCAGTGATGTCAATCTTATGTGAGATGCCAACAGAAGTGAGTTCCTTGGAAATGACTTTGGTTGCTTCCTCGAATTGTTGGTTCTGAACAAGCGGGAAAACCGTGCACTTGATGGGAGCTACAAGAGGAGGGAAACGGAACACGTTCATCTGTTCGTCCCCTGCTTTGCTTGCTCTTGTGCTGAAACAATGCTCATACAGACAATATATGATCCGACCAATCCCAAACGATGGTTCAATCACTGAAGGAGTGAAAACCCGCTGGTGCTCTTTCTTCTTCTCCTTTGAGATTGACACCATGTTCTTCTTGATGTTCACGTTTTTCCCGAGGGT
Source organism: Alliaria petiolata (assembly GCA_020283515.1). NCBI lineage: Eukaryota > Viridiplantae > Streptophyta > Magnoliopsida > Brassicales > Brassicaceae > Alliaria > Alliaria petiolata. Next base: position 61,597,503 of record JAHZTW010000001.1, read on the forward strand.
ACACACTTTAAATTCCACTTCCCCTTTGGATTCCAAGGTTGCTTTCATCTCCATAGCTTCTTGCTCGTTCATCGCCTAACAAAAACATTACAGAAAGCATGTTCCTTTTTATAAACCATCAACATGAGACAAAGAAGCTTTTCAGTAAAACAATGGACTACAGTCAGTCTACCTCCAAAGCTTCAACCACATTCTTTTGATTTCCCTTGAATGCAAGACCCAGTTCTTTCTTCACAGGATTAATAACAAGTTTCTGAAAGAAAAGAGAAACATATTAACAACATGTTATAAAGACTGAGATGAGAATGTTGAGTCGGATAATACCTCTACTTCTTTAGGTTCTGCATATTTCTCCTCAGCCACAAGAGCAACACCACTTTTTTCCTGCCATACGACAATGTATCCACAATCTACTTTAGTAAGTTTGAATAGCTGCCAAACGAAAGAATGAAAAAGGAAGTAAAAGGTAGGTTTTCATACCGAGTGAGCACGCAAGTCGTATGCAGACCTATCTGCAATCCCAACACATTCAATCCATCCATATGAACTCTCAATTTCAGCATCCCAACAATCTGCCGCATAGTGGGCCATTTCTTTTGCTAAATGCTGGCGGAAACGCAGCCGTTCCTTGTCTATGCCAAGGCGGGTAAGGAAAAGATACACTCTCCCAATGAAGTATCCGAGAGTTTCATTGTTCACAGTTCCCTATTCCAATGCAATTTCAGTTGCACGCATCAATACAAAACTAATAAAAGGGGTGTGTGAGAGTGCATAATAGAATTAAGTAGGCGAATATGATTACAAATACTGACCTTGGAAACAGCTTCGCCAAGGCAAAGTTTTTTCGCAGATTGGCCAGACATTTGTTCCTCTCTTGGAAACATAAGGAATTCCAAATTTGCTACTTCAGAGAATTTAGGATGTGACTTATTCTCAGGATCAACAAAATGCTCGATCTCCGCCAGCGTGAACTCACGCACTCTAAGAAGCCCTTGACGAGGAGAAATCTGCGAGTAACATGCTACTTATTGGAAGCCAGACATAATAGAAAAACAACAACAAAAAGAAGCCCTTAAAAAAGAAGGAGATAGACACATTCCATATATCAAGCAAAGCAGTAGAATATAGAAGGATAATCACCTCATTTCTAAAGGCTTGACCGATTTGAGCTGCGGCAAATGGAAGTTTTCTCCCATTGTAGTAATACAAGTCCTTAAAGTTCACAAAAATGCCTTGTGCAGTCTCAGGGCGCATGTATCTGAAACACAAAGATATATATGATGAAAAGTTACACTATGGTTAGGAACGAAACTAGCTCAGCAACGATTATAGCATGAAAAATACTCACCCGGGAATCAGACCAGACGGGCCAATGGATGTTTGAAACATCAAATTAAACGGGTAAGGATCAGAGAGTGGATTCTTCGTGTCTGGAGCAGTGATCCCATACTCCTTGATCTTGGCACCAAGCTCCTCAGGAGAGAAATCTTCCATAACAGCTAGAACATCCTTAAACTCAGCAGCTTTCTCAGCTGAGATTGTAAGATCTTTCTCCAGCTTCTCTGTGCAATAGTCCTTGAGCAAGTGATCCGCACGGAAACATGTTCCAGTCTTCTCATCCTTGACCATAAGATCAGTGAACTTATCCACGTGACCAGAAGCCTTGAGAACAACCTCTGGTGTCACACATGGGCAATCAACTTCAAGCATGTTCTCCTCAAGAATGAAATGCTGGGAAATAGAAAAAAAATCGATCACATACAAGAACAAAGCCAACACAATCTCTACACCCTGAAATGTGAATCGATCCTTACCTGACGCCAGAAGCTCAGAACATTGGATTTAACGGCGCAGCCAGGAGGGCCGTAATCGAAAAGACCAGCTACACCACGGTAGATCTTGAAGGAAGGGATGTAGAACAGCCGCCGCTCGAGGGTATTGACGACGGCTTGTCGGAAAGCTTCACGGTTGAGTGAACCGCTCCCGGAGCTGCTGATGGTGGATTGGAGCTGCTTCTCGACGGAGGATTTCTCGAGCTTCAATTTGCTGAGGAGTTCGATTGCGGCGTCGATCTCCGGCTTCGCTGCACGGGAGGCCTTGAGAGCGCGTACGGCGTTACCCTGGGCTTCGACGGAGGAGGATTTCTCCGAAAGCGACTGACGGAGGGATTGTTCGGTGGCGTCCATTGGAATCTGGATCGGGGAGATGGGTTCGTGAGGGATCGGAATGGTTTGGAATCGACGGAAGTTGAGGATTTGTCTGCGAGGAAATGCAAAGGCAGAGAGAAGAAGGCGCATTCGAAGTGGTTGGCTCCACTCACTGTAGCCTAGGGTTTAAGAGATAATATAGGAAACCTTTGGAATCAAACAGTGGGTTCTTGATTGCTTTTTTGGGTTTTTGTTTAGAAAATGTAGATGTTCTAAACCGACAAAATCTGTCCACTAAGATGAAATCTAAACCAAGTACTAGGTGATAATCTGCGCCCTGCGCGGGGTGAAAGATTTATATTTTTCGGTTAAGTGAATTTGAATTTAAAATATAATTATTTTTAATTATTTTAATATCAAATTTTCATTAAATTCTTATTAATCAACGAGATTAATAAAATAATATTTAGTTTTGTTTAAGTGAAATTGAATTTATTTATTATTATGTTTTGTATAATTGAAAAATTAAACTATAGTAAAATATTTTAATTCAGTTTTTTATAACATAAATTGTTATGTTGAAAATATAGTAGGAAAAAGTTTAAATTTGTATGATATTAAAAAAAATTAGAAAGATAAATGAGGAGATATCATAAATAAATTATGGTAACAATATCTGAAATAAATAATAATATGATTTTAAAACACTACCATATGTCTTTAGAGACATTTATTTTTTAAATAAACTTATAGATATCTAAAAGAAACTGATTTGAAAACATATAAAATGTCTTTGTGAAAGTGGTTGTGTGCTTATTAAGTTGTCTTCAATGTCTCAAGTTCAATTCTCCAAAAATAAAATTAGTAGTATTTTTTTATTTATAGTTATTTTATTACTATTAATTAATTGATATGTCAGAATGAATGTGGTGCTGACACATCAGCAAAATGGCACCATTGTAAATAAAAGGGTTTGTGAGAATGTTTCTCAATTAATATACAGGGGATTATTAGTGTAATCAATTGTTCTAAAAAAATCCCAAAAGTCAAACCTCGTTTTCACATTGTGCTTTTAATCAAATCGATCATAAATTGGATTTTTGTGTTGACATTGTTGGCTAAGCACTATTGCACAGAGAAGCTGGATAAAGCATTTGTTAAATGCATTGATGTGATTAGCACTTAACATCATGGACGATTAATTAAATGATCAGCACTTAACAATTTCTTGTACATTGATGTGATTGAATATATATATACATGTAGAATATAGTTGAAGGAAATATGCGATTGTGTGTCATGCATTGTGAATTTGTGACAATGTGGATTAAATCTTGCAACTGGATTTGATGTGAGTGAAAACGTTAGCTGCTACATGTTGATACAAACACACGAACAAAATATATGTGTTTAAGCTAGAAGCAGCTAACGTTTTCTTTTAGTTTTGACAATGTGGATTAAATCTTGCAACTGAATTTGTTGCAGAGATTCACATTTTCTTTTTGGCCTAAAAAGAGCACACTTAGGATTTAGGAAAACCAACGAACAACATCACAGAGATAGCCACTAAGCTATTTCCTGTGGCATAGACATATTATCTACCATATAATTTTGCGAGTGTAATCAAGAGAAGGTGACAAGACATGTCAAAGCCAATTGCGCCACCATTTAAGTGATTGTGATCCTCAATAGCCTTTGAAAGAGTAGCAAAACTCTTAAGGGCAACACACATTCATGCTATCTTAGGTGTGAAATACAGAGAGCATAATACCTATTTACCCAAATTTTATACCAACCCTTCATAAACTTGTAAAACCCACAAATAAAAATGAAAAGTTATAATTGCAGGTGTTAAAAGGACCTTTTAGTGGATGTTTGTGGACTTTAATTTCATTGAATATACCATGCACAAGAGGCAAATGCTTGAAAACAAAGAAAACCCAATGAAATAGAGCAGATTTCTAATTTTAGTCCATAAGTTTCTGAGAAAAGACTATAATTTGTTTAAAATATGCATGATAAACTCTAGCATTTGCCTCTTTCTTAGGAAATTATTTAATTAGGTATCCATTTTAGCAAAGACAACAAAAAAAACTCGAAAAAAGAGAAAATGGATAATTTAGACCTTGAAGAGAAGAAAGAGTTCATACTTCATACCATCATCTTAGTTTTGGAAAATTTGTAAAATGAAGTCCCTAGAAAACTAGCTAGTTTTTCATATCATCATCTCACTAGTTAGCTTGTTTGATTTGTATTTTCCTCATCTCTTGTAATTTTAGCTAAGTATTAGAGTTATATTCATAGATAGTGTAAGTGAAAGAGAATTCTCTCCTCTGGTTCGTCCTAGCCGTTGTATCTATCGCTCTCCGATCGGCGTTTGCAGGCTTTCATAGCTTTGATGTCGGTCGGATTTGTCTTCTATTTCGTAGTTCATCTCTTGTTTTCTCTTTCAACTGAAATCTCTTAAAGTTTTAGATCCAAAAATTTATCGCTCTCCGTTTGGAGGCTTTCATAGCCATTGTATCAATCGCTCTCCGTTGTATCTATCGCTCTCCGGTCGGCGTTTGGAGGCTTTCATAGCTTTGATGTCGGTCGGATTTGCCTTCTATTTCGTAGTTCATCTCTTGTTTTCTCTTTCAACTGAAGTCTCTTAAAGTTTTAGAACCAAAAATTTAGATCTACTTTTTCTAGATCTACTTTTTGTTTCTTTCTTCCTTTTGGGTGTCTTCTTTGCGGTTTACTTTTGGATTTTAAGCTTTTCTTCTTTTCCAGTTTTTGGATATGTCGATGTGGTTATGGGTGGTGTTTGTTTCCTTAGACAGTTCCGTCTTCGGGTTGGTATGGTCTCAGCCTCCTCGGTTGGTTTCAATCCCGCTTTTCCCCTTCTTCGTTGGCAAGTGATTCGTTTTTGGTTGTTGTGTAGTTTGGTGTTGCCTCTTGTCTCTTTTCCTACTCGTGGAAGCTCATGTTTCGGATGTATTTTTCTTGGTGTACATGTCAACAGTCAGATTTTTTTCGCCCCTCTTTGTCGTTGGTGTCTTCTTGTTTAATTTTGCGTGCAGCTCCTGCCATGTTTCTCTTGATGCTTTAATCGATTTTGTGCTGGAGTTATGGTTCTTCAAGGTGGCTTCAATCCCGTCAAGCTTTGGGTTCTCTTGGTACTTGGTTATGCCAGAAGTCTTGGTTGTTCGGAGTGTTCTCGTGACTTTGCAGGTCGCGTATAGTTCGTGTAAAGGTACCGGTACAAAAGTAAAATGAGATGTAATTTCTGCTGGGTTCCTTTTACCTCTAGATCATTTCTAGTTTGTCTCTTCTATTTCTAGATTGATTGGTTCGGTTTTTAAACTTAATTTCAATTTGTAGTTGTTTGTATTGCTTTCGATTTTGTATCCCATCAATGTATTTCATCTTTATATTTCACAGTGATCTTAATAAATTTCAGATGTTAAAAAAAAAGTTATATTCATAGTTTCATTTGCTTTTTATTTTAAGAAATAACTTTTTTAATTTTTTTTTACAAAGGAATAACTTTTAAAATTGATGAACCCAAGATTTCAAATTCAATTCACTTTTAGTTTTATGATAGGGTGGAGTAAAAAAAAAACATTTTTTGGATTTCTAATCAATCATTATCTACTCATGCATATGAAAAAACCATTATCTTTCTTTAAACATTAAAGATAAAAAAAAAAAATGATTTTCTAAATAATTTTCAGATTGAACATATTAATTTTATATAAATATTATATACAAAACAAATTTTAAAAGTTTGAAATATCTTTCAGTTTCAAATTAATTTGTTTTTTTTTCAACCAAACCATATATTTAGAAATATCGTATTAAAAAAAACTGTAAATCAATCACATTAGGAAAGGATTCAATATTTGTCAGAATGTAATAAATGTATCATAATTTAAATGACTATAAACGGCTCGTTTGTCAAATCAAAATTTTAATTTTCCAATGTGTCTGTCCCTTTTAAACTTCAAAGTTTAAAGCAGTATCGAATAACTTATACGGTTCTGATTGATAAAATAGTGGACTCATTGTTCCATTTTTGTAAACGTTGATAATCACTAGCACGAAACTTAAATTAAAAAAAAAACAAAAAAAAAACAAAAATTCCGAAAATATCGAGAAAACCCTAAAACCCTCACTTCTCTTCACTCTGCTGCAGTCTCTCCAGAGCAGAAGCCGACAGACAAAAAGTAGAAGAAAGCAAAAATGAGCAACCACTGCTTAGACCTCTCTGCTAATTGCTCTTCCATTTTCGCTTCTTCCAAATCCAATCCTCGTTTCTCCGCCGCCAAACTCTCCAATTCCAGATTCTTCTTCCTCTCTGCCAACAATTACAGAGCAAAATCGAGGCTAGGCTCTGCTTCTTCTTCTTCTTCCACCTTCCTGCCATGTCTGAATCGGAAAGGCTCCGTTACACGGGTTCTCAACTCAGTCCCACCCGTCTCAGAGCTCGCCGACACTGCCAAAGCTTTTTCCCCGGAGATAGCCGGGAAGAGAACCGATCTGAAGAAGATCATGATTCTCGGCGCCGGTCCGATTGTGATCGGACAAGCCTGCGAGTTTGATTACTCCGGGACTCATGCTTGTAAAGCCCTAAGGGAAGAGGGCTACGAAGTTATTCTGATCAATTCGAATCCGGCCACTATCATGACCGACCCAGAAACAGCTAATCGGACTTATATTGCTCCGATGACTCCTGAGCTCGTCGAGCAGGTTATCGAGAAGGAGAGACCCGACGCTCTGTTACCAACCATGGGTGGACAAACCGCATTGAACCTCGCGGTTGCTCTCGCCGAGAGCGGCGCTCTGGAGAGATACGGCGTTGAATTGATCGGGGCTAAGCTGGATGCGATCAAGAAGGCCGAAGATCGTGAGTTGTTCAAGGAGGCGATGAAGAACATCGGGCTCAAGACCCCACCTTCAGGGATTGGGAACACTCTCGACGAGTGTTTCTACATTGCGGAGAGAATCGGTGAGTTCCCTTTGATTATCCGTCCTGCGTTCACTCTAGGTGGTACCGGTGGTGGAATTGCGTATAACAAAGAGGAGTTTGAGTCGATATGTAAAGCGGGTTTGGCTGCGAGTGTGACAAGTCAGGTTCTTGTGGAGAAATCGTTGTTGGGTTGGAAAGAATATGAGCTTGAGGTTATGAGAGACTTAGCTGACAATGTTGTCATCATCTGTTCCATTGAGAATATCGATCCTATGGGTGTGCACACTGGTGATTCCATCACCGTGGCACCTGCGCAGACACTAACGGATAGAGAGTACCAGCGGCTAAGGGACTATTCCATCGCGATTATACGGGAGATTGGTGTCGAGTGTGGTGGATCTAATGTGCAGTTTGCAGTAAACCCAGCTGATGGTGAAGTTATGATCATAGAGATGAACCCTAGGGTCTCGAGATCTTCTGCTCTTGCTTCTAAGGCTACAGGGTTTCCCATTGCTAAAATGGCTGCCAAGTTGTCTGTTGGGTATACCTTGGATCAGATTCCTAATGATATCACGAAGAAGACTCCGGCTAGCTTCGAGCCCTCTATTGATTACGTTGTGACAAAGGTTTGCACTTCTTTCTTTGTGCTTACTTTTAGTTGTATTTGTGTTGCGAAATGAGATGCTCTTGACTTTTAAGAGTTACATTTAGTTGATGATATGTAAACAGCGCTGGACTAAGTGTTTAAAATGCTGTAAACTCTATTCATATGTTGCTTAATTCTATCTATTTCTTTATAATGCAGATTCCTAGATTTGCATTTGAGAAGTTTCCAGGATCTCAGCCATTGCTAACGACCCAGATGAAATCTGTTGGGGAATCTATGGCTCTCGGCCGCACATTCCAAGAATCTTTCCATAAAGCTCTGAGGTCTCTTGAGTGCGGATTCTCTGGTTGGGGTTGTGCAAAAATTAAAGAACTAAGTTGGGACTGGGATCAAATAAAATACAGTCTTAGAGTTCCAAATCCGGACAGGATCCATGCTATATATGCTGCCATGAAAAAGGGTATGAAAGTTGATGAAATCCATGAGTTGAGCATGGTAGACAAGTGGTTTCTAACCCAGCTTAAGGAGCTCGTTGATGTGGAACAGTATCTTATGTCCGGATCCTTGTCTGAAATCACTAAAGAAGACCTTTACGAAGTTAAAAAGCGGGGATTTAGTGACAAGCAGATTTCTTTTGCTACAAAGACAAGTGAGGAAGAAGTCCGTTCCAAGAGGATTTCTTTAGGTGTTGTTCCTTCTTACAAGAGAGTAGATACATGTGCAGCAGAGTTCGAAGCGCATACACCATACATGTACTCGTCATATGATTTTGAATGTGAATCTGCTCCAAACAGCAATAAGAAGGTTTTGATTTTGGGCGGAGGGCCAAACCGTATTGGTCAAGGGATTGAATTTGATTACTGTTGTTGCCACACATCTTTTGCCTTACAGGTCTGTCTTCTGTCTAAGAGTCTTTCTCTAAAGCCAGTAAACATTGTTTTCAACTTTGTTTCCTTCAAATAACTTATGTATTGTTTAAACTTAATTGCAGGATGCTGGATATGAGACCATAATGTTGAACTCAAATCCTGAGACAGTATCCACAGATTATGATACAAGCGATAGGCTCTACTTTGAACCCCTCACTATCGAGGACGTTCTCAATGTTATCGACCTTGAGAAACCTGATGGCATAATCGTGCAATTTGGTGGTCAAACTCCTCTGAAACTCGCTCTCCCGATCAAACATTATTTGGATACGCACAAGCCCATGAGCTTGAGTGGAGCGGGACCTGTTCGCATCTGGGGTACGTCACCTGACTCCATTGATGCTGCTGAAGACAGAGAGAGGTTCAATGCAATTCTCAACGAGCTGAAAATTGAGCAGCCCAAGGGAGGCATTGCGAAGAGCGAAGCTGATGCATTAGCCATAGCAAAGGAGATAGGCTACCCGGTTGTGGTAAGACCTTCTTATGTTCTAGGTGGACGAGCAATGGAGATCGTTTATGATGACAGTAAACTTATAACCTATTTGGAGAATGCGGTTGAAGTTGACCCAGAGAGGCCTGTTTTGGTAGATAGGTATCTCTCTGATGCCATCGAGATCGATGTTGATACCCTTACTGATTCCTATGGAAATGTGGTGATTGGAGGAATAATGGAGCATATCGAACAAGCTGGTGTGCACTCTGGTGACTCGGCTTGTATGCTTCCAACACAAACCATCCCATCTTCTTGTTTGCAAACGATCCGGTCATGGACTACCAAGTTGGCGAAGAAGCTAAATGTTTGTGGACTGATGAACTGCCAGTACGCAATCACATCATCTGGGGATGTTTTCTTGCTCGAAGCCAATCCCCGAGCTTCCCGTACTGTCCCTTTTGTCTCAAAGGCCATTGGGCACCCTCTTGCGAAATATGCAGCACTGGTAATGTCGGGAAAATCTCTCAAAGATCTTAACTTTGAGGAAGAAGTCATCCCAAAACACATCTCCGTGAAAGAAGCTGTTTTCCCATTTGAGAAGTTCCAAGGGTGTGACGTGATACTCGGGCCAGAGATGAGAAGCACAGGAGAAGTGATGAGCATCAGTACCGAGTTCCCAAGCGCGTTTGCTATGGCTCAGATCGCTGCAGGTCAAAAACTACCTTTAACCGGCACAGTCTTCCTCAGCTTAAATGATCTGACCAAACAGCACCTAGAGAAAATCGCGACCTCCTTCCTTGACCTCGGGTTCAAGATCGTGGCCACCTCGGGAACAGCTCATTTCTTGGAACTGAAAGGCATTCCCGTGGAGAGAGTGTTGAAGTTGCACGAAGGAAGACCACATGCTGCTGATATGGTGGCTAATGGTCAGATTCATTTGATGTTGATCACAAGCTCGGGCGATGCTCTTGATCAGAAAGATGGGAGACAGCTCAGACAAATGGCTTTGGCCTACAAGGTCCCGGTTATAACCACTGTGGCTGGAGCGTTAGCCACGGCTGAGGGAATCAAGAGCTTGAAGTCAAGTGCCATTAAAATGACCGCTCTTCAGGACTTCTTTGAGGTGAAGGATACATCTTCTTTGCTCGTCTGAGTTGAGTTTTTATTTACATGTTGTCGTCGTTTTGTGTGGAACTTTTACAATTTCGATTAATTGTCAACGGATTTGGTTTTCTCATAAGCTTTTCTATGAATAATCTTCAAAGGTCGATTTTCCAAAATGCAGCTTAGGTATGATTTTATCAGTCGGCATTTTTCCTGTGATATATTCAGGTCTTTGTTAATTGTATCAGATTCATCTCAAATTCAATAATGATGCACGAAATATTTTGTTATTGGCCTAAACTTGTGTCATGTACAACAGTTGTAGAAATACAATTATCTTCCTGTTTTAGTGATTACGATAAAAGCTGAGAGAAAAACGAGTTATTTGATTAACGATAAACCATACAAAGTCTTGCAAATTTTTACATCTGAAAATCTGAACCATCCATCACTAACACAAACCTTATCTTCCTCCTCTTCCTCACTCTCACTCGAATTCAAAAGACTGAAGCAAAAAGCAAATTACAAACAGATAAAACTCCGCTCACTTTCCGGGGACGAAGTTGGTGGCGAAGGCCCATGCGTTGTTGTTGACTGGATCGGCCAAATGGTCAGCAAGATTCTCCAACGGTCCCTTACCGGTGACGATGGCTTGAACGAAGAATCCAAACATAGAGAACATAGCCAATCTTCCGTTCTTGAGCTCCTTCACCTTCAACTCCGCGAAGGCCTCTGGGTCGGTGGCTAGGCCCAATGGGTCGAAGCTGCCACCTGGGTAGAGCAAGTCCTCGGCCTCTCCCAACGGCCCGTTTCCGGCGACTCTGTAACCTTCAACGGCTCCCATCAAGATCACCTGAGTGGCCCAAATCGCCAAAATGCTCTGAGCGTGAACCAAGCTTGGGTTTCCCAAGTAATCGAGCCCTCCTTCGCTGAAGATCTGTGAACCGGCCTTGAACCAAACCGCCTCTCCGAACTTCACTCCGTTCCTGGCCAACAACTCCGGGAAGACGCACCCTAGGGCTCCGAGCATCGCCCACCTGCTGTGGATAACTTCTAGCTCACGGTTCCTTGCGAATGTCTCGGGATCGGCTGAGAGACCGGCGGTGTCCCATCCGTAGTCGCCGGGGAACTCTCCGGTAAGGTAGCTCGGTGGCTCGCCGGAGAATGGACCCAAGTACTTGACTCTCTCGGATCCGTACCATGGGCTTCCTGATGGGCCCTTTGGCTTGGCTACGGTCTTCCTCATTGTCACACGGCCGCTTCCGAGGACTTCTGATGCCGCCGGAGAAATCTTGACGGCCTTTCCGGCGAAGGCAGGGGAGGAGAGAGCCATTGTTGAGGCGGCCATTGAGATTTTTTTGGTTTTTTTTTTTTTTTGGTTGGTGACTAACTTGTGAGTGAGAGTGATTGAAAATGGTTAGGATGTGTTTGGATTAAATAGGGATATTGCGAGTAAGGTTTGTTATCTGTGAAGTAATCTTTAGCTCTTTACTCATTGGGTTTCTGAGATTTTGGTTTTATCGTTTATTGGTCTCACGTGGCAATCTCTCGTCCACCAGCTTTTGCTTTGATTCTTTCATTGCAGCCAAATCATTTTGAGACCATAAGTTGTGAATCGTCGTCGTATGCTTTAACGGTAACAGAACAGTAACACTACCCCTTGTGACTTGCCTTTTTAAAAGAACTTTAAGTTTGTGTGAATTTTGTTCGTGGTAAGAGATTAATGATCTGTAAGAACATTGATAGTTCATGATCGAAACATCATATACATGTGGGTAAATGCTTCTTGTAATGTCACTTTATATAATGTTTCGATCATAATATCAATCTTTTGAATATAAGTCCTTTGAATATAGAACTTTCTTTGCACATTTAGTTGGAAGTTATACAAAGCTCCCCAATGGTGTTCTTGTCTTTTCCAGCAAATGACATTGATCAGAGCTCAAGCCGGCGTGAAGAACAACATAAGGAAACCCATGAACATGAGTAGTGGCACCAACCACACGTACAATTAATGTATATATGTGTAGACTAGAGTTAGTTTGTAGCCATATATATGACTTGGGCAAGGCGTCGCATAGTTTACTTTATGTTATAGAAGAATCATCAATGAGCCGAAATTAAGGAAATGCTTTAGTCCCTTGGTTGACAATTGGAGTGTGGGAGAGCAGTCTATTAGAAAGCGGCCCAAGTAATGATGGTTTTTTAAGTGTCTTTGTGCGATCTGTGATGGTTTAAATAAAATGTATGGTTTTTTCGAGTTTGTAGCCTGTAGCTAAACTCGATCGTTGCTGTCTGGATTTGAACACAAAAAAACAGCAACGCTACGGCAATATATATACCTGAAAAATGGAGAATCATTGCAAGTATTCCTAAGCCATGGACAGTAAAATAAGACAGATTGGGACAATGTTAATGAAGATTGTAGAGTTTGAAAAAAAAAAAAAAAAAAAAAAATGAAGATTGTAGAGCAGTATTAGTATTCCCTTGCAATTTTGGACTCCTCTTGGTTATTAATATTTTCGAACTTTTGGTTTTCAGCAACATGAAAATCTACTCGTATTATAATAAATAAATAATCAGCACAGGCATTTCTGACAAAGATCGTCACCAGGAAATACAACAATTAAAGTTGGACAGAAGGATAGAAAAAGATACAACAATTCAGAATTAGGAAATCTGAAAACCGTGCTTTATTCAAACCAAACCAAACTCCAAACTCCAAACTCAGTACAAAACACTGGGACAATTTAGCACCCCAGCAACACCGCAGCGCGTACAGTTGAAGGAGAACATTCCTGGGCATCGTCCACCAAAGCCCAGAGCTTCGCGTAAGCAGGCATATTCTTGGCATTATTGTCCAAGTTGTTGAAGTTTGGGTCTACTTTCTTGAAGTAGTCATGAGCCGCTGTAAAGCCTTTCGTCTTGAAAATAAGACTAACATAAAGTGCAAGCTGCTTGCCAGTAAATGACGACATTCTCCTTCTCTCCTCCATCCACTCAAAGATCTACAAGAAACATTCATTCATTCATTCATTACTCGAAACAAGATTCCTCTCTAAAATCATTACGTTAGATCATATAGATTTTTACCTCGAGGGCGTCTTGATGTTTGCACTCCTTGTTGAGATGCTTAGCCCACCGAAGGAGGTCTGCTTTAGTGATGGAAACACGCATATTCTTGTCAGGCTTCTTCTTCTCGCCGCTTATGAACTGGTTTATTGCCTCTTCAACAGTCAATCCATAGTAACTCAGATTCCAAAGTTTCACGAACAACTTCTTCTTCTCCCTCTCCTTATAGCCCTTCAAATTAATCCCCATAAAAATGACCGTTGACGCGGGTATAAGGGAAATCTCGGAACCAGGGCTCCGGCTCTTGTACAGACCCTCCGGCTCCTACAATGCCCGGAGCAGCGGCCCTTGTACAGACCCTCCGGCTCCTTTCCAAGAGTTGAGAACCCGAAGCCAACAGAATACGGCGCAAGTTCATCATTCTGAAAACCCTAATTAAAATTTCCTCAGTCTTACCCTATAATTCTTCTTTTAATAAGAAACTTATTCGACTTTCTAATTTAAGAGATAACTTGTAATGAATGGAAATTATTACTTGTAAATGGTGTAACGAATGAGAAGGAATCACATGGAAAAAATATTACTTGTAAATGGTGTATTTTTTAAGTAACGAGAAAGAATATATTATTTCTCATCATTTCTTATGTCACCAGTTAGACCCAACATATTACATATATACACTTGAAAAATGGAGTAATCATTGTAACTTCCTAAGCCACGTACTATAAAGTAAGACCGATTGTGACAGTGTTATGTAGATGGTAGAGTACTATATATTATTATTTTCTTGCAATTTTCATGGATTCCTCTTGGTTATTATTATTTTTTTATTTTTATTTTTTTGGTTATGTAGATTGTAGAGTACTCTCTCTTTCCTTTTTCCCTCGTTATGAATCCATATAACGTCTCTTCCACTACTGTCCTACATATAAGCTTCCGTCTCTATATGATTCCGCATTTTAATTTCTCCAACAACATCATCTTCTGAGCTGCCGCCGGAACTCTTCCAGATGCGAGAATTCTCAAAGACGGAGCAGCCACCGTTGTGCTGCCCCTCTTCCAGAGATGAGAACCGGAGGCCATCAATACCGCGGAAGTTCATTAATGTCGTCAAACCCTAACACTTCATTCACTAACTCTAATAAGAGTTTAGTTTAATTTATACTACTTTTTGCAACTTCAGATGTTTTTGAAATTTTAAAACATTGATTTTTGTTTTTTTAGAAAAAAAATTTGATTCAAATCTTGAAATGATTAATGATATTTATGCTTAGGACCGATCATCCAAGAGGGAAGGAACATACAAAAAAAACTCATCAATTTAAATTCAGGGTTTTCTAAACAGGCATTCCAGAATTTACATGCACAAAGCCACAAATAACCTAAGTAAGTGAATACTGAATAGAGAAATCAAATCATTGAACAGTTAAGCAAATTAAAATAGCTTCACGGTCAGGTCCGAAAGATATTGCTAAAAGCTACATATAAAAAATAAAAAAAGTGTTCTTCTCACATCCTAGAAACGATTCACAAAACTGGATTCAATACATCATTCTCCCACCTCTTCCACATATGGTAAGCACATTTTCACTTCTGGATTAATATCCGGTTGAGATGGGTTTTGGTTCAATATTTGGTTTAGATGGTTTTGGGTGTAACTACTGTTTAGATCGAATTAGAATTGGCTTATTGTAGCCTTTGGAAGACTGTGAGGGAGGAGCCGACCTGTGGCTATGGCCATGACTCGTGGTTATGAATTTGTCTTAGGACCATGACCATGAACGGTGAATCCAACCACATCCGTTGGTGCAGAACTGATCCGTCGATTCTCCAATGATAACAACAGCTTCACCGTCGGAAGCTCTCACTCTCTGGATCCATTCACAGCGGTGAAGGCCAGATTATCTATCAGCGGGAAAGCAGGGATGGTAGTACAGAGAGAATGGAGACCAAAGTCGCTCATAACTCTCTCAGCTGAGTATGACTCAAAGGCTGTGACCTCTTCACCGAGGTTTGGTCTGGCTCTCGCCCTCAAACCATAGAAGAAGAAAGAGCTCTCTCAGTTTGGAACACAAATTACAACTATTCAATTTTATTGTTTTTTTCACCAAGTGCTAAAAAAAACCTCTCCCCCCCCCCCCCAAACGAAGGTTTGTAGGGTTATAAAATCACATTTGCATTAATGTTTTGTTTTTCGTTGTGATGTGAAAGAAAGGGAGTGAGAAAACCCGATTATTTGGAGATGGAAACATGTTTTTGTTTTTTTTGTTCCAAGAATATGAGTGATTAATAATCAAATGCAGTGATGGGTCTTTTGTTGTCTCCTAAGTTAGACGTCTATGAACTTTAACAAAAAAAAAGTTAGACGTCTATGAACTTTAACAAAAAAAAAAGTTAGACGTCTATGGACAAAAAAAAACAAAAACAAAAAACAAAAGTTAGACGTCTATAAATCCTGGCCATAATTAAATTATTTCTGTGAGGAAAAGGTAAAAACAATAATAATTTCACGATTCGTTAATCTCCAGCTGTGTTTAGCTGTCATACAATTTCAATATTTTCTTTTTATCATATTTTTTCGTCACGTACGTATACACAACAAACACGTGATATAACTATATAAGCATATTATTGGTTCATAATTCACTAATCTGTGACTTTCACAATCGCTAGTGACCATTTGTGTTTTTAATACCAAATTTTACTTAGTTGTAATAAAAGCGCGAAAACAATCTGATCCAGTATTATTCGTTTTATAGTGGAATTTTATGAATTTGGAAAAAAATTTAGTGGATGATTGTTAGGATGTAGTTATGTAGATTAATTGCAATTATCAACCATAAAAAAATAAAATATGTCATTGTACATTCATTACAATCACCAACTATAAATCTTTGGGAAAATTGAACAAGACTACATCATATGGGTCAGACTGATACTGATATGCTCTTTGATAACATTCAAAGATGTCTGAAAACTTTGGACGAGAGATAACTCAAGATTTGAAGTATCTATCACTTGTTTCTTGGGCAATCACATTTGAATTTACTGTACAATACTTTTTTCAGGTTCTCAAGTTTGCACACCAACATCAGCCTTACTCAAAACTGGGCCAGTCAGCTTGTTGTAATGTTAGATCCCTAAAAAATCAAACAAACCAAAAACCAATTTCAATTTTAACCATCTCAAAACAGCAAAGCTCCTAAAGAATGGTCAGGCATCTCCATATTGTGCTACAGTGTTGTCGTTTGCAAATTAATTCTTACATAAATCTACCTATTGCTACAAATAAAAAGGTAACTTACGGTCTAGTCAGAAAAAGTTTTGTTACTGCAATGGAAAAGGGTCCAACAATTGCAAGTTACTGTACGGGGCTTTGACCATTATATATATGGACTCCAATGTTATGCTTACTCAGTCACACTACTGATACATGCATACATTCATTGTTTTCGTCGTCTTCTTTTTTTTCGTCATCTTTTGATGAATATTATGCTCAACACTGGTTTTGAGGATGTTATAGTTAATTTCTTTTGCGAGTAGCGGAGTATAATGTTTTTTGAGGTTAAGTTTGATTACATTTCTGCATCAATTGAGATGATTATCTCCATTGTTTTTATTTTATAAATCTGCTAAAAACTTAATTCCCATACTTATTTAATTTTTAGTTTTACCTACTTTGTTTTTATCGTCTATATCTAGCCAAGTGTCATTATTAACCATTTAAAGAATTATAAGAAAAAATCATAAAAGATCATATAAAAAGTATAATAGAAGGTAATAAAATGTAATATACACTTATCCTAATTTTTTTTTTGTTTTTGATTGATGCTCTCTGGATTTCAAAAGGATAGAGAGATCGAGCCTTATACGTGGCACTTCATGAGTGGATGCTTCACCATTTCCTGAAACGCCACAAGATTAAACGCAAATCAACTGCGAGCTACTAAAGTAGGCCCACAATTACCACGTAAGCAAACAAAAAATCTAAGCCCAAAATAAAAGTTGTCAATAGCCAATAGAAACTCCAGAGATTGATATTCTAAGATAAGACATTATTTCGACTTTATATTATAAATACAGAAAATCTCATCAAAGCCAAACCACCCATTTCTTGGCTCACAACAACAACTAGCAAACGTTTTATTTTACGCCGCACTCAACCGCAATGGCTGCCTCAACAATGGCTCTCTCCTCCCCTGCCTTCGCCGGAAAGGCCGTCAAGATTTCTCCGGCGGCATCAGAAGTCCTCGGAAGCGGCCGTGTGACAATGAGGAAGACCGTAGCCAAGCCAAAGGGCCCATCAGGAAGCCCATGGTACGGATCCGAGAGAGTCAAGTACTTGGGTCCATTCTCCGGCGAGCCACCGAGCTACCTTACCGGAGAGTTCCCCGGCGACTACGGATGGGACACCGCCGGTCTCTCAGCCGATCCCGAGACATTCGCAAGGAACCGTGAGCTAGAAGTTATCCACAGCAGGTGGGCGATGCTCGGAGCCCTAGGGTGCGTCTTCCCGGAGTTGTTGGCCAGGAACGGAGTGAAGTTCGGAGAGGCGGTTTGGTTCAAGGCCGGTTCACAGATCTTCAGCGAAGGAGGGCTCGATTACTTGGGAAACCCAAGCTTGGTTCACGCTCAGAGCATTTTGGCGATTTGGGCCACTCAGGTGATCTTGATGGGAGCCGTTGAAGGTTACAGAGTCGCCGGAAACGGGCCGTTGGGAGAGGCCGAGGACTTGCTCTACCCAGGTGGCAGCTTCGACCCATTGGGCCTAGCCACCGACCCAGAGGCCTTCGCGGAGTTGAAGGTGAAGGAGCTCAAGAACGGAAGATTGGCTATGTTCTCTATGTTTGGATTCTTCGTTCAAGCCATCGTCACCGGTAAGGGACCGTTGGAGAATCTTGCTGACCATTTGGCCGATCCAGTCAACAACAACGCATGGGCCTTCGCCACCAACTTCGTCCCCGGAAAGTGAGCGGAGTTTTATCTGTATTTTGCTTCAGTCTTTGTTTGCTTCGTGTGAGTGCAAGAGGAGAAAGAGAGGTGTTTAGATGTAAAATTTGCAAGTCCTTGTATGATTTTATCAGAAATCAATAACTCTTTTTTCTCCCAACTCGTATCTTTAAACTAAATGGAATTGGAGTTGAAGTTCTTGGGTTCACTCAATTGCGGATGATATTTCTCCGTACTGAGCAATTTGATCGAACATGTCACCATTCAAGTTCTAATAATGGTATTGAAGAATCAAAAACCCATCCATTGGTTTTATCCATACCAATCATACACCAATGTTTAGAGTAGACAATCACTTGGACCAAAATTAGAGAGTGTTTTTTCCCACAAGAAAAAGATATAACAAAGCAAAATCATCTATTACATTGTGAGATCTGATTCTTGTTCTTGCTCTGGTGTTAAATCTTCATCCGTCAAAATTTCGCAGACAATTTTTTTCCAGTAGTACCTTTGAGAAGTCGAAAACTTTGATGTACATACAACATGTGCCCTATGAAATGAAAGCGAATCTAGACTTCTTCACCGTCGCTTCCTTCTCTGCCGCTTAACTGAAGAACCATCTTAATATTCATCGACGCCAATTCTGCAGCTAAGTATCTGAACACATATGGCATTGCAACAGTTTCCATCCCTTTGCTTGTCTTGCAAGAATCGCAAGTTATCTTCTTTGGAGTCCTACCAGGAGGTAACTTTCCTATATCTTGAATCAGCTTCTTCTGTTGAACGTTCACAACCGAAGAAGTGAGCAAGCTTCCGCATAGCGAACACACATCTGCAATGTGGTGATCTGAAGAGGTGTGGAGCCTGTCGTGTAATAGATAGGAAGCTCCATGAGCAAGCAATGCGTCTCTCTCCATTTCACCAAATCGAATCCCTCCACCTCGTTTCCTTCCCTTGATTGGCTGACGAGTTAGCTGATCCAGTAGTCCTGTGGATCTAACCTGGAATTTGTCTGAGACCATGTGACGCAGTCTCTGGTAGTAAACAGGCCCCATAAATATCTCACACTTCAGCTCTACTCCTAAATACCCACTGTATAATGTCTCGGTCCCATAGTAGTTGAACCCTTTTTTCTTCAACATGGATCCAAGATCATCAACAAGCAAACTGGATTTGCTCTCCTCTTCTCCGTTTGGTTTTTTTACTGCATCACGAAACGGCGTTGCATCTACAAATTCCCCATGCAAACTACCTCCCTGTAAAACCCGAGGATATAAACATTACAAATACTTACCAGCGAAAAAAAAAAAAGTTAGTTAAAATAGAAGCAAAAAGAAGATGCATAGCCTCAGTGTCTGCGCAACCTAAGAATCAGACAAATTTCTAAGAATACCTTGGCAGCAATAGATTCCAAAAGCATAGCGATTGTCATTCTTGATGGGAAAGCATGAGGGTTGATGATGAGATCTGGACGCATTCCAGTAACTCCATTAAATGGCATATCAATATCAGGCCACAGTTGCGAGCAAACACCCTTTTGCCCGTGTCTACTACTGAATTTGTCACCGATTATGGGATTTCTGGCATGCCGAAATCGGATATTTGCCTGCGATGAGCCTTAAAAAATTTAGATTTTAACCAAAACAGGACTCTGTTTATGCGATAGTTGAAGGAGGTAGCCTCACCTTTTGAGGATGCTTCTTGCTTTTCATGTCAAGGGAGACAAAGTCGACTATGACAGGGTCAGTGCCTTTTCGCTTCATGGTCTTTATTGAGTTAGTTACCCCATCATAGATACTACAATACGGTTCATATGGATATATTTTCTGTCCATCAGATCCAAAAATAAAAATTAGTTTCTGTGGAAGTTAACAAGGAAACTAAAATTAAAGAATGAATCTACAGAACATCGTGAGGATAGAAAGCAATCATTTACCTGTCCAACATATGGTAACCCATCAGCATCAATACAAGAATGAGCTGATTTGTCAACGTTACTTCTCCTGAAACTTTTATGACTATTATCCGATCGGCTTCTCTGATCTGCCAGATCAACAGTTTCTGTCTGCACGATCATGAGGACAAGAGTAAGAAATTCACAGAAGAGAAATTCTGAGTAAACTGTATGATGATAATTAACCCCTCGCTGCAACTACAAGAATCTATTCTCCGAGTTCCATAAAGAAACGAGCGCAGATCAAAAGAAAACTCATTGCAACTAAGTTTAAAAGCACCATATCCAGATATTTCTTCTGAATGCTTAATAAAAGCAAAATCGAGAATGGGAGCTCGAACCTGGTATATTTGCCCATGGCACATCCCTCGATCAACAGATGATTTGTTCAAAATCATAGCATCTTCCATATCAAATCTAATAGACAGATAGGTAGAAAAAAGCATAAGAGAAACACTGATGAAACAAGCGTGTCAATAACAATCTCTTACACGTAAAAGCAGTTTCTTACCCAGTATGAGCCAGGACAGCAACTATTGCATTAGTCCCTGTTGGATTCTCATCAATATTGTATGTAGTGTATGTTTTTGTGCGCACCACGGGGGATTGAGGAGTCTGTGGCATACAAATATAAAGTTACAAGACATGGGACCAAAAGAGGAAAATGATTAAATGAAAATTGCACCATGTAGTTTCAGCTATCTAAGAGCAAAAAGGTATATTAGAATTGACCTGCAAGTGGTAAATCTTCTGGTCAGCACGAAATTGGAGTGCTTGAGTTGAGTATCCCATGGTTTGTTTCGCCATCTGTATAGCATTAAATCTTAAACAACAGCTTCCAGGAGCATAATTGTATACAACATTCATCGAATATAATAGTAAATACCTGACACTGATACATGTTACGTGGACTTTGATTATGATCTGACCAAGGTGTAAGATTAGCAACCACACTTATCATCCCAGTTGGATGAATTTCCTCATGAGTTGCTGGAATAGAGTTATTCCTTCCTCCATTTCCACCATCAGGACAGCTTATTTCCATAAAAACCTAATTCGGGAGAAAATAATAAATATTTTAATTTGGTTGTATACGAAAAATGTGGGACATTGAGATCAAATCCTTGGGGTTTGCTACCTGCTCAAATGGTCCAACCAGTTCCATGTTGTCAGAGGGAATAGATTTATTTTTGACAGGCCTAACGAATCTTGCGGGACATGATGCCAAATACAATCCAGGATAAGATCCACCCATGCTTGTAGGTACATATCCCACTTCGAGGTCTTCAGGAATCTGTAGAGAAGCATTCAGATAAATAGTTCTCTTCTAATGAAAAAGTTTACAGTCAGCAAATATATTGTTATTGACCGAGAAAGCCTTACCACTGAAGGAGCCTCCACTTTCAGTCTCCGCAAATAAGCAACAACCTCGGTGACCAAGTTAGAAGATAGTGATCCTACAACTTGACCATCTAAGAGAACAGGAATGACTTTTGGTGGTCCAGCTCGTACAAGTTTTGGCAATGAAGATACCATCCCAACCCCAACAAGAACATCAACAACTGACTTTCTTATTTTCAGAAAATCCCTGATGTTTCCGTTGGAATCGAATTGAGAAGTAATTCCTATAAACACCATGACCAACGAGAACATAATAAGCAAAGTTATTACTGCAAAAGAAGTGGCAATCTTATAGTAGTACAAAATGACCAAACCTAGAAATTTATGCATGTTAATAGCCACCACAAAAGACATAATATATATAATAATAATCTGATATATATAATTTGAAACTCCAGTCTATATACTGTTCCACGAGTAATATGGCAAACTCCCATTAAACATGATTCTATGTAAAATCTATCTCTTTTTTTAAAGCTTAACTAAACCATGTAAACTCCAGTTTGGTCTAACCGATTTTCAAGTTACGAGAATAGTGTTGCTGAATTCAAGATATCGTACTGATCTTCATAAGAAGACAAAATGATAGTGAAAAAGAGAGCTAGAGAAACTCACGGCAAGTACGAGTCATATGATTCAGTAATCCACAGGGTTCTCCATCAGGAGTGTGAACAGGGCAAAGAAAACCCCAAGATCTACAAGGTCACAATAAAACAGGAAAATTGTGAAGTCAAAACTATTTTGATGACCGCATTATTCACATCTGGTGTTTGGTAGGTACAAAGTGGCAGAACTTACTCAGGAAGCAGCTTCCTCACAGTTGTTGTACGAAGTCCAGCAAAAGAAGCACCTCGATGAACCGCTCGGAAAAATGAGAGGAAACGGAGAAAATTCAATCTCTCAGCCTGAACAGTGTAACCTGCTCTCTGATAAAGAATTGAGAAACTAGATATTAGTATTGTTCTGTCAAACTACACCAAACTTAAAGGAGCTTAGCTACATAAGATTATAGCTTCCCAAGTAAGCGATCAACTCAAGTGCTCACCTGCTGTAAATCCAAACCAGACTGCGTATTCAGCCTTCCTGATTTCAACAATGTCTCAATTGATAGACCAATACTCCTGGGAGGATTTCTGTTCATAAGCTGCTTCATATCAGCAACTGCATAAGGAATCATCACAGAGCACATGACACTGAGTTAACAAGATATCTTGGAAGAGGACAAGCAAAAATTTATACAGAGATAACTGTCGATATGGCAAAAAAAAAAAAGAAGAGTTTCATATAGTTTCAAGGAATAGGAAGATAAGAACACTGAACAAGAATAACAAAATGAAAATGACTTACTGCTATCAAAGGAAAATTTCTTGCTCTTGCTCTTGCTGTTACGCAACTCATCTTCAATAACACTTTTGCACTTCCGCAGCCACTCTTCCAGTTTTTCCTAGAAAACCAATGCATGTAACGTCATGTAACATGGATAATGACGAAATCACATGCTCTTACATGGGCTTTATGTTTGTACCATATGGGAAGATAATTATATACCTTGAGGTAAATTGTTATAAGGTGACCCGGGACTAAAATTTCCTGATTTTGCAGAGAATCCGGATTGTCTGGTAAAGAAGTCTGATCCACCAGAGAAAAGAGCTTCTGAATTATGAAGCTGCCAAATCAGAAAGAAAAGGTTGAAAACAATAACACTAAAGAAAACTCAACAAAAGAGCCATCATGAGGCAAAAGAAAGAAATTACATGAGCAAATTAAACTTGTCGTCATCGTTGTCCAGGTGAACAAATATATAATTCTTGAGCACGGCTTCAGCAACCTAAATATATAAGAATGAAAGACAAAAGCTTTTAAAAAGAACTACTGTCATCAGTTGTAAAAATAGATTACAAGTAATTAAACCCAGTCCAAAGAAGCTAACAGCCCAAAGCAACTCTTAAAGAAGTTTGTTACTTTTTCTTCAAAATACTTTACTCATATGTAAATGATAAAGATAAAAAAATGCAAAGAAACCGTTTTGCGAACAGCAATCTTTTTTGTAGTGATGAAACCAAATGGGCAAGTTAAGACTCATCAAGTAAACTTACGGTAGAAAAGCTTTCTTTTTCTAAGCCACCAAGAGCAAGCTGAAAACGCTCTCCTGTTGGTTTAAAAAGTAAAGCATTAGCTTATAAATTTCGAGAGATGTGTACATAAACACAGACATGTAAATCACCTAAGTAGTTCCGACACTGTTCCCGGGTAAAAAGACCCAAGTCTCTCACTTCATCAAGAATAATTTTGGATCTCTCACGAACGAGTTGGGTTCCAATAGCTCCATCGCCTCTTCCGTAACGCTCATTGTAGCAACAGTTGAGGTTTTCGTATATTTCCCCATCGTTTGTTTCAGTGAGAGCCTACGAACACATGAAGACATATGAGAAATGGAGAATTGGAGAAAAAAAAAAAAAAAAGAGAGAAGAAAATGACTTCTAGAAAAAACACAACTCCAGAAGAACCCCAAAATATGTCGTCTGTAAGCATATACTAAACACTTCGCTTCAAGTAAAGTTTTGCTCTAATGATATAGGAGACATATACTTTAGAGTCATTAAAACCATACCTTGAGAACAAGGCCGACAGGAAGCAAAAATTCCCTTCCCCCTATCCTGTGTCCATTAGAAATAAGTTTAACGAGTAGCTCAAATTGTAGGTAATGTCTTCCATATTCCACGCATCGAGTTAAAACTCACCAAAATCCAACTCTGGCACTTCCATTTCGAACATAATACAGTTTAACAGTGACAGATGACTGGTCGTCCCTAACACACCTAAAATTAAGAAGAAAGAACCGATTGAAGAACTTTTTAAGATGTATTGCTACTTCACGTAAAGATTGGTATTATTATATGCACCATCATAAGGAAGAGATGAACTTCACATACCTAATGGCAACTGCCTTTTCACTGTATCCTTCCCGGCGACCACAGAATGAGTTCCGGATCATACCTGTTGGCTACACAAGATTTTTAGTCAGTTGAATGGTGAGAGAAATATATGACACAAGGAAGTCCATGGATTACATTTGACCCACTAACTTTATATCCAACAATTGAAAGTTAAACAAGCGGACGCTGAAAGCAGAGGTAGCTTACATGGTTCCGCTTTGGTGCAATGACACAACGGAACACTCTCTCGATCCCATTCAAAATAAAGTACCTATTGAAAGAAAGCTAACATTATTATCATGATTGGACTTATATGAATGCCGTATACACATAAAAATATTTACTAATACACAGGCAAAAGGGATGTTCTTAATCCCGACCCCAGTTTCCATTGCTATGAACAAAGCTTTCATACATACAAAAATTCACTTATAGAAGAGAAACCCCCAGAAACATCTATGCATATATCAACCACATGCACCAGCTGTGGCTATATCGCAAGGCATAAGAGGTGGAAGAACATTTACCCTCCCATTTCAGAAGTTGACTCTTTACACTTTAACAGTTTCTGGCAATCAGCACCCCGTAAATTGCAAAGTTTTGACTGCAAAAAAGTACGGAGTTCAAATTCCATTATCCCATAAATCAAGACTTGTCATGACAGGAAAAGTAAAGAGAAAATTGCGAATTCAAGAGAAATCATTGAGCTAAGCTTTGTTCCAATTGTTAGTTAAAGTGACTCTGGCATATTGGCACTACAGCGTGGCTTTGGTCTACACTCCAACATTACAATATCTTACATACACGTGTAAGTTGCAATCGCCATATCTTCAGGAATAGAGAAATAGAAAAACCAAATGAACAAGATCACCCACCATCAGCATAATAGGGAATTGCCCAAAATCAAATTTCTCTCTCACGACAGCTCCACTATCGTACTTAAAGCAAACATCAGACATAAGCGTTCCTGTGTAAGAAATCTTCGCCTGCCTACACTGTTATTCAATAAGCCAAAGCAAAAAGTATTACTTCACCATATATAATAATAACCTTCAACATCTCAGAAACCATTTTAAACAAAAGCAACTTCACCTCGAAGGGAAACAAAGACTCTTTCCTCGATGTTGACATCAAACTCTCCTTCTGAGGAGGGAAGACTGTAGGGTTATCTAACCAGAGTATCATATCCGTCAAGGAATCAGACAGAACACAAAATTCAACATTACAAGCCTATCTTCGCTGTAGAATTCCAAGCAAGATACAAACACCAAAGTGCAAACGATTTTGCAAGATAAAAACCAAGTTATCTTCACTCATGCCATGGTATGAGTTGACGGTAACTAAACCAAAGACCTCTCAGGTAAGAAACTATTATGCATGGAAAAGCACTAGAAACGTTAATATAAAAAGGATATTGCTCAATTTGTTCTCGGAGGCTGAATCGCAAACCGAAACGGGCTTGATTCGAGTGAACATAACTTCGAGTCCTTTCGCCGTCATGTAATCGAATGACTCTACATGATGCGTGACGAGATTGCGAAGTTCCTTAAAGTCTTCGATTTTCGGAACCGTGTCTTTCCCTTTGACAACCATGATTAGGGTTTGCTCTCAAGCACGGCCGATTCTGAGGTTGCGGAGACTGTGTGACTGCACAAGGACACTGCGATTAGGGTTCCTACATCACAAGGGTCAACTTAACTTAACAAAAACTTTACAATTAAATCTCGAAGAAGCTTGCCTGAGCTAAATTGATGGAGATTATGAGAAGAAGCTTGAGAGAGAGAGAGACAGAGGAGGCGGCGCGAGAAAAATGGAAAGGGTTTAGGAGTATATTGGTTTGGGTTTAACTGGGACGGTGTGAGTTTATTGTAGATATAACTCTCGTTTTTTTAAATATCAAATTTTGGACCCTAACTTTTTTTCTTTATAATTCGATCTTCTTACTTTTTTTGACATCGATGTTTGCAAGGGTGAATTAGCTACTGTATATAGCTATTGTATTTACCATTTTTACCATTTTTTGGTGAATTTTGTATTGAACCTTAACATCTTGGCGGATCGAATACTTTGGTTTTTCTAAACTCGTAGAAACAACGTGAAACAAGTTCGATGTGATTATTAACATTCTTCAAAAATAAAAAATAAAAAAATTACGAAACAGGCTATGTTTATCGAATCATTTCTATAATAAACTAGCATTTCAAGTTGCACATTTTCGACCGTTAAACTTTTAAAACCAAAAAAATGATTAGTTATCGAAGCATGGTTAACGCAGAACTTGATGGAGATATATTAAATGATGCATTTGTTGGTTTGCATAATATAATAAGTATAAAAGTGTGTATGCACTATTTTTATGACGCTAACCCTTCTTGTCTTGGTTAGTAGCCTCTATTAGAAGCAAGTCTTTGATTCCAAATTTCAATTGCAAATTTTGACAGTATCTATTAATTTTTGTTAGCTTTTCTCTTAGGTAAACTGCTTATAATTCGAAACATTGAGCCTATTGGTTAGACATGTACAAGAACAACGAGACTTTGACTCTTGCAAGGGCACTCCACGAGATAAACTTACAACATCCACGATGGGTAATGAAAACGATATATTTAATAAAGATTTATTATTCAGATATAGATAGATATATTCCAAATTTCAAATATCACAAATCCAAATAATGTTGTTATCCAAATGCTACCATGATTCTAATGTCACAAGGCTAATAGAATCAGCTTCTTTCTGTTAATATGATGGCTGAAGCGGCGAGAAACCTCTTAAAACAACAACATCCAAAGTTTTTTCCTTCTTACTCTGTTTTTTTTTTGTGTGCTAAAAAGGTCCTAGAAGCTAGGTAGCGTTTAATGGTCGGTGAAATTCGAGTTTGATTGAATCTATAAGCATACCAATGAAGATATCAAAGAATGCAACATGTATGTACACACAAAAAAGCTGCAAGGACCATTTGGCGTTCTAGTTTTGATTTCTTTCAAACAATTGTTTGAGTTCTTGATTGTTGTATTTTACGAATAGTTCAAATATAGTTTGTACTATAGTAAAAATAAACAATTTGATTGTATTTAAACTTGGTTTATTTTGCTTTCAACTTAATAAGTATATGATGATATGATGGTTAGAATGTAGTTATTTGTAATCATCTTCTATAACTAATTATGATGTGTATTTTGAACATGTAGGTCAGTAGGTGGTCAAAAATAACACTTTTTACTTATATTGCATCTTCTTCATATGTATAATGTAAAAATCTCACAAATTTCTGATAAGTAGTCCACCATGACACTAACATATTTAAAACATGTAAGGGTATAAGTATAACACATGTGAATCAAAATCTATTATATTTTTTAAATGTAAAAGCCGAGATTTTTTTCTAAAAATATAATAAAATAAAACAACTAACACAAGGGGTTTTGTCGATTGACATGTGTTTTTTTTGTAATTTCAACATACAAAAAAACAAAAAATGTTGTTTAGCGAAGAAGGAACCACCAAATCAAACGTTCTATATATCGATATTGTATTCTCTATTGTGGTTGTATAATCTCTTGTATGATGATTATCTAAATTTATTTTGATCTACACAAATTATTTTGACATTAAAAAATTGATTAGAATATATGGTTCCATCATATTTTATTCATCTAGTTCACGATTTGCATCCATGGTTAAGCAAAATTATCATATTGTGAAGTCAATTTATAGTCAATTTTTGGTGCATCAAAACATCATAATTTATCATTCGAATATATGATTAATTGATTCTAATTGTATCTAAGAGTTGATTTCTATAGCTTTGAACTTGCAAAAGTGTATGGTGATTACAATATGTTCCTCTACCATATGATAAAAAAAAAAATTGTTTTCATTCTTAAAGATGCATTTTCCGCTTCAAGACGTGTCAGTGTTTTTTTAATTGTACTGCATTTGAGTGGTGAGTAACGACACTGACATTCTTCTTATTTTCTTTGTCTTTCCGGTTACCATAGTTAGAAATCTGACTTTTTTCTAGCGTTTATTTATTTATACAAATTTTAACCGGTTAGTATTCAAACAGTTGTACAAATCGACATTAAAAAAAATATTGATAAATGAGTGTCAAGTGTGACTGTTATGAATTACAATAAATTGAATGATGTAATCATTGTATGTGTCTAAATATCAATTGTCAAAGTATTTGGCGTTTAGATGGTTATGGTTTTTTTCAAACAATTGTTTGAGTTCTTGATTGTTGTATTTTGGAAACAGCTCAAATATAGTTTGTACTATAGTAAAAATAAACTAATTGTAATTGGGAAATATATATAAAAAAAAAATTTACATCTAGTATATTTTAAAATATAAAGATGTCAACTATGATTTAAATTTTGTGAAGCGGATTTTGGATATCATATTGATCAACAGATTTAGCTATTTAACTCAAATATTGTTATTAACTCAATCCATACCTATATTGTGTGTGTTAAATTGGTTGGTTTATGAACTCAATCCATACTTGACCAGATGGAAGATTCTCGGTTGGACTAGGCGATCCAGTTTAGTTTTCAAAACATTGGTCTACACTAGAAGTGATCTTGCTCATCACTAAAAGGTCCTTTTATCGGCACTTAAGGACCTCCGTTGGACACTACACTACTAGGCATTTTTCTTCAACACTAAAATCATTTGTCACAAAATTGTCTTTTTCCAATACTAAAGATTATTCCAACATCACTAAATCGCCATTTTCTTACAATTCGTCCTCGCCTATTAAATAATTAATTCCACCTAATAGTATAGCTCTATATAATTTTTTTGGTTTGATGTATTAGTAGGCAGTATGTCCATTTTTCTTATTGGGTCTGTTAATTCAGTTTAAACAAAGTGGGCATTGTTTCCTTGAAAACTAATACTCCAAATTAGACAACACGATTCGTATGTGTATGTACACGATTCCAAATAGTTCTACTTACTGTTTGCGTAATTAACAAACCCAAAAACAAACAGTGATTTTAAAAAACAGCGTAATCTTTTGTGGCTACCAATCAAATAAAATTAGTGGAAAAAAATCTAACCCGCATGCCAACAATTGAGTCAGACTCTCAATCTTGTTGTTGTTGTTGTGTTTTTTTTTTTTTTAAAAGAACTTATTATTACAGCTCAAATGTACAGAGGGAAATGATGAGTTTGGTTCGAAAATAAGCATACATTATTTGCAAGTATGGGGTTGGGGCAAGAGCCCAAGAGATGAGTATATCGTGTGTGTCGTCGATTATTACAATTTGTTTTCTTTTTTAATTACACAATTTTTTTTTTTGTCAAAGAAGACTTTGGTGGGGGCCCATAAAGCTTTTCACGCGTGCTCTCGCCATCCTACGGTCACCATCATGCCCGCATTAAACGGAAACCACTCAGATTGCTTCATCCAACGGCTCACACTCCCCTTGTTTGACTCTCTTCTGTCCTTCCTCTCACGCGTGCTCCCTCTTCTTTTTTATTTTCCCCCTCCATTACCACTATTTATTTTATTTTACCAAAACAACAAACATCTCTTAATATATTATTGTTTTTTTTTTTTTACTTTTTAACATTTATACTTTATTATTACACAGTGATATACATGGGTTACGCTATTCATCTAAACACTAATCCATTTTAATAATGTTCTAACATAATATTTACTAGATACAACATAGTACTCCCTCCGTTTCACAAAGAGTGTCATTTTAGAATTTTGTTTTTGTTTCACAAAGAGTGTCGTTTTATATTTTCAATGCAGAAATTTGAATAAAAATCCAGTTTTAACCCTATTCATTTTTTGTATTAACAAAAGAAATAAATTTATTAAGAATATTAATAAAAGGTAAAGTAGAACTTTTTATGGTTTTCTTAATATGTGTGAAAACTTTCAAAATGACATTTTTTATGAAACAGAAAGAGTATATTTTTTATGAAACAGAAAGAGTATTATATTAGATACTCTTTTATCTTTTGGGGATAAAGTAATTAAGATTATTTAATTACCGCTAATGTGTCATCTACTCCAAGATTTTTATCTATTCTATAACTCGTAAAAAGACATATTTTGTCTAAGATTTGATCTTGGATGAATCAATTAATAGGAGTGCAAAAAATTGATATTTCCAAAAATTCCACTAAAGTTTAACCTCTTTTTGCTTATTATTTTTTTGTATTTAAAAAAAAAAAACAAGTAGTAGATTCACGCACAAAAAGCGTGCTATGAATTTTTTTTTAAAAAAGAAAAATACTTTAAACAATATGTTTTGTCAATAAAATGAAAATGGACAAACCAAACAAAAACAAACAAACCGCACCAGAAAAAGAAAGCCACGCTCTCTGTCACTTACTCCTATTTCTCTCCTTCTCTCAGATTCTCTCTCTAGATCTTCCGCTGCAGCAACTTTCTTCCGAATTTGATCAGGCTTGAGCTTAAGCTTTACGCAAAAAAAAAAAAAGGAATCCGTTTGATCGTCTTCTTTATTCAAAGGTTTTTGATTTCTACGGTATGATGTTTTGCTTCTCTTCCTACCGCCGCAATTTTTGACTTAGGGTTTTTATTTTAATTTATGTGTGTGTTTAATATCGTATTACTTTGATGGTAAATTTTGTTCTTTCGATTGCTGACTAGCTATGTTATGGCGTGTTTTTTTTATTTTTTATCATATGATCGTTGTTTTATTCCCCGAGTGAATTTTTGATATTTTCTATTGAATGTTCTTTGTTGTTTATGCTTAATTGTGTTATCCCTCTGTTTCTTTGTTCTGAATAAACCATTCCCGATCGCGTGAAAGATTCTTTTTCTTCTTCTGTTTTTTTTTTCCTTGCTGATCAGTATATGGCATTTTAGTGCGAAAAAAATAAACATTTCTCCTGGATCCGATGTTAACGCCTTTGTTCATGGTGCTCTGTTTGGTTTAGCTTGCTGTTTGTTGTACGCAGATGCATAAAGTTTTACTCTTTTTTTTTATTTCTGAATCATGGAGTTAAACGAAGCTTCTCTGTTTTTCGTTTCCAATGGACGTTTTTGGATTTTGTCTCGATTTCAGTGCAGTTTAACTTAACATCTGTGAATATATATTAATATATATGAGTAGCTTAGCATTGGTCCTAATTTTTGTTTGTTTGTGCAGTTTGTGAGTAGAGGAAATACACTAAAAAAAAACTGAAGTTAATAGTGGAAGAATCAAGATGCCCTGGACGTCCTTCTTCATGTTTTTCAACAGGACTTGCACTCGTCTGGTTGTCTTTTTCCTCGTGATTCTGTAAATTTTGATCCTTTCAGGTGAGGGACCTTGTGTGTTTCCAGCTTCATTCCACATTTCGTTCTGCAATTACTTAGCCATTCATGTCGAGTCTTTAAGTTGTTAGTTTCTTTTTGTTTTTTTTTGGCCTCTGGATTGAGCATTTAGCCTCCAATAAAACTGATTGAGCTTACTTCTTGCATTGCCACTTTATTTACAGCACTTTCTTGTTTTTGGCAGGCGTTGTTTCCGGGATTTCGGAGTAGCTCTCTGTTGTTTTATTTGGTTAGTGTGAGAATGTGCATTGTTGGAAACAAGAAGGGAAACCGAGCATTGAAGGAAATAGGAACCTTTATGATGACTACATGTTTCATTGCTAATTACCAATCCGTTCAAGTTTGTCAGGTACACATGCCTCTCCTTCATCTCGCCTAGGCAAATTTTTCAAAAGTTAAAGAAGGCTATATAGCTCCTTTGAATTATGTGAATAATCTAATAGATGTTTACCTGTTTAGAGCA
The DNA here is from genome assembly GCA_020283515.1 of Alliaria petiolata. Taxonomy (NCBI): domain Eukaryota; kingdom Viridiplantae; phylum Streptophyta; class Magnoliopsida; order Brassicales; family Brassicaceae; genus Alliaria; species Alliaria petiolata. The sequence goes on from JAHZTW010000001.1 coordinate 61,629,759, forward strand.
TAAACCGCAATGTGCCTGATGTTCAACCTTTCTTTTTATAATCTTTGCAGGCAGAATATTTCAGACAGTTGCTTAAGCCTGTAACGTAGTCTGGTATCTAGAGTTTCAGGGAAATTGGGGGCTTTTTGGGCGGCTATCTACTTTTGATTTCGAAAGAGTTCTTGTGAGATATTAAGAGTCTTGGTATTCTGAAGAGCTGTGTTGGCGTCTGAGCTCTGTGGAAGAGAGAGCTTCTGGTTTGGGGGGGTAAGGGCTCTGGTGGAAAATTCAGTACGATGGCCATAACTTGATTTAGCATTTGGTTCGAATTGTCAACTTTAGTGTAGTAGTAACCGAGCAGCTCGAAGCTTACACAGGGGCAAATCTGGTTACAGAGAACTAAGCAGCTCGCGGTTTTTTTTTTTCTCCCTTTGCGTTTCACTTTTTTTTTTTAGCTTTGCACGGGTTTCTTGATGCAGAGAGATCAGTTTCCCCACTTCTCTGACGAAATGGGTGATGGAAACATGAACCACCCGTACGCATCAGCGTCATCTTTTGATGCTTTGTTCCCACCATGTGCCAAGTTGCCATACCATGGTGTTGAACTTCAACCTTCTTCGGTCTGTCCAAAGAACTTCGTCATTTTCGATCAAAACTATGACCGTAGCCAAGTGATGTACCATCCCGAGCTGACTCATAAGCTCATGAATTCGCCAACACTGAACGGATTCGCTTCGACGTTCCAGAACGAGTATGTTGGGGGAAGTTACGGTAACTTTGGCCAAGAAGTGTCCTCTTCTCACCAAGAGGATCCGAATGAGATCGATGCGCTCTTGAGCACAGATGAAGACTACGAAGACGATGATGATGATGAAAATGAGGATGGTGGTGATTCAGAAGAGGTCAGCACAGCTCGTAACTCTTCCAGGGAATATGGAAACACATCGGCTGAATCTTGTTGCTCCAGCTACGGCTATGGCGGCTATAACAGCTCAAGGAAGCAGAGTTTGTCGGGAAGCGCTAGTTGCAACAACGATGGGAAAGGACGGAAGAAGATGAAGAAGATGATGGGAGTGTTGAGGAGAATTGTCCCTGGAGGAGAAGAGATGAACACAGCTTGCGTTCTTGATGAAGCTGTTCAGTATCTCAAGTCGCTTAAACTCGAAGCTCAGAAGCTTGGCGTTGGACATTTCTCACACAAATCTTGAATGCTAGCGATATTGGTTCTTCCATGGCGATTGCTCTTGAGAGGGTAAGCTGGTCCAGCGCTATCTGGACCACGATCTCTCTATCTCTCCTCTCTTCCTTTTGCAGGATGGGATCGACTTAGATCTTCTTATAGTAGTATGTTGAATCTCTCTCTCTCTCTCTCTCTCTCTCTCTATGTTTTGCGTTTTGTTTGTTATTTACTTGGAGGAAGAAGCTGGGTTTGCACAAGTTGTACTTGTGGATTTGATTTGAGCTTTGATTTTTAATGGTTATACTTTCACTGTAATCATTTGTAAACAGGAAACTCTATTATGGTTTGTCACATTGATTTGCTTGGTAACTTTGATTATGTAATGTATTTGCTTCTTGTTTTAAACATTTGCTCTTCTAGTGCCTTACAATCATTATATATTGAACATAATTTCCGGGAATTAAACTCGGTTTTCAGTAAAAAAATGTTTGAAATTGCGTTATGATGATCGATTATACGAATTTAGTGTTGTTAAAATGGGCTTGATGCTATGTGTAAAAAAAGATAAACGGGTTCGAATAAGGCTGATCCGTTTAGTTTTTTTTTTTCTTTTTCTTTTATCAATAACGTAAACCGGCGTCGTTTTTAACGTTTTTTACTCTATATGAAAAAGAAACGACGTCGTTCTCAACTACCAAGCAATTGTCAATCGCCTCTCACTCCGACGAACATTGGGATTCAAGTATTTCTGGAGTAGTTGATCGATCCTCAATTTCACGAGCAGGAAGAAGAGAAGAATCTCGTCTCGAAATCGTCCGTCGTAAAAAGGGTTCTTCTTCATCAGGTCGTTCAAGCTGTTGACTTGTCGCAATCCTCTTGCTCACGGTAAAGTTTTCCAATTTCGACTTTTGCTTTGTGTATCCCCCAACTTTTTTGAATTCGGCACGGATCTGCTGCTTTCGTTATCTACCTTAATATCGAAACTTCAATTTTTTTTCTTCTCTGTGGGTTTTAAAATCTACATTTTCGAATTGACTTTTCTCATATTGTTCGTCTTCTTTCCTTTTGATCGTTTTTTTTGTGTTTCAGATTGAGGAATGTGGACCTAAAATCCGTCAGGTCACCGACTGGTAATTAATCCCACTGTTTCGTGCTGTGTAATCTTTCAAACTATTTTCTTGCCGAGATTGGCTTGTGAAATTGGTGAAAAAAATGCAGGTTTGGTCAGCTTCAACAAGTTGATGTTAACAGTGTGGAGCCAGCAATTAGAGCAGGTCTGAATCAGACTTTGACGTCACTATCTACGATTATACCAAAGCTAAACACAAATCAGCTCCACGATTCGTTTCAATTCAAGTTTCAGACTATTTTCGTGAAAAATCGAGAAAAGTGATGTTGCAGAGTTTTTGAGAAGTGAGACTATTCTCTGGTTCTCTCTATTCGTTCGATTCAGTTGCAGAAATCGGCAATGGGGTCTTCGTCGTCGTTCTGGAACATAGCTTCACGAGAAGCCATGAAAAGCGGTGTGTTTGTAGCCAAAATCTACTGCTTTCTCCATGTAACCACCAACTATCTCGGCTTCGCTGCTTATGTGAGTCGCATCAAATCTTCTTCTTCTCTTTTTTTTTTCTTGCTGATCTTAATCATCTCGGTGTTGATTTCCACGGAGATTTTGAGCAGTCTTATGGTCCGAGTATGATCCCGACGCTTCATCCTTCGGGAAATGTCTTATTGGCCGAACGAATCTCCGCACGGTCTCAGAAACCGATTCGTGGAGATATAGTTGTGTTACGATCTCCAGAAGACCCTAATAAGACCCCGATCAAGAGGGTGATCGGAATCGAGGGAGATTCTATCAGCCTTGCGATTGATCCAGGAAAGAACCATGAATCAAAAACCATCCTGGTATGTTGTTCATTTCACTTTGATCTCTCTTGCTTATGAAAATCAGACTTGAATGTTCTATATGAGTATTGAGCTCGATATAACTTTTTGTAATCCATAGTAGTAAAGCTTCTTCACACATGAGAGTGACAGTTAGCTTGAGCTTAAGTTGAAAGTCTTTGAAGCTTTGAACTTTTTGAATCGTTAGAATTGATAATAAGAAATGGTAATGATATTTGTGTAGTGATTGCAATTTTCCGTTTGAATGTTTGGTTTCGGTTCGACATTTTCAATAGAGATGGTGTGTATATGGGGATTTGATCTGTTTGACATTTTCTTTTGGTTATAGGTTCCTAAAGGACATGTGTGGGTTCAAGGTGACTATACTAATAACTCGAGAGACTCGAGAACCTTTGGTCCTATACCTTACGGTCTTATTCAAGGCAGAGTGCTTTGGAGGGTATAACTCTCTCCACAACACTTAATACGATCTGTTGATACAATATTAGTTGAATTACTACTGCTTTCGGGTATTTCTAAAGTGTTGTTTGCATTTGATTTGATTATCAATCTGGCTAAATTGTGGTATCAAACGATGTGTAGGTTTGGCCATTTCAAGATTTTGGACCGCTTGGACCGACCACAACTTGAGAAATATGGTTAGCGCAGGAGTGAGCTACAGTTTGTTAGTGTCGTTTCTCGTTGTTAAGCCGAGTGAGTAACGACTAACTATATAATGGAGAGACTGAAAGAGGCAAATTCCATGTGAGATCCCTGTAGAATAGTGGTGGTGGTGACTAGTTTGCGATTTGCTGATAGTAGTGAAACTTTATATTTCTAGTAGTTAGAAAACGATATGATATTGCTAGATGTCTAGATGATTAGTTTTGATAATATGCTGATATACGAATTGTCAAAAAAGAAGAATGTGCAATGATTTTTATGTTTCTTCTATGCAACAACAACACATAAAAGAGAGTAATATCCGAATTATGCATAAATGTTATTAATTTTTTTGCTTATATATACATAACTTTTGCAAGGACATACTAAAAGTTTGACTAAAGACTTATAAATAAATAAAAACAAAAAAGTTTGACTAAAAGAGTGAAAACAATTAACTTTAATGAATATTGTAGTTTATTTAGTCAATTCAACAAGTCATTATGATTTATGAGAAGAAAAAATAATTTACTAAATTTCAAAATTCAAACTAACACTAAATATATTTGACTAAGATATTCAAAACGAAAATGATATTTATTCTTCACGGATAAGAATTAGATTCCTAAATTTTGCTTAGGAAAATAAAAAGCATCACAAAACCAAAACATTTTGAAATGTTTATGTTAAATTTTTCTATCTTCATATCAACTCCCTCCTTTCCATTTTATAATTAGTATTGTTTTAAAATTTTCATTTTGTTTAACAAAAAGAATCGTAAAAATTATAAATTTAAATAAAATTATAGTTTTAAGTTCCCAATCATTTCAATGTATTTATTAGAGAAATAATCTATTAATAATAGCAATCTCAATAAATGCCAATTGCAATTGGATCTTTTCATTATAACTGTTTTTCATAACCGTTATGACTGTTATTAAAGTTCGTGTCTCTTCATTATTTATGAGGTGTTTTTTTTCCTTTATAACCGTTTATTTTATTAATAGTTGTATCTTAAAACTGAATAAATGTCAATTGTGATTGCGTCTTTTCATCACAACCGTCATTAGAATTCGTATATTTTCATTATTCATTAGGTACATATTCGTTTATGACTGTTTATTTTATGAAAATTGCATCTTTTAATATTTATGTCTTTTCAACATTATAAAAAGACATAAAAATTCTGATCATATTTATTATTTCTTTTTTTAGGTATGTTTAGCAAAGAAGTTTATTAAACTAAAATGACTTCTGAATTCCATAATATAAGTATCTTTGTATTTTTAATACATTAAGGCGGTCAGTTAGGTCCTAATTACAAATGAATATGTTTTCAGGAATGAACAAAATTGAAAATTGAAACCTAACTGACCGTCTTAATGTATTAACAACTTTCCCTTTTTAATACATTAAGGCGGTCAGTTAGGTCCTAATTTTGTTCATTATGGTCGCGAGTTTTCTAGATTCTAAAAAAATTATAACAACAACATGTATGATTTATGTAATTTCATAATATAAATATTTTTGTCTTTTAAATTTATATCAATTTTCTTGATGATGTCTTCGTTATAAGAAAACTATATGTGCTTATTTGTTTTGATTTACTCAGATTTTCCAAAAAAATATATCTTCTTTCTTTTTGAATAGACTATAATTACCATTGTATTTTGTTTGTTTATACATAATTTGTTATTTAATTTTTGTTTCTTCTAATGAAAAAGGTTTCTATATTTATAAAAAAAAATTTGGTATTAATGTTAAGAAATTTTAAATATATATAATTAGTTGTGTTATCTTTTTAAAAAAATATTGTTTGTTGGTTGTTTATAAATTTTAGGTACCTAATGTTTGGATATTTTTCCAACTAGAGAGGAATATATTTATGTAAAGTAGAAAATCCACATATATATTTTATATTCGTCTTTTTAAGCTATCAAAGTTTTTTTAACATTTTAACTAATATATTTGTTATGTACCTTTTAGTTGTGGAATTTTTTTTTAGAAAGTGTAATCTTTTTATCTTTGTATTTTTTTCACTTATAGGCATAATAGTTCTAGAAAATGTATCACAGAATCTAGTTACATTATCATCATCTTTATTCTATATATTTTTCTTTATGACCACTATTAATAATCCTATAATATTTTTTTAAAAAGTGGTAAATTTTCATCATAATTCTTTCCTTGTAACTTTTCAATAATAACTGTAAAATTTTATAAAATGTTTGAAAGATTTCCTCTTTATTTTCATTTTGTGCTTTATACCTTTTCACTAATACACATTTTTACTAATCCTACAAATAGTTTGGAAAATTGCGTATTTAAATCATATTTTTGTATTGTATATTTCATATATAATTTTTTTCAACACTACAAAAAATGCTTTAAAGAATTGTGTATTATAACTCTTTATTTATTTTATTTTTTCTCTTAGTAACAATAGTCTTAAAAAATATTTCATAAACGTGCATATTTTTATCATAACTAGTTTTTACCTCTCCATTTATAACTTCTTGTTATTCTTTTTTTTGTGTGGAAAATTGTATTTTTTTACTTTTTTAATAATTATAATTTTTGGATGTTTATATATTTTATCATTTTAATTTTATGCATTTTCACTTACAATAATTTTAAATAAATTTTTGTTTAAGTTTTAATATGTTGGGCAATTAACACCGCGAACGGAGTTCTATTGCTAGTTTTATTTAATGTATCAATAAAAGGTATACTATAATTTTTCATAATTTTTTTAATATGTGTGAAAAACTCTACAATTATAATTTTTGAAAAACAAAAAGAGTACTATTTATAAGAGATGTTTCTAAATGATAGGTGTTTTGGAAAAAAGAATTGTTTCAAAATGTTAGATGTTTCAATTTTCTAGGAGGAATTTGCATTTTTTACTTAATTTACCCATATAAAAATGTGTTTTTTTTTATCAACAGATAAGTATGTTTTTTTTTTGTTTGAGAACTTTTGTTTTATCAAAAGAATATGTTTTCTTTAATGGGTTTTTTTTTAAAATGAAAAACAAAAAAATTACTAACTGAGAGTTATTCTTATCGTACTAAAATTTAATAATTACAAGAAGTTAGTCAAACATGTAATACATTATGATTAATAGTTTAAGCTACTTAGTTTTTTTGACTGGTTATTATCCTTTTTCAAATTAAGAAGATGGAAGTTTGACTCATAGTTTTTATTTCCAACGATGGGTAGTATAACAATTAAAACCAAAAAAACGATTCATAAGTAGCAAAAATTTATCATGGATTAAATATTTGACTAATTTCCTGTCATGAAAATATGACACGACTCTCAGTCTCAGGACACTCTACAAGAGCAAGGTCATATTTCCAAAACAAAATCAAAATATTGACTAAGTTGCATGCATATAATAATTACTACAAATTCTTTTTCTTCTATAAAAACCCCAGTCTCGCATTCACAAAAAAACCATATTCCTTAACAAGAAAAAACACATTCTTCATTTCAATAAAAAAACTCTTTTTTTAGGTAAATCTCAAATTCACTTCCTTTGCAAAAAAAATGAGAGGGAAAAAAACAAAAGGAAAACAAAAGATAAACATTAGGAAAGTAGAGAAACCCGAAGACAGAATGGTCACATTCTCCAAGCGTAGAAACGGAATCTACACTAAGCTCACTGAGCTCTCCATCCTCTGCGGCACCGACGTCGGATTTCTCGTCTACTCAGGCGCCGGAAAACCGTACACCTTCGGCAGCCCATCGTTCGAAGCCGTGGCGGAGCGGTTTCTAAGCGGAGATCAGCCAGACACCAACGGCGAGAGCTCAACGTCTTCGTCGATTGTGGATGCTCACAAGAAAGTGAAATTGGACGAGCTCTGCAAGACGTTCAACAATCTGATGGAGGAAACAGCTGAGGAGGAAGAGAGAGGGAAAACAGCTGCGGCGGCTTTGGAGCCATCGTTGCCGGTGGAGAGTGACGCGTGGTGGAAAGTTGATCCGAAGGACGACGAAGAGGCGAAGCAGTTGTTGAGGAGCTATGAGGAGTTTTACGAGAAACTCTGTGAGGTTGCTGCTAAAAGAAGCCGTGGAGGAAATGGTGCGGCGACGTCGTCGTTTCCTCAAGCGAACCTCACTGAGATTAATTATAACCGCCATGGCTGATCAAAAATTGAGATTTAGGCAGTGTTATAGATTTTAGATTAATTTTTTTAATCAGGATCATTTTGTTTTGTTGTTACTTTTCCCTAGAAAACAGACACAAGTTGTTGTGCGTCGAGAGTAATAAACTTTTAAACTTTATTTTTAAAATTAAAAGAGAGGTAACCCCGCTTCGCTGGGTAATTGATAATCTGTATTATCTTTCATCTTCTGTGCTACGTCTTTAATCCCTTCAATCGCATTCTTAAGCTTGATAGCATCTTCGAAGACTCATCCTCCCAGATCGATCGTTGAGATTGTCGTAAGATGTAGCAAATCCGAGTAAAGAGGTTTAGAATTAATTTGGTTTGGTGGATTTCAAGTAATATTTATTTCATTACCTCATGGTATCGTCATTTTAATATAATCAAGTTTTTTACTAAACATGCATATAAAAAGAAATAATGAAGATCCTCAAAATTTTTGTGTCTTTTTATAAAGTTGAAAAAACATAAACGTTAAAAGATACAACTTTTCATAAAATAAGCGGGTATAAACGAAAATGTACCAACTATTAATGAAAAAAACACAAACCCTAATAACGGTTATAAAAAGATGATAAAAACACGCAACCACAATTAGCATTTATTCAGTTTTAAAACACAACTTTTCATAAAATCAACAATTCTCCTGCCGGTTAAAAAAATAGTTAATATACCAAGAAAGAAAAGAAATCAGATTCTAAAATTAAAGCATTAAAAATTCAACCAAAGAATTCTTTATTTCTTCGTACATCAAGAATACACAGTCAGTCTAAATTGAGTCAAGAGCAGACACTGAAGATAAACGCAACTTCAAGCATTTCCTCTGGTCTCGTGACATTTCAGACGCAACAGAGACCATCAGGTCCCTCAAAACTTGTTGTCTCCACTTTGTCCTTTGTTTAAAAAACAGCCTTGTATCAGGTGATTGCCCATTTAACCAACATGATCCAGAAAAATGTAAATAAGATTGCAAACAGAAAGCTCACGAATTGTGAATGAAGGAAAGATAAACTTACGTTTTTCTCACTCTGCCACTTTTGGAACACATAGCCGATGTCTTGAGTCTTATTTATCATGAGCTCTTATGCATTGTATTTACTTATCTCTTCCCTGAAAAACATAACTTTGTCAAAATTTTACAAAACCAAGAGTAAGAGAATCCATGAGGTTAGCAAAAGATGTAAAATTTCGATATGATTACTTTCGTTTATGAACGCCATGTTACGGATAGATCTACAAAGGATACACAAACCATAAGAAATAGTCCACGAAGAAGACACAAAACTACAGAGGAATAAAAAGATACACAAAACTAACAAAAAACATCCTATGAAAGAACTCAAACACAAAAGTGAGAACACAAAACCAAACTAAGAATGTATCATGCTCAACGGACCACGCCACATATCGATCTACGAGCAAAACGAAAAACCATAAGACATGCAGACGATGATAAAAAAAAATCACTAAACAATAAAAAATGAGTTACCATTGATTTATTTTGAGTTAAGAGCATAACTCAAAAATGTTACCAATCAAGAGCCAAATTAGATTTTTTGATTTTGAGTTTGAGTTATGGTTGATTTAGAATTTTGAGTTATCTCTTTGTTAAATTGATAACTCAAATCAAATTCTTAAGGCTCCGATTGGTGACATGTAATTTTAAAGTCGAGTTATAATTGATGTTATAATTCGATGTAAGTTGCAGTAAAATTATGTGGTTCAAAACAGTACATTTATGTGGTAAGTTTGATGTAGAAATCCGAGTTCACATTTTGTTAAAATAGATGATTGCTAACTTTTCTGATGTATAAGTTGCAGTATGTATTATTTTAAATAAAATTAATTTAATTATTAATAATGATAACATTTATTATAAAATTAATATAAAGTAGATTAAAGAAATTAATACCAACAATAATATATTAACTAAAAACATTATTTTTTTAACACAAAAAATCTTTGAATAATTTTATTACAATCATTCAAAATTTTTTTATTAGAATAATATGAATAATTTTATTAAAATATTAACTAAGACTATATGAATAATTTTATTAAAATCATTAAAAAAAAGAAATAAATAAGTTTAGAAAAATATTTGACAAAGATGATTTGTTACTAATAAAATAATTGGTAATTGTTTAAAATAAAATTAAAAACCTAATTAAGTTATACCATACGTTGCCTTAGGTTTTATTAAAATAAGAAAGGAAGCAAAACATGTTGGTTTGTAAGTTATACAATAATTAATATTGAAAAAGTAAAAAAAAAAAGCTAACTCAATCTCTAATAGTCTAATACATGGAATTATCCATGATGTTGAGTTAACTTTTGATTTATCAATTTTACAAAGAGATAACTCAAAATTTTAATGCAATCATAACACAATGTAACTCAAACTCTAAAGCAAAAAATGGAAAATAATCCATGATTGGTAACATTTTTGAGTTATGCCTATAACTCAAACTAAATCAAGCATACTACATGTTACCAATCAAAGCCATGCAAATTGTGGTGAGTTAGAGTTTGAGTTACAATTTTTTTTTAATCAAAGTTTTTTTTTGTTAATTATATATTTTAAATAATTCTATAGTTCTTTGAAGTATATTATACTAAATTAATGTTATAAAAGGTGACGATTTAAAAGTTGAGTTATAAAATTAATTGCTATGTTGTTTTTTTTAGATCTATTTTTTGTCAAATTAATTTAAATAATTATGTGTTTTCATTTTTTTGTTAATAAAAATTATTTGGTCAAATAAAATTATTTTATTTTATTTTCTTAATAACTCAACATTTTTGTTTTTTTAGTCAACAACTTTCTTAAAAACTTTAAATAATTTTTTATTTGGTCTATGGTTTTTAATATTTTTTTATATATAGATGGTTTTAGTTGATCATTGACAACACATACCATTAAAAATCAAAGTCTGTTTTATTTACTACTATCAAAAGTTTTTTTCTTAATTTGATGTATTTAAGTTAATATTAAATTTTTTACTCTATTCTATTATTAGAATCTGTAATAATAATAATGCAGTTTAAAGTCTGTTTTTTTTTTCTTTCTATTCACATAATATATTCTTATTATAAAACTTATTATTATTATTTTTATTTTAAATAATATATACTGCAACTTATACATCAGAAAAGTTATCAGTCATCTATTTTGACAAAAATGTTAACTCAAATTTATACAGCAGATTTACCACATAAATCTACTGTTTATACCACATAATTTTACTCAACTTACATCGAATCACAACATCAACTGTAACTCAACTTAAAAAATACATGTTACCAATCGGAGCCAATAACACACCGTATGGATCGAGATGTAGCTTAAAAACATAACGAATTACATTCATATCACACATATCAGTTACGTATAAAGACAAAACCATTGAGAGAACAAAAGAAAAGGATACTAATTGAGGACCAACGATGCTAACATTAAAAATAACACAGAGATACCAAGCAATATATATACTATATACTTATATAGTCTAAGGGATTAGGGTTTTTTATTAATTACATTGGCTAAGGCCGAATAAAAAAATATATTAGGTTTAGCCGCAAATAACTATATCTAACGACGGGATCATTAAAATTAGACTAAAAAATAATTAAATTTTTTCACTAAGGGTAATAAAATAATATATTTAGTGAGAGTGAATGTGAGAGCTCGATTCACCAAAATCACTTTATCAAATATATATATGGATAATTTTTTTGTTTATGTTTTAATATACAACAAATACTTCTATTCCTAGTCTATTCAATAACAATAAAGTAAATTCAAAAACAAAATCGAGAAAGTAACACAATTGTATCTGCCAACTCTCATGAAATTGAAAGAGAAAAGATCGCACAGTTTTTATCGTTCTTACTTCTTACTACTTCAACAGAGAGAGTGATTTTTTTTTTACGACACAGAGAGAGTGATATAAGTAGAAACTTGTTCTGAAGAAGAGAGTTTGTTGGGCCCATCAGTATATATCATTGAGCAGAACACAAATCAAAACCTGAGTTTTTCTGCCTTGAATATTATTTTATTCAAACTCCTAAGCAGCTCCTGTAACGATTTCACATAATATAGAGAACACAAATTCATCTGAAAAAGCTCCCAAAAAAATATAACTAATGGCCGGAAACAAACCTTAATATCTCTGTAGATCGTTGGATATAATAAAACTGGATTTATCAGAGACGGCCTTGTAAGTTGCTTCAATTAATCCATGACAACTTGACACCTCGTAGAGCTTCTTGGAATCGATTTGATTTGGTCGATGATGTTGAAGAAACTCGCACTTAGTGTCAGTTTCTCGAGAGCTGCACCATTCTCTAGAAAGTATTTTGCTAATTTCATCTTACTTGACTTTCCCCTGAGTGGCGTCCCTTCCTGTACGTTTACAACGAATGATGGTGCCTTGAGATGAACAAACTCAAGAGATGATTGGAAACATTGCGGCACAGATGAAAGATCAACCTGCTCTGTCTCTGGAAGGCAATCAAATTCCTGATAACCGAGGGAAGTTTGAGTTTCCACAATTATAACACTCTCAGTAATTTGATTTACATTAGATAGCATGGGCAAATGAAACTCACCAGGACGACAGAGTGTAGATTTGGGCAGCTCTCAAGGAAAGTTGGCAACATGTCCCACGAAGTTTCTTCGAAGGAAACATGCAAGCGAGACAAGTTAGAGAATTGAGGTAGCTGTTCCATTTCCCAGTAATCATGAATAATCTGTGTAGCGAGAAGTAAAACAAAACATGGGCTCACTGAGAAATTGTACGAGCTTAATGATATTGAATCAACCATGTATTATTATATATACCTCTAGAGTATCAGAAGAGATGACCATGTCGCTGACTGTAGATAACCCGGTGAGAAATTTACGGATCATAGTTATCTTGGAAGAATCATCTGGTTCCAGTGGTTCACCATATTCCACATTAAAAATAACATCAATGTCTACCTTTGCAGAGGGGCCAATACTGTGTATTATGAAGCTGTCAGATCGGTGATCGCTGAGAGTCATACACTCAAGACTTGGAGCATCGATTGCAACAAGATTGTCTTCACTTTCGTATCGCTCACAATCTATTCTGAAACTCTTTAGCGACTGGGAACGCACACACACGGCTTCTAGAGAGTCGTTGGGATCACGGACTATGGCTAACTCTTCCAGAACAGGACAGCTTGATATTAGAGTCTCCAGAGTCGAATCAGCATCGTACTTGACCATATCAAGATGCATAATCTTGACACAAGGCAGCGAAACAGATTCGGGATGATCCAAGAATACGCAGTGCAGATTCAAGTTCACCAACCTCTGACATGAATAGAGGGATATAGGCATCTTAACTAACTCATCCTCATCCACCTCATTATGAAGATCAAGATTACAAATCCTACGCCTAATCACAGCATCGATCCAAGACTTGAAGCGAGATGCATCATGCTCATATACCTCATAGATCAACTTGAATCTCTTCAAGTGTTGCTCATTTTCAGAACCCAGAAACCTATCTACGAAACTCACAAAGACATCATCCTCTGGGAATTTATTGGAATCTAAGTCCAACGCAGGAACATGTAACCACAGGTTTCTCCATCGTTTTGATAGAATGCTAGTGGAAACAGATTCCTCCGTGGAGAGCTCAGAAAGTATCTGACATAACAACGAATCAGGTAAATTGCTTATCCTATCAGAGTTCCTTTGACTCTCTTTGACAGAGGTTTCACCATCCATGTCAATCCTGAAATTCGTAGGAATCAATCTGATATTTAGCATGTAAATCAAAATTTCCTCACAAATCTATTACCCAAATCGGAGGTCGCATAGTTAGCAGAAAGTCAACTCAAGATCTCCAGAAACAAAACAAAAAAAAAAATCAAACAGAAATGAGCTACTGAAATTACCTTCTGAGTTTTTTCCGCAAGAGATGACGGCGAATGAGGAAGAATAAGACGAAACCACCGTATGTTCTCCGGCGAAATAGCACATAGATTTTCTCGGTTGGGAAGAAGAAGAAGAAAAAACAGAGTCTGCTGGGAGATCGCTTGCTTTTTTTACTTCTTTGATATTTAAGTCTAATAAAAGATACAGACAGTTTCGAAATAATGGCAGCTATTGATAGACGTGTAAGTTTTTGGGTGATTTTAGTATTTAATACTATATGGTAAGTTGACCAGTTATAAGATAAATCAAAATTAGTTATTTAAAAAGAGTGTTATAATCCATTGAGGTTGGATATGCATAACAGGTCCAGTCCATTAGATCATAGGCGACCAGGATTCATAAGTTCAATAGGATTAGTAGATGTTTTTCTTTTTTTGTAAGAGTAGTAAAAAGACTATTTCCTTTTCTATCCTTTTATGTAATCACTATATAAAGAGACATTTGGTCCTCGTAATAACATACACAGAATTCATTCGATTCACAACACGTTATTAGCACGAGCTTGCTTTGATAAACCCTAGCAGCCGCCGAGCATAAACCCTAAGGTCCGCCGCCGTTCGCCGCCGATAAGTTTTCTGAGGTCTTTACCTCCCGGTTCTTTTCCAGTCAACCCAAAAGAAGGATCAAAGGTAGAAACAAGTCTCTAAAACCCTAGAACATGAAAATCGAATTCTGACCTAATATTATCAAACCCTAAAAATCGATTCTTCCATGTTCTACTTGTTTGATCTTTTGAGAGCTTAAAATCGAATTGAACCTAAGCTAAACTAGAACCTTAAAATCGGATTGCTTGAAATAGATTGATTGCTTGCACATGTTAAAATCGAATTTGGACCTAAGCATATAAGAACCCTAAAATAGATTTGCTTGTTTATCATTGATTGTTTGAATAACCAAAATCGAATTTGATCTCATGCATGCTAATATCAAACCTAAAAATCGGATGAACCCTAATCTATAATCGCATGCTATTTTAGAATTTGGAAAATTGCTTGTTTGATTAAAATCGAAAATTGGAAATTGCCTTATTTGTTTTTGCAAAGTTTCCTTATTTTGAAATTTGGACAGTTACCTTATTTTGAATTTGGAAAATTTCCTGTTTACTTTTATCACCTAGAATTGTATGTTAGGATTAAAAATTGGAAACTTGCTTGAATTAAAATCGCATGATAAATGCATAAATTAAAATCGGTTGAAAGAAACCCTAAAATCCTAAGAGAAAAACCGATGTTTGATTTCAGATGTCGAAAGTCAACAATTTGGACTTCGCAGCCCTTAAGCTCTCATGAGATAATTACTTGCAATGGGCTTTAGATGCAAAGATCATCCTGAAATCAAAAGGGCTCGGTGAATGCATTAATGATGCAAATAACGAATCCGAGAGTAATAGGTATAAGGCTATTTTAATCATACGCCACCATCTCGTTGAGAGTCTCAAAGATCAATACTTGACGCTTGAGGATCCTCTTGATCTCTGGAAGGAGTTAAATGCAAGATATGATCATCAGAAGATGGTTATACTTCCTAAGGCCAAATATGATTGGCTTAACTTAAGGCTCCTGGACTTTAAGTCCGTGATGAAGACAACTCGGCCCTATTCAAGATAGTTTCAAAATTGAAGCTATGTGGCGAGATTGTAACAGAGAAGGATATGCTTGAAAAGACCTTCTCGACCTTCCACTCAAGCAACGTGTTGCTACAGCAACAATATCGTGAGAAAGGCTTCACGACCTACGCAAGTTTGATCTCTTGTTTATTGCTTGCGGAGCAGAACAATGAATTGCTGATTAGAAACATCGAAATGAGACCTCCTGGATCAACCCCACTTCCTGAAGCCCACGTGGCCGAGGACACTAAGATGGAAACCGATGCAAACCATGTCCAGAGATACCAAAAGGATAATGGCCGTGGACGTGGAAAGAGACAAGGGTGTGGTCGCTACCACCCATATGGTCGAGGGAATGGCCGCGGATCTGATTTTAACCTCGGTCGAGGCCGTGGCCGAGGACGTGGCCACGGGAACCAAACTGGACATCAGTCCAACCTGACTAAGTCTGTTTGCCATCGATGTGGGATGGACAATCATTGGGCCAAGACATGTAGGACTCCCAAACACCTTGTGGAACTTTATCAAGAGAGTGTTAAAGGGAAGAATCCAGAAGCCCATATGATCCAGCATGATAAGGAAGGCGACTTCGATCATGAACGTGATGACCTTATGGATGATCTCATGGAGACATCAGATTGTTTAAAATAGGCATTAAAATTGTATTGCATTCATGTTTTGTTTTCATTTGGATTTGTTTGGATTTGCTTAATTAATAATTAATGGTTTTTAAGACATAATTCTTGTTTTTAAATAAAAGGCAACATGGATGAATTCGTGGTGGATAGTGGGTCAAGCCATACGATTTTAAAGGACAAGAGATATTTCATAAATCTTACATTGAAAAAGGCCAATATAAGTACTATAGCAGGCATGGCCGGCCTAATAGAAGGCTACGGCCAGGCCAATGTCCTATTGCCTAAGGGGACGCATCTAGAGATTGCGGATGCATTGTTTTCCCCCAGCTCAAAGAGAAGCCTATTGAGCTTTAAAGACATTCGAATGAATGGTCTTCATGTTGAAACAATGGACGAAGGAAACCGAGAGTTCCTCCAAATAATTGAAATCGTCCAAGGCCAAAAGAAAGTCCTAGAGACTATACCTGCTATAGCTACCGGCTTATATTGCACTAAGGTCAATATGATTGAGGCCAATGCCACCGCAAACCAAGAGTTTACGGATAGGTTCAACCTATGGCACGACCGGCTGGGACATCCCGGGTCGAATATGATGCGAAAATTGATAGCCAATACTTATGGGCACGCCTTGAAAGAAAGGAGAGTAATCCCAAAGAATCTTACTTGTGCCTCATGTTCACAAGGGAAACTCATTGTAAGGCCATCACCAGTGAAAGTGACTAAGGAAACAATAAATTTCCTGGAAAGAATTCAAGGAGACATATGCGGACCAATACACCCACCTTGTGGGACATTCCGATATTTTATGGTCCTCATTGACGCATCTACAAGATGGTCACATGTATGCTTATTGTCATCACGGAATATGGCATTTGCGAGACTCCTTGCTCAGATAATACGCCTAAGGGCTCACTTTCCAGACTTTCCTTTAAAGACCATACGAATGGATAATGCTGGTGAATTCACTTCCCAAGCGTTTAATGACTATTGTATGTCCATGGGGGTAAGTGTTGAATACTCCGTGGCACATGTACATACACAAAACGGCTTGGCCGAGTCATTTATAAAACGCATACAGTTGATTGCTAGACCATTACTCATGAGGTCAAAGCTTCCTGTATCCGCTTGGGGACATGCTGTCTTACACGCTGCCGAACTAATTCGCATCAGGCCATCTAGTGACCATAAATATTCCCCATCCCAATTATTATCGGGACAAGAGCCAGACATTTCCCATCTTAAGATATTCGGTTGCTCAGTTTATGTGCCGATTGCACCACCACAGAGGACTAAGATGGGACCTCAAAGGAGGATGGGGATATATGTTGGATATGATTCACCCACGATCATAAAGTACCTTGAGCCGACCACCGGAGATTTATTTAAGGCCAGGTACGCGGATTGTCATTTTGACGAATCCGTTTTTCCAACATTAGGTGATGGAAACCGGCTGATAAAAGAAATTGCATGGAATCAAACATCCTTGAAATGGCAAGATCCCCGGACTCATGAAAGTGATTTAGAGGTCCAAAAGATAATACATTTGCAAAAGCTAGCTATACAATTGCCAGATTCCTTTGCAGACCCAAAGAGGGTAACGAAATCGCATATACCAGCCGTGAATGCACCAATGCGTATTGATGTCCAAGAAGGACCGAGTCAAGTTGCTACTGAGTCTAAACCACGATTGAAACGTGGAAGACCAATTGGTTCCAAAGATAAGACTCCTCGGAAATTAAAGAAAGGTGCTGAAATTCAGACCGAGGAGATAGTGGACGTTCCAGACATAAATGAACCTAAGGTGCCGGAAAATGTTGCTTGGGACGCCAAGCTTCATGGGCCTGAAGTTCCTGATAACAAAGAGATCGCGATCAATTATGTCTCGTCTGGAATCCAATGGAACAGAAAGAATGTCGACATTGATGAAATATTTGCATGCAATGTAGCACTTGAGCTCATGAATGAGGATCTAGAACCCACGTCCATTTTAGAGTGCACTCGTCGATTAGACTGGAATAAATGGAAAGAAGCTATAAACGTGGAGTTAAACTCTTTAAGGAAGAGAGAGGTTTTTGGTCCCATAATTCGGACACCTCGTGATGTTATACCAGTTGGACATAAATGGGTCTTTGTGAGGAAGAGAAACGAACAAGGTGAAATCGTTAGACACAAAGCACGGCTTGTGGCACAAGGATTCTCACAAAGGCCAGGAATCGATTATGAGGAGACATACTCCCCTGTGGTGGATGCAACGACTTTTAGATTCCTGATAAGTCTGGCCATAAGAGAGAAATTGGATTTGCGGTTAATGGATGTTGTAACCGCATACTTATATGGTCCACTGGATAACGAAATTTATATGAAAGTCCCAGAGGGAATAGAGCTGAAAGATAAAAGAAGTTCTCGAGACCAGCATTGTATTAAGCTGAATAAATCGCTCTATGGATTAAAACAATCAGGTCGCATGTGGTATAATAGACTAAGCGAGTACTTAGTGAAAGAGGGCTATAAAAACGATCCCATAAGTCCATGCATATTTATAAAGAAATTTGACAAGGGATTCGTAATCATCGCGGTGTATGTAGACGACCTGAACATCCTAGGAACCTCTGAAGAAATATCCCAAACGGTTGAATACCTAAAGAAGGAATTCGAAATGGAAGACTTAGGAAAGACTAAGTTCTGTTTGGGAATACAACTTGAGTACGTCAATAATGGAATCCTTGTGCATCAAATGGCATATACATAAAAGGTACTCAAACGTTTTAATATGGACCAGGCTCACCCACTGAGTAGCCCAATGATGGTGAGAAGCCTTAGTCTGGACAGCGATCCATTCGGTCCAAAGAAGAAGGATGAAGATATTCTTGGTCCCGAAGTGTCATATCTCAGTGCCATAGGAGCGTTAATGTACTTGGCTAGTCACACTAGGCCGGACATTTGCTTTGCCGTGAACCTCCTTTCAAGATTCAGTTCTTGTCCGACCAAAAGGCACTGGAATGGGATCAAACATATACTTCGTTACCTGCAAGGGACGAAAGATATGGGTCTGTTTTACACTAACCTTAACAATGAAGGTTTAGTTGGTTTTGCTGATGCAGGTTACCTTTCGGATCTGCACAACGGTCGATCTCAGACGGGATATGTCTTCACTCATGACGGAACAGCCATTTCGTGGAGGTCCATGAAGCAGACACTTACGGCTACATCGTCCAATCACGCGGAGATATTGGCGATCCATGAGGCCAGCCGAGAATGTGTTTGGTTGAGGTCAATGACTCAACACATTAGACGAGATTGTGGGATGATAGAAGGGAAAGAAGAACCGACCAGCATGTACGAGGACAACGCCGCATGCATAGCTCAGTTGAAGTATGGATACATCAAAGGAGATCGGACGAAGCACATCTTACCAAAGTTCTTTTTCACTCACGACCTACAGAAGACCGGTGAACTCAAAGTGCTCCAAGTCCGTTCCAGCGACAACTCAGCCGACCTATTCACTAAGTCGCTTCCAACCTCCACATTGAAGAAGTTAATGCATCAGATCGGCATGCGCCGATTAAAGGACTTAGAGTGATGATCATTTCAGGGGGAGTAATGCGTGCTGTACTCTTTTTCCTCGCTAAGGTTTTGTCCCACTGGGTTTTCCTTAGAATGGTTTTAATGAGGCAGCATCCCCAATCGTATTACTATGATCCCATCATCACAACTGGTTATGTCAATCAAGGGGGAGTGTTATAATCCATTGAGGTTGGATCTCCATAACCGGCCCAGTCCATTAGACCATAGGCGGCCAGGACTCCTAAGTCCAATAGGATTAGTAGATGTTTTCTTTTTTCTTGTAAGAGTAGTAAAATGACTATTTCCTTTTCTATCCTTTTATGTAATCACTATATAAAGAGACCTTTGGTCCTCATAATAACATACACAGAATTCATTCGATTAACAACAGAGAGAGAATATTTTTTGGTAAAATTTTTTATTTTATCTTGCTTAATTATACAAAGTGCATTAATCCGTCCGTCAATAGGCATGACTAAAATCAAACCCTAACCGTATTTTGACCGTAAACGTATCGTTTTTAAACCGTAACCGGATCGTAAAAATATATTAGTTATGGTTAAAAAATTATTAACCGTAACCGTTAATTAATCCTAACCGAATTAAAATCGTCGGTTAACCGTAAGGTTAAAATATTAACCGTAACTTTTTAAATATAATTAAATATATAAATAATTAGTTTTGTATAATTAATATTTGACAACAATTTAAATAATATAAATAAGAATTAAAAAATAAAATCGTGCTTTCATGACGTTAAATGTGGATGTCAAGCAAATTTGCAACTGATTGTATCATCGTAATTTTGAAATATTTTTCAACAAATTAATAATTTTTTTTAATATATAATTATTTACTATAATTTAAATTATTTATAAATTTTTAATTATAACTGTCACCATTAAAATAATTAAACTTTATTTTTTTATTATTGTTTTTTATAAAAATATTTAGTTACTTAGTTATAAATAATGATATTAATTATTTTATATTAATCAAATAATTATAACCGTATTTAAACATAAACGTATTAAACATACCGTATTTAACCGTAACCGTTTTAACCGTAACCGTTATAACCTTATATTAAACGGTTAAGGTTACGGTTAAAAAAAATTATAACTGCAACCGACGGTTAAATAACCTTAACCGCATTAACCGTAATCGTGTTCATGCCTACCCCTACCCGTCAAGACTGTTCATCTAAAGTTAATTTTGTTGACACTATTACTATATAATTAATGTATTAATCCGTTTAACATGTTGTATAGAATAATGTATTAAACTAGTTATTATATCGAGTTATTGTGTTTATCGAATTATCATATCATATCAAATATGAATATTAAAATATGAAAATTATCGTGTTAACCAGTTATCATATCATATAAAATGTAAGTTATTGATTAATTAACTATGTTAACTTAACAAATTATACAGAAATATACAAAATTATGCTAATAACAACTTAACAATTTTGTAATTTTTTAATTTACCTTTATTATCGTCAACATTGTTTTTAATGCCAAAGTTAATGTTATTGGCATTATCGTTGTTACCCTCAATCGAATTACCGTTATTAACTTATTACCATCACCGTTGCCATCACAATTATCACCGACGTAGTTATCACAACACCATCATCGAGCTTCATCTCCACCTTCATCATCCTCCACCGCTCTTCTTCTTCCGTCTTCTCATCTTCTTCTTCCTTCTCCTCATCCATTTCTTCTTATTCTTTTTTTCTTCTTATTCAATTATTTCCGCCTATTTAGACAGAATGGTAAAGGGGCTTCGTCGATCATAGAAAAAAATAGAAAAATTAAGGGATACTTACATTTGTAGATGGAGCCTCAACAGCAGCTAGGTCTAGAGGGAAGTTGTGAGCATTACGTTTATGCATAACTTCCATACCAAGGTTAGCACGGTTAATAATATCAGCCCAAGTATTAATAACACGTCCTTGACTATCAACTACTGATAATTATTTCCATCGAATATGTATAAAAAAAGAGAAAAAGTAAAATTGTAATTAAAAAATGATAAGAAAAATAGAAAAAGTTTTTGCTAGTTAATATACCATAGCTTTCTAGCAATTACTCTTAAGTTTTTTGAAAAAAAGATTTATTGTTTTTTAAAATTTTGTATTCAGATTTTACTATTTAGACGTGTAAGTCCAATTATTAATTTATTTATATAATATTTAAACACACTAGTTTTAGTTTTATTTTTACTTCAAAACAAATTTGTATAAGCGGGGGCATTTATCGCACTTAAACCACAGTGATTATTTCTTCGTCGCCCGCCCCACATGGCAATACACGTCAAGGGTAAAACTGTCAAAAGCTTATGGATCAACGCGCACGACAGATCAACGGACAAGATCTCAGTTTATAATCACAGACTGTCACCGTCGGTCACGTTAACTCTTACACCATTTTCTCGCGTTATTTCAAACCTCAGTTTACACCTTTACACTGCGTCTCTCTCTCTCTCAGATTAATCGCTGAGAAGAAGCAACCACCTGAGACGGCGGAGATGGCAGGGGGTACAGAGTGGAAGATGACTATGATTACCTCTTCAAAGGTTGTTCTTATAGGCGATTCGGGAGTAGGAAAATCCAATCTCCTTTCCAGCATTTATTTGAAATTCAAGTTATGTCTATTAATTTGTTGCCAGATTTGTGTTACAAAATAAAAACGGGTTAACATAATTTTGATAACCAAAAGCTACACCACATCTTTTTCTGTTTCTATCAATGGGAAGATCCACGCAGATAATAGGAAACCTATAACTATAAAAGGTCTTTTAAGAACAAGAACATGAAGAAAAATTGTTTTTTTTTAAAAAGTCTCACGAGTAGCATCTAAAATAGATAAATATCCAGCAACGGAAACAACATTATCCAGCATCGTAATACTTCAAAGATTCTACCCGCAAAATTAAAAGACAAAAAAAAAAAAACACAGTAGCAACTTTGAATCTCTCAGAAAGTTTGACAAGTCAATAATACCTTTAGGAGAGCTTTTACATGAACAAGTTGGGCTTGGAGGCCTTGTAGGTGGTCTTGAGTTTCCTGGTGGGAGGTCGAACCTTCCTGAAGACCAAGGGGAACTTGATCTTGCTGTTGTGAAACTGCTTAGTGCTCTCTCTCTTGCAGAGAGCGGCTGGGACAGTGGCTGTCTTGATTATCTGGATGCATGGGAACCTGACTCTGTGTCTCGACGCCATCTCCGTGTACATCTGCTCCACCGCTCCGTTCAAAGTTGTGTCACGGAACTCCTTGTACATGTTGTGGTAACCTGTACGGCTCTGGTACCTCAGCCAGATTCCGAAGTTCTTGATCTTTGTTGGGTTCTTCTCAAAGATCTAACACAACATTTTGGAGACGACTTGTTACAAAATCATTAGAGATATATGAAAACTGACGAAACTAACAAAGAATTTACACCCAAAAACGAAACATAACAGAGAGAATCACAAACACATTTTACACCATCAACATTGTGAGTGTGTTGAAAGGACAATTACAGATCATGTTTCAAGAAAATGGTTGATGAGTAATCACACTCTCGAGGGATTAGTTGTGTGAAACCAAACATGATCAACTAAACTTACAGCCAGAAAATAGACACAGAAGATCAGAGTTAAGCACAAACAACAAAAATGTTCTCTGTTTCTAAGAACCTACCAACAATCTACCTTTCTAACTCTCCAATACAGTAAAGCCACACTAACATCAGATCTTGCAACAAATTTCTCATTTTTATGATCAATGAGAAGAGAGCAAACGAAGTACCTCGTTGATGGCTAACATCTGTCCATTGCTCTTCTTCACCTTCTTCAGCTTCCTCAAGAAGTACCTGAATTTAAACACACACAGAAATATTCTTCAAATACCGATTCAACCACCTTGATCCTACAAATGAATGCAAACTTTTAAAAAAATTACTAACCAGAACTTGGACTTGGCACGAACCTCGTTCGTGGCCCAGAGCTTCATCCTGTAAATCTTAGGCTGCACATCCTTCTCTGTCGGAAGGGCTCTCCCGACAACCTGGTACTGGTGAAACTGCGATAAGAAACACATCACACAGAGTAATTTTCCGATCAGATTAGCCGAATCCAGAATCAATGAACGTCAAATGGCTAAATCGGAACCAGAGACGCAAGAAATGAGGTCAGATTCCCGAGCTTTTACCCTGAAAACTCCCATTTTCGCCGCGAGATGAGAGAGCAACGCCGTGAAAGACTTCTACTCTCCGCCGAAGATTGATTCCTCCAAAAGACGATGACAGTCTTCTTGCAGCTTATTTATATGACCTAGTTATAGAGCTGGAAAATAAAAACCCTAATCTGAAACTTCCCTACAGAATTACTCCAAACAAGCCCATTGGGCCTTTTCCCGGGTTTAAGGCGTTATTTAATCTTCTGTTATCTGATAATGTAATAAATGATATTTCTCTTTTAAGAATTTGCCTTTCTACAATTTTTATTTTTCTTGAGTTTGATCTCTTTATGATTATTTCTTTTGTATATGATTAGTAGAGAACATTGTAAACTTTCTTTAGTTTACATATTCCAAAAGACCAGCTTTCATTGGATCTTTATATTGTAGCCACCATCAAGGCAGATCACAAAATATATTACACTTGAAGATGCCATCAAGAGAATTAACATCATACACATAGTTGTTAAATCATACAAATTCAACACATAATTACAACAAATCTTTTTCATTCTGCAAATCATTAGAATCTTCAATGACAGGTAAAGAAGATATTTGATATATCTGCAAGTACGTGTAATAACATATGTAGGATTTGAGTTATGATTTGGAATGTAGTTTCACCAGATGCTGCCAACATTCCCGGCCATCCCGAGCATTACGGCAATCGAATAGACAACGGCCTGGAAGATTCCACACAGCAAAACGAGATGTATGAGACATACTATGGTGAATATATATAAATGAGTAACTAAACTTGTGAACGATGTACAGAGACAGAGAGAGAGAGAGAGCAACTCACTGCGATTGCACAGGCAACGTAACCTGCCTTCTCGCGGTGATCAACAGACGTGCATAGAATAATAAAGGCACCCAGGTACCAAGGTATCCCACCGAACAAGAAGCCCATTATAAACCTGCCACCGAAGCCAAAACCTTAAAAATTAGCGACAATCACAAGATTCAAGTCACAAGATGTATGTGTTTTCAGTTTTCGTATGTTTTATATGAAACAGTATTGGAATTATTATATAAGCCGGGTTGGCGCTCGAATCTCCCGTCAGTGAGTTCATCAAAGTATCCAGACAGTATAACAAACACATCAATCTACGTTTATCGAATAGCAACTGTCTCGGTTCTCTTTTAGATCTTAACATTAGTAAGGCTAGAGACAAGTGATGACTGACAAGTCTCAGGAACTCAGGAAGAGAACGAGAGAGTTTTACACAACAAGAAAACTAGAAAAGTACCATAAAATGACTAGAGATCAGTAGATCAGAAGGTAAGGTAAAAGAGATGTGCAAGCAAACCATCTAAAGTCGCGCTTCAAACACAGAGATTCCAGGAGAGACGAGTCTATTTTTTTTTACATAACCTAAGGCAACTTCCACAACAAACTGGGATTTCTCTGTCACAAGTATGATGAATTGATAATATTCTAAAATCCACAGACCACGGATCCAGTTTCCAAAAGTTCTAACAATGGTAGGTACTTAAGCTTTTTGTTTGTTTAGATCTTATACACGAAAAAAATGAGTCAGAATCAAAATGAATTTGGAAATTCATATAGAGAGACGACAATACATTACGATATATATCAGATGCTAACACAATTAAGAAGGAACTCACAAGAACCAGCCCATGCCAAAGCCACAGCAAGGAATGTCATGATGCTCTCTCATCTGTCTCACCTCAACCACCGTATATTCTAAAACAGCAAAAAACCCAGAATCAATACTGTAACATTAATCAATATCCACAGATCAATCTGTAACATTCTGTACAAACTTAATTAGATTGGATGATAAAAAGACAAGATTTCTCCACAAACGAATAGCTAGAGCTGAGAATAAGATAATGGAAGTACCAGGAACAACTGGGAATCCTTGAGCACAATTCACTTCACAAAACCACCACCAGGAGGACCTAACAGTTTCAAACACGAAGCAATCACAAAACAACAAAAGACCCAAACAAATCATATAGTAATTAGAGAGAGAGAGAGAGATTAGAACCTTGGGTATTCTGATAACCATGCCCAGGATGAAACAAGGGAGTCGTGGCGATAGGATGCTGCGGCAGCGGTTGCAATTGCGGTGGCGGAGCCGGAGGATGATAGTTTGCAACGCCTTGAAACGTTCCGTAATAGTATTGACGCTGCTGATCTACGGTGGAGTCTCTAGGTTTCGCTGCTTCCTCGTCCATGACTGAGATCCGATTAGCCTAAATTTCGCATACACCGGCGCGACGCAGAGACCTGAGAATTATCCAATTTCCCTGCCGCGTTTACCGATGGCTGACGGCGGATCTACCGGCAATGGAAAGAAGGCGACTTGAGGAAGAGAGAAGAGACGACGAGACTCGTGTTAAAGGAGAGAATCCGAGAAAGGACTCAAAAGACAAGGTTTCATTAACCGGATTTGCAACCCATATCCAAAACCGGGTCGCGCCAAATTCATTTTTTTGTCAACATGGGCTGATATTTATAAGCTTAGTGAAAAAGCCTATGCCCGTAAATCAGATGTTTCTTTCCCCTTGGGTCTTACGGGCATATTACAAATTACAATTACAAGTACACTATGGAAACAACCAACCACTATGAAAGATTTTCACCGGAGTTGAAAATTCATATTCTTTGTTCTATGGCGATATTTATATAATTATTGGAATTTGGCAGTCCCAATTCTTATTTTTAATGAAAGGATCGGTAAATTGAATTATTAATCGAAGAACACTTGTAAATATAAATTAAGAATTAGCCAATGTAATACAATAAAGAAAAAATGATGTTCAAAATATTTATATGTTGCAACATAAATTTTGGAGTTTTATCTTATATGTAACAAGAATAGGACCCGCATATATGCGGGTTTTTAATAAAATATTTTAAACCCGTAAAAATAAATTATAAACAAAATCGAATAATCTGTAAGGAAAATTTTTTTTTTACTTTTATTAATATTTCCACATATATATGTTTTAATACTCTTATATAAATTATATTTATTTCTAATGCTATATATATTTATTTTATTTTTCTTTAAATTTACTTTATTAATATTTACTTTATATATATATTTATTCTAAACTTTTGACGAATTAATTATCCTACTTTTATTATAATTAGTTTTATCATAATTAAAATCTAGATTAGGATCCGCGTATTATAATAATAAAATTTAAAACCCGTTAAAATATTTTTTTAAGAAAATAGATAGCAAAATCTGATCATTACTAAATAAAATATATGGAAAACAAAAAATCTAAACCTAAAAATTATTTATTTATTTTAATTCTCGTTTATTTTCAATTAAAATATTCAAAACATGGGAGGGGGGTGTATTGGATTAAGAATTTTAAAAGATTTAATGGTTCTTTAAAAATCCCCCGTTATTGAACTAATGATTTTTAAATGTCTTACCAAATCCTATGTTATTCAATCAAGAATTTATAAAAAGTAAATCAAATCCCCTGTTATTGAAAATATTTTAAGTAGTGGATTTTAGAAGATTCTGGGTGATTTCAAGTGGTTTTTGGTGGGGTTTGTTAGTTAAAAATATAAAAAAACAAATCTCATATTTGTATGTAGGATTTCATAGACTTTAGTAACAAATCATAAGAAATTTTGTAATTGACCCAAAATCATCTAAAATCTCATTAAAACTCAAATCATTCCAAATTCTCCCAAATTTCAGTTTCAATACACCCCCCAAAATGTGTTGCGGATCCTAAGCAACATTAACCCTACTTGTCATATAGTTCACACAATTTATCAATTATCGTTTTCTGTTACGCTATGTTAAAAACTTGGGTATTTAATTTGAGTCCTTCGAATATGTTAACGATCTTTCCATTAACTCTCTTCAAGTAAATAAAATCTCTCTTTCTCTTCACATTCATCTCCCTTATATGATCTCTCTGCTCTCTAGAGAAGTTATGCTTCATAAGACTCGCATCAAAAGTTTCTCTACATATTCTTGCTATCATCCTCCTCATTGAGTTCATCATTGTCTAATGTCATATCTTTAATATCTCGAATTTCCATTTTTAATTGAAATATATCATAGTTAATCTAATTTTTTATATATTTCTTTTCTTAAATTGAAATAATTTTTTTTTAAAATTCTTTTTCTTAAATTGTAATATATCCAGTTGCTTTTATTTTACTATTGTAATCTAAATCGATAAATTTGACGTTTTTATTTTTATAAACTGTAGCTAAACAACCGAATAACCAAAATGGTTAAATCTTTTCTAACAATTAAAAACAGAAAAAACTTAAATGAATAACATAAAAGAAACTTATTATTTACCTTTTAGATTTTTTTATAAAAAAACTTATTATTTACCTTTTTGATTTTCCTTTTAGTATTAGTAATCGATCATACAATTTCTTTAATTTAAATGAAAAACATTAAAAAAAAATATTTTCTTTTTTCTTAATTTTCTTATTTACCTTTTTGATTTTTTTTTGTATTAGTAATTGAAATTGAAAAATATACTTATTTTTCCTTTTTATTTTTAAAACTATTTTTTAGATTCATGTAAACATTATGTTAAAATCTAATTGGTTTAATTTTTTTAACACGTGTCAAAATCTAATCGATTAACTTGACACATGTCACGATCATGTTAAAAACTAATTTTGATGCATCCTACTTTATATAATAANGTTCGATTCAACAGTCCAACCCGGAAGAGAAGATGTTTCTTCGTCGAGATTCGTTGGAAGTAAGACACCAAGTGACGTGTTCCTGAACATCCATGGACCTTCTTCGAAGTCTCCATTTATCACCGCGTTATCTGGAAATGTAAAAGATCGGGTGAGACTGAACGATTTTAGAACTTGCGGATTAATTAACAGAAAACGGATAAATTCAGGGTTTGTTTGACTCATCAGGGTGAAACTGAACGATTTTAGAGCTTGGAGGTTATAATTAGAAAAATAGAGAAGTTAGGTGTCTAATTGGGAAAAAAAGAGAGTTTACCTTTGGGTTGATCAGGAGTAAAGAGCTTCTTGATAGCGATGTCGTCGATGATGGGCCCACAGGTGGGGTCGTCTTCCATGCCAGGATTCTTGAAAACCACCCGAACATGATCCTCTTCCGCTTCAAACGCCCAGGCGTACGGGTCCCACCCCTGGACGCTGTACAGCGTCTGCAAATCCACGTTACGGGACGCCAGCATTTCATCCGCGTCTGCCTTCACAGACGCCACCGACACGTTTATCGACTCGAGCTGCGCGCACGTGCGAGCGGCGCTGAACGTGACGGAGTAGACAAAGCCTTTCTCCACCGTCAGATCCTGGCTGATCTCTGCGTCGTTGCCTAACCGGACGGCGTGGCGGCCTTGTGGGACGATCAGGATCATCCCGCCTTGTTTCCTGTCTCTTATACACATCTAGATGTGTATAAGAGACAGCCTTTGGGTTGATCAGGAGTAAAGAGCTTCTTGATAGCGATGTCGTCGATGATGGGCCCACAGGTGGGGTCGTCTTCTATACACATCTAGATGTGTATAAGAGACAGGAGTTATAGCTGCACCAAGAAACATTCCAAAGGATACAACAGTCTGGTCTTAAGTACCTGCTATATCTCATCATCTTCATCATCTAATAATATTCCCAGAATCAAAAACAAAAAACGAAAAAAAAAACTAAGTCTTTATACCTTAAATCATAGGTCAAGAAAACTGAAACGTTCATGGAAGCCAAGATTGAGAAAAGAAAAGAAAAAACGACGAGTGCGAATTTATGTGCACCAGGATCTACTCATGAGATCGCCGGTGCGGATTGGGGAATTCAGTTGGAGACGACGGGGGCAGAGAGAAAAACAGAGCGAAGTTTCAGATTTTAAAACGAGAGGACAACTTTATAAACCCTATTACTACTACTCTTACCAAATCTAACCGAAATATTTGTGATCTCCGGTACGGTATTTCGAATTGACATTGGTTACTTGGTTTACCCAAAAAAAAAACTATTTTGTGCAAAATGTTATTGTTACCGATAGATTTTTCAAAATATTCTAGAAATTTTAGCTGTGAAAGAAAATTGAAAATCCTCGTTTTACATTATAAAATTGCTTTTTCATAAAGGATAAATGCATTCGAATTTCTAGTAGCTTAACCCGATGGGTTGCAATGACAGTTTCCTGGCACACGGGTCGGGACATCTAAATAGTAACTAAACCAAACCGACAGCGAGAAGAACAAAAACCGAAAACACAAACCCAAAACCAGCCCCGATTCTCTTTGACCCAGAGAACCAAACTCTAACGTCATCGATCACAGGTCCGCACAAGGAGCTCATATCATCCGTCCTCGTGTTGTAGTAAACGCTGTAGAACGCGACTCTGGTTCGATCAGCCTTGGCAGTGAAATTCAATCCGACTTTTTCGAAACTGGAGTTCGCTTGCGCCATGTAATGAAAGTTCTGCGCCTGGTCGCCTGCGAATGCCATAATAGCCAATGGCTCCTTGCATTTATCACCCGCGTGGCCGAGAGAGAAAGACAATAAGTAGGGACGATCTGCTTTGGTCTCGACCATTTGGGAAATAATCCCTTCTTTGCCTGAGAGAAGCTCGACGGCACGTTTTCCCCCTGGAACCGAGAAGTGGTCCGAGTCCACGAACCGAACCGCCCGGTTCGATTCAACAGTCCAACCCGGAAGAGAAGATGTTTCTTCGTCGAGATTCGTTGGAAGTAAGACACCAAGTGACGTGTTCCTGAACATCCATGGACCTTCTTCGAAGTCTCCATTTATCACCGCGTTATCTGGAAATGTAAAAGATCGGGTGAGACTGAACGATTTTAGAACTTGCGGATTAATTAACAGAAAACGGATAAATTCAGGGTTTGTTTGACTCATCAGGGTGAAACTGAACGATTTTAGAGCTTGGAGGTTATAATTAGAAAAATAGAGAAGTTAGGTGTCTAATTGGGAAAATAAGAGAGTTTACCTTTGGGTTGATCAGGAGTAAAGAGCTTCTTGATAGCGATGTCGTCGATGATGGGCCCACAGGTGGGGTCGTCTTCCATGCCAGGATTCTTGAAAACCACCCGAACATGATCCTCTTCCGCTTCAAACGCCCAGGCGTACGGGTCCCACCCCTGGACGCTGTACAGCGTCTGCAAATCCACGTTACGGGACGCCAGCATTTCATCCGCGTCTGCCTTCACAGACGCCACCGACACGTTTATCGACTCGAGCTGCGCGCACGTGCGAGCGGCGCTGAACGTGACGGAGTAGACAAAGCCTTTCTCCACCGTCAGATCCTGGCTGATCTCTGCGTCGTTGCCTAATCGGACGGCGTGGCGGCCTTGTGGGACGATCAGGATCATCCCGCCTTGTTTCTGACCGGAATTAACTAGCTCCACCGTGCCGTTTGATTTCCAGCTTGGGATTTCGGAGGGTCCCTCAATTACTCCATCGCTAGGGAAGCCATTCGACGGTGACGTCTCGAAGTCGCCGTTTATCACCAAACCTGCAATAACAAAATAAATAAAAAAAAAGAGCTCCAGTAAAATTTAAATTAACTAGTAGATAAATCCAGAATAAACGCAATGTGAAATTGGAATATCAGAAATGGTTATTTTTGGATAGATAAAATCTGCGGAAACGCCAAATTATCACGTTCCTGTAAGCTAGCTGGTGTGAAAAGAGACATTTTTGTCGACTCTTGATAGTTGATTAGACATGATTTACATTACTTGGTAGTGGGAACGTGAAAAAACAAAAATAAGAGAGAAGACACGAGGCTCGAAACGTCTTATATGGGCCCTGCTATAAGGCCCATACCGTCGCGCTAAATGCTATGACCTAGTGGGGACCATGCATGTCTGACTTGGACCCACCAATTTCAAGACTGAGTTTGACTATTATTACCAGCACTTTTATTATGTCTCTACACTCTACAGTCCCAGTTTACTACTTACAAAGACGGACAATTGTGTTTTTCGGTGGAAGAAAAAGGAAAGCGCGTTGAAAAACTCAAAACAAAGTGTTAGGTCACTTCGATATCGTTTTGTCGAGGACTCGTTGTCGTTTTAACACTACAATCCGAAACCCCACATTTTTATTTGGCGGGAACCCTTTCCTTTTCTTATTGATTGTTTTCCTTCTTCCCTCATATGTCCCCTTTTTTTAATAATATCTCAACAAGTTAAAATCAATATTCACACACACACAAGAAAAAAACGAAAGTTTCCAAGAGAAACAATTTGTATCTCTTTAAACAACTAAAGATAGAGTTGTGACTTGTGTGTTATATAAGTGAAGCTCAAGGGCTTCCTTTCTAATTTTGCCGCCGCCGAAAGCGTGAATACAGAAGTTACTTTATTCTTAATTGACAACTATACCCAGCAACTTTCATTTTTTTTCCTAATGTGACCGATTAAACTGAAATTAACGAATTTTCCCCCCGAAGATGAGAGTACCACTACCAACACAGCTAATGTTAATATTACTGGCTTGATTAGACGCTAAAACTGATGATCTTCTAGATAGATTGAAATTAGTACAGAGAAACCTTTACTTAAGACTCAGCAATAGTAAAGTAAAACTGGGGCAAAAAACCTAAAACCTAAACTCTCAAAATCCAGATAAATACTATAACTTTTAGTTCCTTAGCCCCCCCCATTCAATGTTTTTCCCCCAAATCAATACACTGTGAGTAATCTCTTTTAGTTAAATCCTCTGTTTTTGGACAGAGAGATGGATTTGACAAATGAGAAATTGAATCTAGTAAGCCAAGATTGTAATCTTAAAAAGTCATTATTCTGGAACTCATTAACGATGTAAGAGAAACCCATCACGCAGATAACAAAAAGAAAATCAAGAATTAAGAGATAAGTGAAAAGCGTACCATCTTCGACCGGCGGAGCCTTGTCGTCGGCAACGGTGACTGAGACGGCGACGGAGAGACTAAGCAGAACCATGAAAACGGAACCCCATTTGCATCTAGTATTTTTAGGAGCCATTATCTCTCCTTTGCTTCTTCTTGTTACTCACCACCTAATGCTCTCTCTCTCTATGTAAGTGTGAAATGTGAAAGTGTTTTCTGTATGTTCTTTTCGGGCAGCGAGCAAAGACAGGGAAGGGTAGTGTCCTTTTATCCAAGATTCCGCACTCGTTGTCTTTCTTTTGATTATTTTTAATTTCACATTTAATTTCCTATAGTTAAAGCTGTTTACAGATATTTAGACAAAACTCCATGCACGCATAACAAAGAAAATAAGTTAAAGAAAATGGTAAGAAATGTTTCTTTCTTTCTTTAACTCTTTATTTATTTATTTAATTAACATGTTTAATTGTTAATTTGTTATAAATGGAAAAGACATGAAGGAACAGGCTTAGATAATTTTATTCACATTTGCTTTTGTATTCACAGTGAGAGTAAAGTGAGAGATTTTACTTTTGATCCAACTCTGTATCTTTTAGGTTGTGGAGGAGTGAATTATTAGTTTGAAAAAGGTCTCTTAAAATCTTCACCTTTATCACTATTCTATATTGACCTATAAAAAGAGAAAAATAAAGATTTGTATTGACAAGAGTTTTTTTTTTCTTTTCCAACGGTTGGATTTTATTGAAATTAACCCAAAATATATACAAAGACGGACAGATTTCGATAGCGGGAACAAACCCGATAAAACAAGAGTTATTTGTAGGGTTTATAAGCATATCTCTAACACCCCCCCCCCCCCCCATAACGCCAAATTGGTTTTGAAATATCTCTAATCCAACTGCATATCTAACATCATTCTAATATTTTTGGTGTTTTACTACAGTAGTACGTTATATTTAGTGTGATATTGTAACAAGTCTCATTTTATCCTAATGTCTCAAATATAGAAACAAAGAAAAGTCTTAAATTATCCTAATGTGACTATGTGTGTGAAAATGAATGAAAACAAACTAGAGTAGATTTTTTCTTATATTTGTCAAATTTGTTATAAAAAAGAACATGTACTTTACTTTAAACAATTTTTAGGTGTAGATAATCTTCCTAAAACCATTGTTCAATTGATAGAAATTAAAAAAAAAAGTCTCATATTATTTTAATGTGAGTGACAATTATATATGTATTCATCAATTGCCACTAACATTAGGATAATTTGAGACATTTCTTTATTTCTATCAACTAAACAATGATTTAGGAAGATTATCACTACACTTCAAAATTGTTTAATGTAAAATACATGTACTTTTTAAACAATTTCGACTAATATAGGAAAACATCTACCCAGTTTTTTTTTTTAAAATGTCAAAATTCATTAACATATAAAGAAATAAAATGTTAAACAACTGAAGAAAACATATCAATGGTTGACAAAAAAAAACCTATCAATATTTCATAATATGGAGATTAATCATATGCATCTAATCTAACTCTAGTCGACGAAGTCATTATGTTTTTGAGCTCCTCGATGAAGCAATTCCATGTCCTATAAATGATTTTCGCAAAGTACAAGTAAGTCTAATTGTAATCGATATAGTGGTTATGTCAAAACTATCTCTTGAAAAATCATTTATAAAGCATCGAAATGTTTCATCAGAAAGCTCAAAAACATAATTTAAAAACTTAGAGTTGAGTGTAGATCAAATGTATATAATTAATTTTCATATTATGAAACATTGATAGTTTCTATTTAGTGGTTTAGCATTATTTCGTATATATTTAATAAATCTTTATAAAAAAATCTACTGTATTGCTCTAGATTATTTTGAAAAAAAAAAAAAAATATATATATATAACAATTTTAAAGTGTTTTGATAATCTTTTTAAAGAGTTGTTTAGTAGATATGAATAAAGAAATGTCTCAAATTATTCTAATGGAAATGGTAATTAATGGAATGAAGTGTATTTGTTACTCACAATACCGATGAGAAAAACAATTTGTTTCCGCATGGCTTAATAAAGATTAGCAAAGGTCGGTGATGTAAACACCAAAGAGAGGTCTCACTCGATGGAAAACTGTTTGGATGAATAGATCCAAAGAAACGTAAACGATGATAAAAATAGATCGAAAAACTTCTCGTAAATGTGTGAAAGCCTTTCTAATAAGTTAACGAATCTAGATCTTAGTTAATCTACACAAAATAGACATATTGAGCATTGTTTTATAAGCAAGGAAAAAAGAAAACGAAGCATTAAGCTTGAAAAAGAGAAATCTCGTGTTTTATATCAAAAGACGTGTGAATAAAATGGTACAAGATGATGAGTTTTTTATAAGCTCAGATTATAGAGACCATCCAACAGTCTACAAATAATAAAAGGAAGCTAATTTAATCAAAACAAAGTCAAAGCACATAAAGAGGATTAATATTAATTAGAATATGGTCAATAGGGAGTGATTACGCATTTGCCAAAAATGAAAAAAATTGGCGCTTTTATCAGGGGTGGAAAAAAAAACGTAACCGAAAAAACCAAACATACCAAACCGAAAAGGTGATATGGTTTGATTATGGTTAAATTTAAAAAAAATCATTTTGTAATTATTTTTTAAAAGTTTTGGTTTACCTTTGGTTTGGTTAAAAACCGTCAAACCGAATGGTTTTTTGTTTTCAGAACTAAATTTTAAATAA
This sequence comes from Alliaria petiolata, assembly GCA_020283515.1. Lineage (NCBI taxonomy): Eukaryota > Viridiplantae > Streptophyta > Magnoliopsida > Brassicales > Brassicaceae > Alliaria > Alliaria petiolata. Next base: position 61,665,228 of record JAHZTW010000001.1, read on the forward strand.
TTTATATTTTCTTAGTTTAGTTTATGTGCATATTTTATTACTAGGTTTAATTATCTTTATAATTTACTAAATCTTAAACTCATAAATTTAAATATAATATTTAAAAAAATATACATATAAATATTTAAAATATAATATTTACAAATACAAACTATGAATAGAAATATTTGTTTTTTAGTTTTTGGCTTTTATAGACTTTGTTTTATTGATGATTTAGATTTATTTCCTATGATTTGGATTTTATTCTTTTAACTTTTTGTTTTGTTTCACTCATATCTATTATTACTATTCATATTCATAGTTTTTCGTAATATATATAATTCCGAAAAAACCGAAACCGAATCATACCAAACCGAATCAAATTTTATACAGTTGCAAACTTACAATTCAAACCGAAGAAAACTGAACCATACCAAACCGAAATATATAGTTTTTATATGACTTGAATTTTTATAAAACCGATAAACCGTAAAACCGAAAAAACCGAACTAAAACCAAACCGAAAACCGAAATGCACACCCCTACTTTCATCTGTATAGTCTCCTAAAATAGTGTGCCATCAAATTAGGAAGGAGTCGTTGGATCTTTAAAACTTTGGATATATATGAATTCACATTAGGAAAGTGTGTGACAATGGATGAATCTGCTTGATCCTCTGGTTGCTGATGTAGAAACTCTTATGATCGCCAAGTAAAAGATTTGCTTTTATCTAAATATATAAGACAAGTTTTTGGCCGGTTTAATGTTTTCCAGGTTTGGCATGCGCACAACCACGAACCAAAATTGGTTTTGAACTTTTACTCTATTTAATTTAAAGAAGCATATTGGGCCGTTAAAGGTACAAGTTAATTCCACGGGCTTTTTAGCCTTTTTTCAAACAGTGGGGACTTAACGTGTCTCTACGACACTGCGTTTTGTTCTTCTTCGGTGGATCTGTGAGAGTAGTCTTCAATAAACCACCGGAGTGAGGAAGAAGACGACGAAGATGAGTTCATCGACGGCTCTTCGAGACTTGCAGAGAGACCTAGAGAACAAGGCCAATGATCTCGGCAAAATTCAGAAAGGCAGGTTCCCCCATATTCTTTTCACCTTTCTCGATGAGTTTGTTTTTCTTTTCTTTTGGAGTCGGGAAACCCTAGTTTTTTTGTGCTGAAGATTCGAGAGACGAGAACTCTTTTCTCGTTGGTTACTAAATTTGTTTCGTAATGTTCAATTTTCAGACATCGCGAAGAATCACCAGCTGAGGAAGAAGTATACGATCCAACTCGGTGAGAACGAGCTCGTGCTTAAGGTATATTATATATATATGTCTCACTGTTTCCTCTGGGTTTAGTGGCCACTTGCTTGCTGTTTGCGCGTAATAAACGGAAAAAAATTTGATTTACAGAGGTTCTGTGAAAATGGTGGAAACTTCTGATATTGGAATTGAAAGAGGAATTGTTTCGATTGCTTTTTCTTTGACTCTCCTTTCCCATATTCACTTCCAGCTCTATGTTTTTGTGCGTTGTCTTGTTTTCTACAGGAGTTGGATTTGCTGGAAGAAGACGCAAACGTCTACAAATTGATTGGTCCGGTGCTAGTGAAGCAGGATTTGGCAGAGGCAAATGCAAATGTTCGCAAAAGAATTGAGTACATCTCTGCTGAATTGTAAGTTTCTTTCTTTTGTTTGGGTTGAAGCAAATGCAGCTAAGTTACGTCTTTGCTCATTCAGCAACCCATTTGAATATTGGCTTAGCAGTTGAAAGTAGAGAACCTTTCTCTTGATTAATTTTCTAATTAGAGTACAGATGATGATATTAGTAGCGAAAATTGTCCTTGCTCTTTTTAAATGAGTACACATGCTGTTAGAATATGGATCTGGAGTTCAGCACTCTTGTTAAAACATGTTTTCCCTTTTAGCTATATAACAACTCTGAGGATGTTGAACAAGTGTTTGAGCTATAGCACCATTACCTCAAGAATAATGTATATATTGTTTGCAGGAAACGGCTTGATGCAATTCTCCAAGATATGGAAGAACAACAAAACAACAAGAGAGAAGTGGTAAGACATCACTCTTATTTGAATGCATTTCAGCATGAATACCAACGCTATTACTCCAATCATAGTCCCAAGACTGATGCGTAATTTAGTAAGCTCTAAAAATATACTTGTTCCTTTGCTTAAACTGGTTTGATGATCTCACGGTTTCAATTCATGGAATCAAACTCTTGCAGATAATGAAGTTACAACAACGGCTACAATCTATCCAGGCAGGAAAAGCAAAGGCTTGATTGAGCTAGTCAGTTGCAACCACATTTGTCGAAGCCCTTCACTTGTCTTAATGGTGTCATGTTCACTTATTGAGGGTTCTGGTGGTTTCAGTTTTGTGGTGATTATGTCTCTCTGTCTCTAATCTTCTGTGTTGACAACTGCACTTGAATGTGTAAACTTATACAGATCTTTTCGCCCTTCCCAAGTTATGAATTTGGAGATTTTACACAAGTATATTTCGTGTTTGTGCCTTATGTGGTGTTTATACATGTTCCAAATCGACTATGTATATAAAAAAGAAACATAATTCATCTCCATGGTGTCTGATTACAATTTACCAAGGGTAAGTTCAAAGTAAAGCGATTAATATTCGCAAGAAACCTACTATTATAAAAGAAACAAGGATCTACAAATCATAAATTCAAAAACTTTTGAGTTAAAACTATGATTTGGATGCTGAAACTTATCTTACATCGGAAAGTTAAGTTTTTTTTTTTTTCTCACCGAACTATCCTCTTCTCCAATCGGTTCTGTAACTATACATAACTTTTCTCCAAACATTCTCTTTCAAGTTGTGTATCTCTGTGTATGTGTATTTTCTGGAGCAGTCTTCAAAAAGTAATCTTTCAGGTGTTTCTTATTGGCAATGGATGAGCTTCAGTGTTGAAAACAAACTTATCCAATGGAATCACCGAGTCATCTCCAAAGAGCAAGTATAAGTACTTCAATGTTTCACCAAGGAAAAATGTCTCCATCTTATCTCTCCTACGAGGAGGCACTTCTGTGACATCATCCAATGATGTGTAGCCCCCTGTTTTCACCTTTGTGTACTTTTCAAACGCTTCAAATATCTGCCAACCTTGATCTCGGTATCTGCAATTTTAGAAATGTGTTAGCTTTAAGAGTCATATAGGTCCCCAAAAACTCGGATAATGAGAGAAAATCCTATGAATAGCTTTCATACTTTGTATCTTTTGTGATACGATAGAGTACAAAGAGTGATTCAACAGTTTCAGGGCGCAGTAGATTATGTCGATCAGCGTGCTTTATGATTATGTCTTTTGCATACACTGAACTCTTATTCCCACCTTCAAGACCATCCTCAGAGTATTCCTGCTTTATTAGAATCCAAGAATTACTAAAATAAAATAAAAAAACAAGAAGAGAAAGGATAACGCACATAAGCAAGATTGAAGTTTTGGAAAAAAAATGTACACAGCAAAAGTTACCTCTGTGTGAAAGTAAGCAATTTCTGGAGCAAGGCCAGTGGCAGTTACTTCGTACATCTCAAAGCATGCTTTCGCTAAATCTTCTGCAAGTTTCAAATTTTCCAGATCCTCAAAGGATAAAAGATTTTCCTCCAGGGCTTTCTCCTTTGTGAGTCCCTTGGTAGCACCGAGAGCAAGAGTACCAGGCAAGAAGCAAACCTAGACAAAACAAAAAAAAAACTTAAATAAATCATTCCTCAGGAAGAACAAACGCCTGTGATATCTCTCAACAGAAAATGGCATAATCCTATGAAATTGGGGTTGATTGGTTTTTTTCAGTACGAGGTAGCGAGTGACGCTTACCAGATGATCCATTTTTGGACTGAACTCTCCCTTAGATCCGTAAGGTAACTCCCCTACAAAGACCAGACCATTTGGAATTGATTTGCGCACAAGCAAATGCCTGACTCCTTTCATCGCCTCAGTGTACATATCATACAAATATGTGAAATTACTGTTCAGCTTGGCTCCTTGCTGAAGCCACACCTTAATTAAATACTCGTAGTAGCTATCGCCACGAGATCCCAACCTGATATTCTCACCAACAAATTCACCCGATTGAGGGCTGCACCAGGTAGAAACAACATGTCAGATCAAAATGAGCTAAAATTATTACTACTCGTAGTACTAATGCTTAGAAAGAACAAAAAAAACTAATTACCTGATGTAGATTGGAACAAGACCTTCTGTCTTTGGAAGGGTTTTTATATGAGCTAAGACCTTCATGGCCTCTGTACTATACTTTGGATCTCCAGAAACAGCACTGAGGTAGTTGAATTCAAGCTGTACAGAGGCAACTTCTGCTGTACTGCTCATTCCTCCTGGAGCTGGATGAGCGGTTGAGTCACGCAATATGACATCACTATAGGGAACTGGAGTAGGGCTGGAGTTAAAAGCTGAAAGCAGACGATCAGCCAAATCCTTGGCAACATTTAGATAGATAGCTGGATTCGGTCCGTTATGGGTCATGTTCGTCGTACCCTGCTCTCCTCCACTCAGATGGTATGCACTTAGAAGCCCTCCCAAGACACGAATTGTAGTTTCAAACAAATTAACTTGGCCCTTTTGACTGATTCTCTCCAAGAGATGAGCCTCGATCCATGATCCTGCCTCAGAGACGATATGATCATGACCCATTATCATGGCTGTATCAAGAGCATCCACCACAGTGGCACCCAGTCCTCCTAAGCCGTCCACGCCTCTCTGGCTAATAGGCATAAGCTCGTCATAACCCATGGCAAACTTTCTATAGCCAGACCATGCATAGTCAAAAGCATCCTTCACACTTTGCTGTCTGGCTGCCCATTTCGGGTCAGAATTCGAGCCATTAGTGGAACTACCTCTTAGTTGTCCTTCGTCAGGCGATAACCGAGGTGGAATCCTAGGCGGCTTTCTCAAAAGTCTCCCTAGCCTAAGCCCCCCAACAAAAGTTACCTTTCCTTTTTCAATAGTCGAAGAATCATTTGGACTCTTACTCATCAGCATAAGACATGCTAATCCGAAGAACAATATCAATATAAGGAACTTCCCCGTGCTACAGCTCGCGTAGTTACGTTTTGTGTTTAGAGTAAGCAAGCTTTGAGAAAAAACCTATAAACAAAAGAAGGAGACAGTGCAAGAAAATGTCAAAAGTAGAGCAACAGAGAGATAATCTATATCACATTTCATAAACACCATACAACCAGAAGCTTCAAGTCATCTTATTACTAGATTCATAGCACGTTCTGCGTGCTTAGTTACTGCTTCTCAGCATATCTTTTTACATCTCACTTTATAACATTATTTCAAGTCTTAACACCAAGAAGCCTAACTAGAGACTGTTTATAACCAAACGAAACATGCGGTTAGATCAAAATGAGAATGGCTTTTGGTCAAACCGTCGAAAAAGGAGAAGCTTTTTACTTAAAAGACTTGTGAAGAAAAAAGTAAAAGACACTAGAAAGATTGATGCTTGGGACATGATATGTTTGAAGGAGAATCTCCATCTTAACCTGAAAGCACTTATATCTAAAAACTGAAGATTTTGCTGCATTTCCAAATCTAGCTTTGTATAACTCTCAGAATCCATGATTACAAAACCCTGTGAAATTTTACCTCACTCCATTGCTTTCACACACAAAAATTCCCAGGTCAATTTTGACACAAAGGTAAAACGAAAGCCCAAGGCAGAAGCAAGAAACTAGTGACACCAAATGAATTAATGTAAAAAAAAAAAAAAAAAACTTGGACAGAACCCATATCACAGATCAAGATCTAAAACAAAAAAGCTCCAACCTTCAAAGGAGATCGATGTCTGAACTTGGCATTGTCGTAATGAACATCTTTCACTGAATATGGCAGAGATTTCGACATGCTCAGATCCCCCGTCAAAATTGAAGATCGGCTTAGGGATTGGGTTCTTTATGCCGCCGATCTAAAAACGGGAGCTAACGACCGGAGAACAAGATGCGATTTCCTCTCTGGATCAGACGATTTTTATTTTGGGCAGCAGCTAAAGCAAGAGTCTCTTCTGAAATCTCACGGCAACTTCTTAAGAAGCATTGACCCAACACAAGCTTCCAATTAGTTTCGTCTTGTTCCTTTTTTCTTCGTCAAAACATTATTTACTTCGCTCCGTTTCTAATTAGGAATTAGTGAATTACATGATTTTGTTTCGCCCATTTAATACTAAAATTTTCAAATCTAATTTCTTCAGAAATAAATAAATGTCTATACTAAAAAAAAAGAAAGAAAAATGTCATAGATTCTATGCCAAACATAAATCTGATTTTTGTAAAGATTATTTTGTTGACAAAAAAGAGTTCATTTGATTATTTTGTTGACAAAAAAGGGGTTCATTTTTCAAACTTTAAACCAATTTTCTTAATTTTTTACTTCAAAACCAAAGAGGTAAAAACGTGTGAATTATATCAGGAGAGAGTTACACATTAAGACACTTTAGGAAAAGTCATAACAAAATAAGGCACTTATGGATATTGAGGCACTTTGACCATGAAAAAAAGTCATGATTATCCTCATTTTTATTGTTTCTGTTTTTATTCAATATCTCGTAACAAATCTAATTATTTGGTTTTTATAATTCAACAAGAAACTGAAATGTTATCTCTTTTTAATGGTGACCTCCGAATTCTCCGTTCCACCGCCGACTATATTCAGAACCCTAAATCTGGTTCAACAAAAGTTAGACGAACAACACCGAATTCAATCAAGTCCTTCCCATTCTCCTATTAGTTCCTCTTCAATTCCTTACTGTTATCGTTCCCACTTACCATTGAAATTTCAGCCCCCAATTCCATCTTATTTCCCGAAGGATAGTCAGACTCCGTCAACGGATTGGCCCTATATGTAATTGCAGCATCGACCTAAGTATGGAAGGTAACTCAATTTTGTAACTCCTTTTCTGTTTCATAAACTGTGTTTAATCCATTATTAGTTATGTCAACTGAACACAAATCCTTATATCTACCTTTTAATTTTCGCATCCATATGTACCCATCAGCGACAGAACTAGATTTTATTTCCTCACCAAACATATACTCTCACCATCCATGTGTAGCCACACACGCCTGTGAGTTGTCGACGGTACCATCCATAGTAATCATACATTATAGTCATCCACTCTTAATACAGATCTTTTTTCGCATATTAATTTAGTCATCCACACTTTCGCGTCCATTTGTCTTCCCATCCATAATGATTGTCCACTACATTGTTTTGTCCCTGTCCATAGACATCATCCATTTTCCACATTCATAAGTCCTTGCATTTTAAGCAGGTACTCCATTTAAAACTCAAGAACATAGCGTCCATCCATTACCTTATTCTCACCTTATCATACATCTATGTCATCCATAAATTTATGTATTTCATCTGCGACGTCCATCCGTATTAGTCATCCATCAGTATTACTGTCCACGATCGTAGTAACCGTCCATTTTTAAAGGGCCACTCATTGCATATACACGGGTGCACACATGATTGTTTCATCCAAAGTTTATTAGATTACTTTACATTCTTAGCTTGCGTTTCTAAATTCATCCAACCTGCCTTATCCATCAGTTTTGTCTTCTCTATCACATCCATAACTTATACCACTATAATCAATCATACCCATCCATCTTCATCATCTATCATACTCATCCACCTTCCTCATCCATTAAACTCATCGACCTATCTCGTTCATCATAGTCAACCACATTGCTCGTTTATCATACTCATCCACATTACATACGCTGCCATACATTTTCTTTGTGTCCATCACACCACTCATCCACATACGTACCACATGTTAGATACTCCTCCATTTGTTATTATCCATTACACTTTTACGCTTATATTAACTTTTTTTCCCATTTAGGCACATCGTAATTGCAGATGTGAATAGATGGTGATGATCTTTGTGTATGGAGGAATAAATCATAATTGAGAATGGTATATTTGTGGACGAATGAACATGGGGAAATAAAATTAGTTTGCCAACAGGACATGGACAAGTAAGCATGGACGCTTTCACAAAACATGACCGTGGATGGTGGGACGACCTAACACCCATAACCGATACAAATTTCGTACGGTAAACTGGAGGTGTGAAGTTTTGGACATGGACAAGTGAACGTGGATTAAAAGTGTTTATAAGAGAATAATTTTATTTGCGATGATGTGGATGAGGGTTAGTTTGACATATTTTGTATACCTGTGGATGGACGTGATTAGTAATTAGCATCATGGATGACCATTACTATGAGCTTACAACTGATTGTGCTTTCTTTAGTTCCTTGATTCACGAAAATATAAAAGCAATATATGATGGATGAGTTTTTATGGAAGTGTTGGTGAAGTGTAGCCTTTTGAAAATTTTATTACAAAGTTGTAAATGTTTAAATATATTTGTAATTTTTTTCCTAAGAAATTATCATACATTTGATTTTGTTATTTATTGTGTACAACCGACTCGATAAAACAGAAAGACTCCACGTGATGTGTTTGCCAGCAAAAATAGTGAATAAAAGAGTATGATATCACAAGATTATAAAAACTGCATTGACGGATGCAATTATTTCAAAAACTCCAAAGAGTTGAAAAGAACTGATACAACTTACTCTCTCTGGTTTTTCTAAAACATGCTTAGTATTTTGTATTTGCTGGAATTTATGATGACCTACAAAAAACAACAAAGTGATATTACCATTTTTGATGTTTTAAAGTACAAGTATTCGTGGACATAAACTCGTGGACACATTCTCATTGACACAAACAAATCGAAAAGATAATCATGGACATGTATGATTCCACTAGTTCCTATCCATGATTTCCTGTCCATTCGTTCATATCATGCTTCGGTACTCCGTTTCGTTTGATGTGGTGTTCTTTGGAGTTAAGGTTTATGAATCAACGGTGGATTTCACCCGGATTTAGGCATTGAAGTTATTCAGAATTTAGATTTGTGTAAATGGATGCTTATATAGGTAAGGGTAAATTGTGTTAGTGTTGAGATTATATGGAGAATGGATGGATAGACGTGGATGACCAATAAACCCGCATGGACGTGGATGCCTATCCATGGATGAGAAAGTGAGAGTGGATGGATACACATGGATGACCAACAAACTCGTATGGATGTGGATGCCTTGGTATTATCAAACGCAGAGACAGAGATAACATATCGTATGGATGAGGTATTATGGACAGTTCTCATAGAATGGACGTAACAATTGTGTGTGGTGGATTGTCGTGGTTGGATGAGGTATTATTTTAACAAAATATTATAAAATAAAAAGATAATACAGACAAGGATTGATGTACAGACATCAACTCAAGTAGATCTGGATCTATCGTCCCTCGACCTCGAGTTCCCTTCATCATTTTCGCCGGGACGTTTGTCTCTTCCAAAAACAACATCGGCCAAACCTTTGATCAATCTTTTCATTGTCTTTCTTAGAAAAGCCCGAAAGAGAGAGAGAGAAAGATATTTATTAGAGATCACAATATCAAAAAGACTTGAAGAAGAAGAAGAAGCGGTTGTCGAAGAAAAATTGAAGATAAGGATAAATTAGTCTTTTCGGATCTTCAAAACAAATACAAAGTGCCTCAGTTCCCATAAGTGTCTTTTTTTTATATCACATATCTTATAAGTGTCTTTTTAGTAATATTCTCTTATATAATTGAAAAGCAGTCATGTCCACACAAAAATTGAAAAGCAGTCTAATTTCTTCTTTTTGTTTTTGAACATAACACAAGCTGAATTCGTTCTCGCAACCAAACGAAAGCAAAAACTAAACTCTTAGAGATGAGAAAAAGAGTTTCTCTAATCATATGCCACGCAAAAATCTCCACTGCCTTCCCTGAAGCTTCTTCCGCTTCTTCAGTAATCAATCTCTGCATCAGAGCTCCACAGAGCCGTCATGTACTTTCTGCTTGTCTTGGCTTGTGATCTCCGAAGCTCTTGTAAGTTGACACTTTCTTGCAGACCCTCTGAGCCGCCATGCGAGTTTAGCCTTTCACCTTCTGATGCATCCTCCAATGAGCCATCACGGTTAACACGTGTGATCTCCACAGACTGACTTGTAGTGACGGTTTCATCTGCACTAAAACCAAAGGAAGCTATGTATGCTTCTTCAAGCTCTTCCATATCTTGCTTAGAAATGCGTTGACCATTCCTGATAGATTCCGTGGCAGAGCATCGAGCCAAACATCTTCGGATGGTTCGGATGATGACGAGCAGCATGTACCAGAGCAGGACATGGATGGTACAAGTGAGGTTCATCGAGGAGAGACCAGCATTGGCCGCGAACATGTTCAGTCCGACACAGCCGTGTTCCGCTTTGATCCAACACTATCCGGGAATAACTTACGAAGAGAACTCCGTCTTGATGACCGAGTCTCTAAACCAACTCGTGTCCACTCTAGAAATCAAATTATCTAAGCCGAGCAATTTGGAGATGTATTTAGCGGGCTTAATTCAAGCAACTCTGGCCAGGAAAAGATGCATAATTCGTTTGGGGATGTTAGCTACCAAGACCAGCCTCTTTTGAACTTAATTCAAGCCCAAGACAGCCCAAAATAATTAATTAATTTTGTGGTCAAAGGAGGGTGACGAAAATGACTTCAAGAGTCACATATGAGGAGTCACTTTGGAGTTCAAGGGTTATTCTACTTAGTTTTAATTCTAGTTTTCTATTTTCATTTTCTAAGTTTAGGAAACCCACAAAACTTTATTTCTCTTTTCTTTTTCCGTGTTACGAATTCTATAAGTATTTGTAAGATTCATTCTAATAAAATATCCAAGTTTTTATCATCTTCATTTGAGAGAAATCTCTTTGTTCATCTTGAACATTTCGTTGAGTTTGGCTAGGGTTACTTCCAAACGCAGCAAACCTCCTAAGATCCGTGGTTAAGGGTTACTTCCTCGGTTCCGTGGAGTGGAGAATACCAAGAGACTTCCGCATCTCTTGACGGTCTCATTCGATCCACCATCTATTCGATCTATCCAACGCGCCAACAAAGAGCATAATCCATCCAATGTTCTATTACGTGGTATCAGAGCCACTCTCTGTTGGTAAAGCTCTTCATCTTTTTTTCTTCTCATTAAAAAAAAATATATATATATTCTATATAATCTGTTCACTTCTCCCTCTTTCCATTGTAAATCCGGGCCATCCTCTACCCTCATTCAAAAAAAAAAATATAAAAAAAAGAGAAAACAGAAAAAGTTTAAAACAAACTGAGGAGAAATCCAGTTTGTGAGGGTGGTGGAAGAGAAATCCTGCTGGCTGAGGAGAAATCCAGTCAAGAGGTGGCTAAATAGATTTCCCTTCGAAATTTCTGTATTTTCTTTCCCCTTTGTTGCGTGGGAGTATTTGCTGGATTTGACTTGATTTGTTTGATAAGAACATCGAGAGAATAACTCAGTGTGAGCACCATAAAACCAGTGAGCAAAACACGTGTGTGGGTGAGGCAATAAACACTTGAGAGAAAGAGAGTGTTTGCTAACCGTTTGTTGATTAACTTTCAGGAAAACAATGAGGGATAGTGGAGAAGAAGGAAATAACAATCCTGGATCCGGATTGTCTGGTTTACAAATGAAGGCACTAACCGAACATATGATGAGATTTCTGAATACATGTCTTGAAGAGATTAATGTTCGGCTTGACAAAATTCAGGAGGATCAACAAGGCCAAGCGCGGCCAACCCAAAGGAAGAACCGGGAAAGGAGACATAGCCGTTCCTTTGACGGTCATGAAGAAGAAGAAGAATTCGATGACAACCGTTCTAACCTCAGGGCAAGGAGAGGTCATAGAAACCGAGATGAAGAGAACCTGTTCTCTAGAAGATCAGATGATGGACTTGGTGGTCTCAAACTAAAAATTCCATCCTTTTCTGGTAAGAACAAACCAGATGCTTATTTGGAATGGGAAAGAAAAACTGAGTTAGTTTTTGATTGTCAAAATCTCTCGGAACTTAAGAAAGTTAGACTTGCTGCTTCTGAATTTAATGGCTACGCCATTAGTTGGTATGATCAAGTTATTTCTCTTAGGAACAGAAGAGGTGAAAGACCAATAACTACTTGGCAAGAACTAACCGAACTAATGAGAAAGCGTTTTGTTCCAAGCCATTATAACAGGGATCTTCACCAAAGGTTGAGACGTTTGACTCAGGGCACAAAGAACGTGGAGGATTATTTCCAGGAGATGGAGACGCTTATGCTTAAGGCGGATGTAGAGGAAGACATGGATGCAACCTTGGCTCGTTTTCTTGCAGGTTTGAACCGGGAATTTCAGGACCGACTGGAGCTTCAAGAGTTCGAAAGTGTTGAAGACATGCTCCACAAAGCCATCTTGATAGAACAACAAGTCAAGAGGAGGGGTTTTTCAAAACCAGCATTTGCTTCAAAACCCGCTTATCCACCTAAGCCGAGTTTTCAGGATAAAGGTAAATCTTTTACTTCTGAGTTTAAGACTAACCAACCTTCTTGTTTTGACAAAGGCAAAACCGTGGAATCCACGAGTAGAGCCAGAGATATCAGGTGCTTCAAGTATCAGGGATTAGGACATTATGCAAACAAATGCCCTAACCAAAAGGTGATGATTCTACTTGAGAATGGAGAAATAGAGTCCGAAGCTGAAAACGAAGAAAAGGAGGACACCGGACCTATCTTTGATGAAGAAGAGCCTTATGATTATCCGGCTCAAGAAAATCTTCTAGTGACCATGAGATCACTAAGTGTGCAACCCAAAACCAATGAAACCGAACAAAGGGAGAACCTTTTCCATTCTCGCTGTTTCATAAATAATAAAGTCTGTTCATTGATCATTGATGGTGGGAACTGCACTAATGTTGCTAGTGATGTGCTTGTCAGGAAACTCGGATTAGAAACCAGACCGCATCCGAGACCATTCAAGCTTGAATGGCTTAATATTGTTCAGCACGTCAAGGAACAAGTCACGGTACCAATCACCATTGGCCGATACCAAGATGAGATCATATGCAATGTTTTGCCTATGGATGCCAGCCATATACTTTTAGGACGACCTTGGCAGTTCGATAAAAAGGCTGTGCACAAGGCAAGAAGATCACTCTTATTCCTTTGTCGCCATCCGAAGTTCACCAGGATCAGCTGCAGCTTAGAAAGAGCCGTGAACTTGAGAAACAACAGGAAGCAGCTAATGCACCGGTCAAAAGGTCCAACTTCTACATTAAACCAAGTCAGGTAAAGAAAACTTTGTTTTCCAAACCTTCTCTCATTTTACTTGTGTTTAAAGAATCACTAATGGCCACTAACTCTACACCGGAGCTGCCGAGTGAACTTAAGCCGTTGATGAGCAGGTTTCAGGATGTGTTTCCGGAAGAAACTCCGAGTGGATTGCCACCTATCCGTGGGATAGAACACCAAATCGATCTAGTTCCCGGAGCGTCTCTTCCAAATCGCCCTGCTTACCGTACCAACCCAGTTGAAACCAAGGAGTTGCAAAG
>JAHZTW010000001.1:61679778-61712045 GCA_020283515.1 Alliaria petiolata
ATCACCTGAGAATTTCCCTAAACCTAGCGTTTCGTCACCTGAATTTACATCGTTTTTAATTGCTTTCTGTCTTTTAATTTCATATTATTTCTTAGCTTAATTCGAAATTAGAAAACTGCTGTGTGACTATCCCTTCTCTGTGGATTCGATCCCTAAGTACTACAACTGATCTCTTAATTTGAGAGAGTAGCTTTAGGGTAAATTTGACCCATATCAAATTTTGGCGCCGTTGCCGGGGAAGGAGATTAGTTGCTTACAGATTTCTAGTATTAGAATTTTGTCTAGGTTTTTATTTTTGTTTTTGTTACTAATTTAGTTTCTCATCTTTGGTTTCAGGTGCATGCCCAGTACCAGAAGAAATAAGGAAGAGGAACTAGTCGCACTGAACCAGGAGCTCGGTCGTTTGAAACGCGAGAACCGAGCATCTGCCCGAGCGTCGATCGACACCAACCCTCAGCGTCGATCGACACGATTGGCATCGATCGACACCGTACACAGACCGAGATGGAACGTCTGATTCTAGTACGCGACGCGGATGGAAACTTCGCAGACCTGGAGGGCAACAGAAGGAATGCCCAAGGACAGAGACTTGATGAGGCTGGCGCCGTCATAGTCGAACCAGCGATGCAAATCGCACCTGCAGAAGCTGGACGTGTAAGAACATTAGGCGAGTACAACCGCCCAGACCAGTTCTATGCTAATAGAACTGCGATCCGTCCTCCTGCATTCCAAAGGAATGACTTCGAGCTGAAGCCTGCCTACTTCCAGCTCGTAGCTCAGAATCCTTTCCATGGTCTACCCAACGAGCACCCCATGGACCATATTGAGAGATTCGTAGACCTGGCATCCAGCATTAAGGCCAATGGAGTGACCTATGATTATCTTTTCTGCAAGTTTTTCCCTTACTCGCTTGCTGAAGATGCATCATACTGGCTGAAGCAGTTGCCATCAGGATCTTTGACCACATGGGAAGACACAAAGAATGCATTCTTATGCAATTTCTTTGATGACGCGAGGTCAGAAGAGCTAAGAATGAAGATCACTACATTCTCTCAAGGATCCACTGAAGCATTCAAGGCTTCTTGGGTGAGGTTCAGATCTTACCAGAGGGATTGCCCACACCATGGTTTCAACGAGCCGCAACTCATCGGAATCTTTTACCGCGGTATTGACTGGAAGTACCAGATGGTTTTAGACGCTGCAAGCAATGGCAACTTCAACACCAGACGCCCAGAAGACGCAGTGGTGCTTATAGAGAATTTGGCCTCTAGTAACAGCACCAAGAACGCAGACTTCGAAAGAAGACAACACGCTGGGGTGAATGGAGGAAGCCAAATTGCAGAAGTCAACAAGAAGCTGGACATCTTGATGGGGAAGAAGCAAGTTCACTTTGCTAATGAAGTGGATACCTTTGAGCGTGAGGAAGAAGAAATTAACTATGTCAATGGAGCTGGTTTTCAAGGACAGAGATTTAACAATCAGCGAGGCTATGGTTCTTCTTACCAGAAGCCTTTTCAGAGCAACAACTTCAATAGAACTTATGGTTCTTCTTCTTACCAGAAGTCTCATGCACAAGACAACAAAATGGAGTCCATGCTAGAGCAGATCTTGGAAGGCCAACAGAAAATGACAGTGGATTTCAATGGGAAATCGACGACCTGTACACTGATATGAATGGAAAAATCGAGTCTCTAGGTATTCACATGAAGAAGCTGGATGTTCAGGTTGCTCAAAACGCTGAAGCTGTCAAGCGACAAGAAGGATTTCTTCCTGGAAAGACAGATGTAAATCCGAGACGAAATGTGCATGCCATCAAAATCCAGGACGAAAGGGACCTTCAGACTGTGAAGAAAACATGGCTAAATACTGAAGAATTCGAGGAGCTTGAAGATGTAGAACATGTTGCGGAGTCGATGTCGATCGACACTACTGTGTGTCGATCGACACCCAAGGAGAGAACAGACGAATCGAGCTTGATCGACGCAGCACCCTCGACACAAACGTTCAGTGTCGATCGACACCAGCTGGGTGTCGATCGACGCCCTTCCCGAACTTGCACAGATACGCCTAAAGCTTCACAGGTTGCATCAGGAAGTGTCTATAAGGCCAAGGTTCCCAATCCTCCTCTACCCAAGCATCTCAGACCGCCCATCAGTGGAGAGAAACTGGCTGCTTTCAACAAGAAGGTGGCAATGATTCCTAAGGAACTCTCCTTTGATGAAGCTTATGAGAGATATCCTTTATGTGCCTTCTTCCAGAATAACAAAGAAAGCTTTGAAGAGATGGAAGAACTCTTTCACAAAGCAAGGGAAACACCTCCACCACTGAAGCAGCTGCTTAAGGTTGAAGATCCTGGGATGTTTATGGTTCCATGCTCCATTGGTGGAGTTGAGTTTAAACAATCCCTCTGCGATTCAGGAGCTAGCGTGAACTTCATGACAAAAGACATTGCAGAGAGGCTAGGGATTGATGACATTCAACCTTCAAGCATAACTCTTGAATTTGCCAATAATTCTACCGCAGTGTCATATGGTACAATCCCAAATCTACTTGTCCAGGTTGGGAGTTGCCTAGTTCCAACTGATTTTCAGATTGTGGAAGTGAGCAGAACGTCTAGCATACCATTCATCCTTGGAAGACCATTCATGGCCACAGTAGGAGCTATTGTAGACATGCCCAATAAGAGAATGTCATTCTCTAATGGTTACAAAGAAGTGTTCTACAAGGCTGTCCCTCCTACTAAAATTTCCAAACCCATCTCTTGTATTGCTGTGATTGCTGGAGAAGAACCTGATTCTAAAGAGCAAGTGAACAAACTGGTTATTCAAGAGGCATTAGCTGAAAACTCTAAGAAAGTTGTGGAGCTTGAAGATTGGAGTGGAAACAATCCTATCTTCAGGACATTGAGCGAAAGTGAAGGTCTAATCAGTGCTAAGTTGATGGAGGACGACGTTTTCATCATGGAAGCAAGGATTGCAGAGCTGAGTTGCAGAAAAAGTGCAGAGACTCGAGCTACTGACTTAGCGTCGATCGACACCCCTAGTGTCGATCGACACCCTTCGCGGATCACACCAGACGCTGTCTCAAATACTGCCAAACAGATGCCTCCACATCCTATAGCCCACAAACCTCGGAGAAAGCAAAGGTACGCATCTCCTGGAATGAATTCCAAACCTCCTGATCTTGTTAATAAGAATTTTAAAGGTTCAAAGGATGCTGCGCACTTATCCAAGCCACGAGATTCTCGTAGAGGGCTTGGTGTTTCTTTTGATGACGCTGTAGGAAAACGAAGTATCCCACCCGAAGTCAAGTCCCACCCTGCTGCTGTTCCTCATTTCCTTGGTCGCTCTCATGCACCTACTGCCTATACACCACCATGGATGACAAGACATTCGTCTGGGAAGCATTCACTGCCACCCTCTGATCCACCAGACGTTTGAACCCCGACACAGTCAAGCTAATGACTGTAAACGAGCGCTGAGTGGGAGGCAACCCACTGTTAGGTACGTTTTTATTTTGTTTTGGTTTTACTAAGTCCTAGTTTCAGTCAGTTGAAAACATGAGACATTAGACTCGACATTGACCAGTGTCGATCGACACCATCTGTGTCGATCGACACCACGCGCAGACGAAGGTAAGTCTTCTATTTTTGTCTTTTATGTTGTTTCTAATCTTTCTTTTAGCTAACTTCGGGCTTGATAACACTGGGGACAGTGTTGTTTAAGTATGGGGGAGGTGATTACTGACGTTGTGCTTTGTTTTGAGAGTCAAAAACTTTTTGTTTTATTGAGTCAAAATCAGTGAAATTTTCAGTTTTTCTAAGAACTAACCGCAGATTGTTGACACTTGAAGGACCATTGATGTAGTAGTTGATTGCGGGTCTTACTAAGTATAAAGCTGCAAGTGGATCAATATAACAGGGCGAATTCAGATCCCCTTACAAGAACTAGGTATGCGCAGAACTTGATTCCTCTTTCAGTTTTGATATGATTAGAAATTTGCAGTCTCTCCTTGATCTTCCCTTGAGAAAAGAAAAGAAATAAGAAGTCTGATCAAGGAATAGTGCAAAGAACCTCATGAGCCTGTCTCCTCGCAAGGAACAATATTAGTGAGAGCTCATGAACCTGTCTCCTCACAAGGAACACAAGTAGGAGCAGCACTATTTCCAAGACTTAAGAAAAAGTCAATGAAAAGATGTGTAGAACACCCTGAAAATGGGCAGCAGTTGACTAAGGGAAGAGAAAATAGGAGAGTTGTAGAAAGTATGTCTTATCTAGGCGCTAAGGAAGGGAAAGAATCAGAAAACGTTATGTAGTAATACCACTGTTAGAGTTCGAAATTTTACCAAGGAAAGGGTCTGGATTTGAACTAGGAGATTGCTAAGCTTGTGGTAAGTACACTAAACATTACCTAAGGTTGGCTCTATAGCATTTGGATTCAAGAGTGTTAACATATGTGGCGTTCTGAAGGTTAGCTGGATCTTTCGGTTTTCAAACCTCGACTCTATATTTAGTTTCTGTTTTGCTTGAGGGCAAGCAAAGGCTAAGTCTGGGGGAGTTGATATATCATTGTTTTTACCAATTTTTGGACCATGATATAAGTGTTTTTATAGAGTATTTTGGTATTTTTAGAGTCCTATTAGAGTCTTTATAGGTTGGACTACGTTTGGAGCATAATTGGAGATTCTTGATCTTTTCGGAGCATTCTGCAAGAAGCTGCGAAGTGATGAAGTCAGAAGAGTAGAATCACGCACAGAGTGTCGATCGACACCATGTGTGTGGATCGATACCAGACGAGACCGACGCGTTTTGCCGACTTCCATCATAAAAAGGAAATTGCCCAAAGTTCTGAAGAAATACAAGATTGCCCCTGGACGAAAATCCTCTTCTATAAATAGTTTACAGTCATTGTTTAGCCACATGCCTTTTCATAATTTGTCTTAGAGATTTTAGAGAGAAGAATTTGTCTCCTTCAGAGCAAATTTGGAACTCCTTTGTTTCTATTGATTTCTTTTATGCAAACTATTTTGTTCATGATGTTTTCTTCATTCACCATGTCTGAGTAGTTTGCTTGTTAGGTTTAGGGTTTTTCAAAGGTGATTAATGAATTGTTAGGTCGAATTAAATTGTTAGGATAAAATCATTAGAGTTCTTCATCTGGATTTGTGTTTAATGCTTATTCCAGCTTCGCGACCTAAAATCTGATCTTAGGTTAATTAATAGATGCGAGAGTATTATTGATTGCCTGAACTAATGTTAGATGAGCAAAATACCTATTCGCAAAGAGATTTGGTTTAGGAGTTTGTGAACAATCGAACCCGAACTTTAATGCTTGTTTGAATTATTAGAATTCGCAAAGAGATTTGGGATTCTAGGGTTTAGACATAGATAATCTTCGCAGCGAGAGTTGGTTGATTTTACATTAGTGTTTCAAGTTCTAGAACAGATCTTCATATTTCCTAACAACCTGTCTAGACCTGCAATTTAGATCACCTGAGAATTTCTCTAAACCTAGCGTTTCGTCACCTGAATTTACATCGTTTTTAATTGTTTTCTGTCTTTTAATTTCATATTATTTCTTAACTTAATTCGAAATTAGAAAACTGCTGTGTGACTATCCCTTCTCTGTGGATTCGATCCCTAAGTACTACAACTGATCTCTTAATTTGAGAGAGTAGCTTTAGGGTAAATTTGACCCATATCAACCGTACCAACCCAGGTTAAACCAAGGAGTTGCAAAGACAAGTGGATGAGTTGATGGAAAAGGCTATATTAGAGAAAGCCTCAGTCTTTGTGCCGTTCCCGTGCTGCTCGTGCCTAAGAAGGACGGATCTTGGCGGATGTGCGTGAACTGCCGAGCCATCAATAACATCACAGTTAAGTATCGCCATCCCATCCCTCGTTTAGATGATATGTTGGATGAATTGCATGGTTCTAAGGTCTTTTCTAAGATAGATATTAGGAGTGGATATCATCAGATTAGGATGAAGGAAGGGGATGAATGGAAAACGGCTTTCAAAACTAATCATGGACTTTATGAATGGCTTGTGATGCCATTTGGTTTGATTAATGCTCCTAGTACCTTTATGCATTTGATGAATCATGTTCTTAGGACTTACATAGGGGAATTTGTTGTCATATACTTTGATGACATTTTAATCTATAGTAAGAGCATGAATGAGCATATTGGGCATTTGGGAAAAGTCTTAGAAGTGTTTAGGAAAGAATACTTATATGCTAATGAAAAGAAATGCATCTTTGGAGTGGATCACCTAGTTTTCTTGGGTTTTGTTGTAGGTGCTGATGGTATCCGTGTGGATGAGGAAAAGGTTAAGGCGATCAAGGACGGGCCTAGACCGAAGACCGTAAGTGAAGTTAGAAGTTTCCATGGATTGGCTGGCTTCTACCGACGCTTTGTCCAGAACTTCAGTACCATTGCAGCCCCTCTTACGGAAGTGATCAAGAAAAACGTGGGGTTTGAGTGGGAGCAAGCCCAAGAAGATGCTTTCCAAGCCTTGAAAGGGAAGTTAACTCAAGCTCCATTACTTGTTCTCCCAGATTTTACGAGAATTTTTGAAAGTGAATGTGATGCCTCAGGCGTGGGTATTGGTGCTGTTTTGATGCAGGAAGGAAAACCCATTGCGCATTTCAGTGAGAAGCTAGGTGGTGCAACTGTTAACTACCCCACCTATGACAAGGAATTGTACGCTTTGGTGAGGGCTCTTCAAACGTGGCAACATTACTTGTGGCCCAAAGAGTTTGTCATACATACGAATCACCAATCCCTAATGCATCTCAAGGGACAACAAAAGCTTAACAAGAGACAAGCCAGGTGGGTTGAGTTCATCGAAACCTTTCCATACGTCATTAAGTACAAACAAGGTAAAGAGAACATAGTTGCTGACGCTCTTTCACGAAGGTATGTTCTTCTTTGTTCTCTTAGAACCAAGCTTTTGGGGTTCGAATTTATAAAAGACTTGTATGAGGCTGATTCAAATTTTAGGGAACCTTATTTGGCATGTTCTAGACACGCACATGGCAAGTACTTTATCTCTGAAGGTTTCTTATTCTTTGACAATCGATTGTGTGTGCTTCACTTTTCTTTGAGAGAGTTGTTCACCAGGGAAGCTCATGGAGGAGGATTAATGGGTCACTTTGGAGTGGCAAAAACCTTTAAAGTGCTCGAGGAACACTTTTATTGGCCAGGCCTGAAGAAGGACGTTGAAAGAATCTGTAGCAGATGCGTGACATGCAAGGAGGCTAAGTCCAAGAACACGTCCCAAGGTTTGTATTCTCCTTTACCGATTCCATTTCACCCGTGGACTGATCTTTCTATGAACTTTGTTTTGGGTTTGCCTAAGTCTAGGACAGGAAGAGATTCCATCTTTGTGGTTGTGGATAGGTTTTCTAAGATGGCTCATTTCATTCCATGTTTGAAAACCAATGATGCATCTCACATAGCTGAACTGTTCTTTAAAGAAATCGTTAGACTTCATGGCATGCCTAAGACTATAGTTTCTGATCGTGATGCTAAGTTCTTAAGTTACTTTTGGAAAACTTTGTGGACTAAGCTAGGCACTAAACTGTTGTTCTCTACTACTTGTCATCCTCAGACCGATGGTCAAACGGAAGTAGTTAATAGAACGCTCTCTGCCTTGCTTAGAACTTTGGTTAAAAAGAACCTTAGAACATGGGAAGAGAATCTACCGCATGTAGAGTTTGCTTATAACCATTTTGTGCATTCGGCTACAAAGCATTCACCTTTTGAAATTGTTTATGGCTTTAATCCGTTGTCTCCTCTTGATCCAATTCCTTTGCTTTTAAGTGAAAGAATCAGTTTAGATGGCAAAAAGAAAGCCAAACTTGTCAAACAGATTCATGAGAAGGTCCGAGCCAACATTGAAGCCAAGACAAAGCAATATGAGAAGTACGCTAACAAAGGAAGGCGTAAGGTGGTGTTTCAACCAGGAGACCTCGTGTGGATTCATCTTAGGAAGGAACGGTTTCCTGTGGAACGAAAGTCCAAGCTCATGCCCAGAAATGATGGACCATTCACGGTGGTCAAGAAGATACGTGACAATGCTTACCAGCTGGATCTTCAAGGTAAGTATGACATTTCCACAAGCTTTAATGTTTTTGATTTATCTCCTTTTGTTTCAGATGATCCAGATTTGAGGACAAATCCTTTTCAAGAGGAGGGGAATGATAGATTCCGTGGCAGAGCACCGAGCCAAACATCTTCGGATGGTTCGGATGATGACGAGCAGCATGTACCAGAGCAGGACATGGATGGTACCAGTGAGGTTCATCGAGGAGATACCAGCATTGGCCGCGAACATGTTCAGTCCGACACAGCCGTGTTCCGCTTTGATCCAACACTATCAGGGAATAACTTACGAAGAGAACTCCGTCTTGATGACCGAGTCTCTAAACCAACTCGTGTCCACTCTAGAAATCAAATTATCCAAGCCGAGCAATTTGGAGATGCATTTAGCGGGCTTAATTCAAGCAACTCTGGCGAGGAAAAGATGCATAATTCGTTTGGGGATGTTAGCTACCAAGACCAGCCTCTTTTTAACTTAATTCAAGCTCAAGACAGCTCAAAATAATTAATTTATTTTGTGGTCAAAGGAGGGTGACGAAAATGACTTCAAGAGTCACATATGAGGAGTCACTTTGGAGTTCAAGGGTTATTCTACTTAGTTTTAATTCGTCTTCTATTTTCATTTTCTAAGTTTAGGAAACCCACAAAACTTTATTTCTCTTTTCTTTTTCCGTGTTACGAATTCTATAAGTATTTGTAAGATTCATTCTAATAAAATATCCAAGTTTTTATCATCTTCTTTTGAGAGAAATCTCTTTGTTCATCTTGAACATTTCGTTGAGTTTGGCTAGGATTACTTCCAAACGCAGCAAACCTCATAAGATCCGTGGTTAAGGGTTACTTCCTCGGTTCCGTGGAGTGGAGAATACCAAGAGACTTCCGCATCTCTTGACGGTCTCATTCGATCCACCATCTATCTGATCTATCCAACGCGCCAACAAAGAGCATAATCCATCTAAGGGTTCCATTAATTCCCGCCACTTGGATAAACAACATTAGAGTAGTTAGAAACGCTAAGCCTTCCACCGGTATGAGAATACGGGTCAATGTAGTATCGAGCAAATGTGGCAGGACAGAAGAAATTCGAGGCTTCAGATGCCTTTGGAGGAGTGTTTGCCTCAGGTGGTGTCTGTGCATAACTAGAGTCACTCCTTGAGCATTTGGGAGAAGCCAAAGGACCCCACTGCGGTGAGAAGAAGTCAGGCTCGGGAGAAGACGAGGATCGAACATCATCACCTGAGAGTGGAGACCTGAGACTGCTTGCAGGGCTGCCATGATACAGGGCTTTGGGCTCGTTCGCAGGGAATGGCAGGAACCGGGCATAAGGCACCTCCGGCGAAGAAGCAGGAGTGAGAGACGGCTCGGTGGTAAAAGCAGAGTAAACCGGCGGCGAAACGAGTTGGGTCTCGTGGGCGTAAGGAACGGTCGCGAACATGGCAGACGAAGGACCTCCAGGCGAGTTGGCATACAAGGAAAGCAGAGCACTCGGCGATTGAGCTATCGAGGAAGTCGAGAAAGACGCCGGCGACGAAGGTGGAGCGTGATTACGCAACCCCGTCATTGCTGCATTCCCTGGCGCAATTCTTCTTTCTCTGTTCTTTGAACCGAAACACGCTTTAAAACATCTCGACATCACCATCTCTGCTTCTTCTTCAAAAGGAAATTATCACCGGATCCAATGCGGGACCTCTAATAGGCTGGGGAAAACAATAAACAAGACGCCGTAATTTAGGGTTTTGTTTTTAATTCCCGAAAAATGTTTCTTTTTCTACATTAAGTTGGATCAAATCAAGAATCTTTTAAATTTTCATTCATGTCTGATTTTCGATTAGAGGCTTTGGCCTTCCTAATCAAGAATCTTTAACTTTGTGGGAGTAATATCTCCTTGCCCCATCTTTAGTTTTTGGAATCTTTATAAATTGGTTCGCAATTTTATTTCCAAATTCCATCAAATCTCTATCAATCAACCCCAAAAAAGAATACATTCCACAAATGTTTCAAGCAAGAATTCATTAGTTTATTTTTTACTATTGGTGATTTTTACTATCTTAATGTTTTTGGGTTAAATATGAATTTAAAATATTTAAAATATTTTATTGTTATTATTGGACGTCATATTTTTTTAAACAAGGTATGAGTGTATGTATGACTGATCACACTCGAAATTGCAAAATCCATAACAATCGAATCCGATAACACTCGATTTTGAAAACAAACAATCGAACTAAACCCAGAAACGAGACCAATTGCAAATCTCAAATCGAAACAGAAATCTCTTACTGTGAATCCTACAATAATATTTACATAAATTTAGGCTTATATATATAGGTGTCGTTCTTAATTTCAAAACATAAGGCTTAGGCCCTGTTCGTTTGGTGAGGAGGATGAGATTTTTAGATGCAGCGTCTGAGCGCAGTAATTAGACGCAGCAATCAGATGATATTTGTTTGCGATTTTGGTTCATGCGTCCAGAAATTGTATCTCAATGCAGTTACGTTCGTTTTGTATGTATGTATTTGTATCTGAACGCGTTTTATGTCAAATGACCAAAAACTCTTTGTTTTTTTTAGGTTATAATATATCTTTCATTTTTTTTTATAAAATTCGCAAAAAAAATCGTTTTCCCGTCATAACCACGAAATCGTGTTTTCCCTTCAAAACCGCAAAATAATGTTTTCTAGTCAAAACTGCGAAATAACGTTTTTTCGTCAAAACCGCGAAATCACTTTTTCCCGCCAAAACACTGAAATCACGTTTTTCCACCAAATCCCAAAAATCACTTTTTCACGCTAAAATCCTGAAATCGTGTTTTCCCGCCAAACCCCATAAATCGCGTTTTTTCGCCAAAACCGAGAAATCACGTTTTCCCGCCAAAACCCAAAATCAGGTTTTTTCGTCAAAACCGCAAAATCACGTTTTCACGCCAAAATCCAAAATCGCGTTTTTCCGCCAAACCCAAAAAATCACGTTTTTTCGCCAAAACCCAGAAATTACGTTTTTCCGCCATAACTCGTAAATGACGTTTTCCGTCAAAACCGCGAAATCACGTTTTTCAAACCCTGAAATCATGTTTTCCGTCAAAATCTCAAAATCACGTTTTTTCGCCAAAACCGTAAAATCACGTTTTTCCGCCAAAATCCAAAAATTACGTTTTCCGATATAACCAAAAAATCGAGTTTTCCCACCAAATCCACAAAATCGCGTTTTTCCGTCAACCGTGAAATCGCGTTTTTCTGCCAAAATCTAGAAATTACATTTTTTTACAATAACCGGAAAATCGTGTTTTCATGCCAAAATCGCAAAATTGCGTTTTTCCGCCAAAACCACCAAAATTAAGGGAAAATATTATTTATAAATATTAAAAATAATAATTTGAATATTTAATTATAAATATATTTTAAATCAAAAATTAGTATAGTTAAGATCAAAATAACATGGTTAAAATAAAAAAATGTTTTTTTTAATAAAATAAGTGTATTTTTGAATTTTGTTATTTTTGGATGAGTTTAGTGTAACGAGACGCACCAAATTAACTCATCCAGAAATTCTGATTTTTTTGGATGAGTTGTGCAAACGCATCCAGATACAGATTTTAGTTCATGCTCTTTATTAACACTAAACGAACATCAATCTGCATCTGCATCGAGATAACGCGTCCAACTCACCAAACGAACAGACACTAACTCGTAATATTTCCAAAATATTGGGGCTGAATTAAGAACAATTTTATTTACAAAACGTTTTTATCATTTACGCGTCGTTCTCCTTCTGGTCATCAGTTAAGAGAGAATGAGAAGACTGACATATCCTTCGGTGAGGAATATCGTCGAACACTTGCAATGCAACTCTTTCCTCAAGCCAATCTCTTCCCTTTCAATCCACCCGAATCGCCAACCCGAATCACGAGAAGCTTCTTCGACCCATGACCCGTATTCACTACTCAAGCAAGATCCCGTAGATATCTGCCTCTCCCTCTGGGTCAAATCATTCTCTTCTCCTCCTTCTGCTACTTTCTCTAACCTCACAGGTTTCCTCTCAAAATTCGACTTATGGGTCTTAGCTTATCAACGCACCTGTGCTCACGTCACCGGAACTTTCCCGCCGCGCAATGCCATCCATTCCAACGCCCTCCGTTCGCTTCACTCCCTCCAACGCGCCGTCACGCGTTCCGGTGGTCAATTCCGGTGGAACGACAAGATGAATCAGTACGTGAGTAGCCCTTTCGATAAAGTCTCGGCTAGTGGAGGAGAAGCCATGTCGAAAGGGAAGCTAAGAAGGATCATGGACTCGGAAGAACCGATTTTTCAGGATCGTGTGGTCCACGAGGTTCTGTTGATGATTCTCGAACCTTTCTTCGAGGCTAGGTTTTCGAGCAAGAGCCATGGTTTTCGTCCAGGTAGAAATCCACATACTGTGATTAGGACTATCAGAAGTAACTTCGCTGGTTACTTGTGGTTCATGAAAGGTGATGTTAGTGAACTGTTGGATCATTTGGATGTCGATGTAGTGATGAATTGTCTTGAAAAGGTTGTCCATGATAGAAAAGTTCTCGGCTTGATTGAATCCTCTTTGAGAATGTCTGATAAGAGAGTGTTGAATCGCGTCGTCGAGAGAATTGGCAATGATGATGGATTGGGAGCTAAAAGGAGTATCGATCGTGAGAAGAGGTTGAGGACGAAAAAGAAGATTCTGAGTGAGGATGAGCCTAAGCCGGATCCTTATTGGCTGAGGACTTTCTACAGTTTTGCTCCTAAGGAAGCTGCAAAGGTGCCTTCTTATGGCTACTGTGGGATATTGAGCCCTTTGCTTGCTAATGTATGCCTTAATGAGCTGGATCGCTTTATGGAAACGAAGATAGTTGAGTATTTTAGACCTAACAAAGATGATTCAATATGGAAGGAGTCTATTGAAGATGGTTGCCATAACCCAGCCTGGCCGGAGTTTGTTCCATCAAGTGGGAAGGAGAAAACTAGGAAAATGGATTACATTAGGTATGGGGGCCATTTTCTGATTGGGATTAGAGGGCCTAGAGAGGATGCAGTAAAGATGAGGAATGAAATAATCGAGTTTTGCGATAGAGTTTTCGGTTTGAGGTTGGACAATTCGAAGTTAGAGATTGAACATATAAGCAGGGGTATTCAGTTTCTTGACCACATAATTTGCAGAAGAGTTATTTACCCTACTCTCCGTTACACAGGAAGTGGAGGCAGCATCGTGAGCAAAAAGGGCGTGGGAACGTTGCTTTCTGTGTCTGCTAATTTAGAACAATGTATCCGCCAGTTTAGGCGGCTTGCTTTTGTTAAAGGTGACAAAGACCCTGAGCCTTTACCTTGTAACCCGATGCTTTATTCAAGCCAGTCTCATAGTAACTCTCAGATGAATAAGTTTCTTGAAACGATGGCTGATTGGTATAAATATGCAGACAATCGCAAGAAGGCTGTTGGATTCTGTGCTTATGTAATTAGAAGCTCTCTGGCTAAACTATACGCTGCAAGGTATAGACTTAAATCTCGTGCCAAAGTGTACAGCATAGCCACACGGGATCTTAGCCGTCCATTAAGCGAGAGTAGCAATAATTCTGCTCCTGAATACTCTGATCTTCTGAGAATGGGACTCGTCGATGCTATAGAAGGAGTTCAGTTCTCTCGCATGTCTTTGATTCCGTCCTGTGATTATACTCCGTTCCCAAGGAATTGGATTCCAAATCATGAGCAAGTTTTGCAGGAGTACATCAGGCTACAAGACCCTAAATTCTTCTGTGCGTTGCATAGGTCAATAAAACGCGAGGGTCTAACCTTGCCTCAGGATGAGATCTCAGAGGCTGTGTGGGATTTTAAGACTCTTGGTGCTTGGAGATCAAAGTATGAGAGTAAAAGAGAAGCAGATGATGGGTTAGAGAAATTAGACTCACCACCACCATGATTATCTACCATTACCTCTTTTAAAGATTTGGTGGTATCGGTACAAGGATCTCGATACACCAGAGACAGACTAAGTGCTTTGGCCGGCAATTTCTTCGCAATCCTTTTTTGGTTCCTCTTCGCAAGAGACGGTGATTTGGATTCTGGCTTCCTTACCCAGTAAAACAGTGAACTTGGTAATCTAACTCTATACATTGTCTCACTTGAGTATTTACTAACGTTGGTTATGTTCAAAAACTTAGTAAAAGGTGCTTATGCATTATGTTTTGTTTGGCTAAGTTGATAGATTTCCTTCGGCAGATTTCAAAGTTTTTTCCTTTAGCTAGGATGGTGCAAGCTGTTTGAAACCATTTTCCCAGATATCTATGTATGCCAATTTTCCATAACTCCCGATCTAAACCTAACATTTCTTTTCTTTGTATAATAGTTTTTAGTTCAGATATATAGTCAATCGTTTCTGCTGTTTGTTTGATCCATCTGATTGTTTAGGTTTAGTCGTGTCTTTCCTCGTTTATATGAAATAACGTATTGGCTGATAGATAGACTACTTAACATGCATCTTCACCACATCTAGCCAATGAATCGATTCTTATATGTTGATTGGAAACTCACTGTTAATACTTTACGGCATAATAAATGTTGGAACTTGTTCGTTTACTGTTGTGATCCATAAACAATTCTCTGTAAGAAAGGCTTCTCTTTATGATATTAATTAAACTGTGTGTTCTATTGATATGGAACAACTTCTGTCTTTATTGGCTTCATACATCAAGGAAGTTCATCTTTCTCCTCTTTTCCTCCGATTACATTAATCCCCGCTGCTCTGAAATGCTGAAACTTTGAATGTTCGTGACAGGCCGGTGGTGTTAGCAAAGGTGATCTTCTCAGGATCTTTCTCTTTGATGAAGATATCTTTCACAGGAACCCAGATCATGAGCTCCTTGCTTTTGACTCCGGTAAGTCTCTTCATCCGGCGGTCCTCAACAAACGCAGTTATCTCCGTGTCATATATCACTTTACGACCTATTGCTCCGAATGTATGCTCAATCTTGCTTCTCATCCTCATCCACACAAACCCTTTTGTTCTGTTGTACCCAACTTCTGTCATATCCTTCAATGGCAGCAATCCTGTGGGTAGATTGATGAGAGCAAGAAGCTCCTTGGCTTTATCCAGACAAAGAGTTGGCTCACTGTAGCTCTCTATATCATCACTCTCATTTATTATCATCTCTCTTGTCGCCATAATAGATTCTTCACTTTCGTTTATTGTCGAGTGCTTTTACTCAGAAGACTTTTGGTTTCTTCGCTATATAGCAAGGTTTCTGTGGGTTTTATGATGTGTTTGATAACGTAAAATGGAACATGATATTTGTGTGTGATGAGCATTTTCAGGCCTCATTTTTTGCTGCATCAGAACCCTGTGATGATTAATTGTAGACGCAGAATCAGCTGTTACATAACATAGAATTGAATTTGTGGTATGTTTTTTTTTTTTGTTACTTTTTCAATATTATCTAGCTTCATCTGTACTTTGTTAAATGATTCCAGGCTTTGCTTCTCAGATTCACTTAAAAATGGGAATAATAGATTACAGTATCTTTGTGACCAAAAAAAAAAAAAAAAGATTACAGTGTCAGAGACTCATTTGCGTTCCCGGGCTTTTGTAATGGCTGCATCACAAGATTCACAACCCTTCAACTTCATAATTTTTTTTTTTTTTTTTGACCACCTTCAATTTCATCCCCTAAGGTACAAAATATATAATCAGAAATTCTACTAACTTCAAATATTTTGAGAAACAGAGTTTAAAGAGTGTATAAGAAGAAAGCCATAAGGATAACAAAAATATTACTTTGTTGGCGGGTTCGTCCATGGAGAAGTTGACGAGAGCGGCTTGCTTAGGTTTTCCTAATGATTGTAATTTAAAAAGGAAATTTTGGTCAAGAGTAATTATTGTAATTTTGTAATCTGTGTGATAAATGATATTTACATCTTTTGTTTTTGCATTATCATATCGTTAATGGGCTCAATGATCTGGGCCTAACTCTACCCAGACTATCGAGTTAATTGGCCTTTGTGAAGGCTTCGGGACAATTTTTGATTCTGATCAATAACGTCACGGTGGTGGTGTGATGAAAGTGATGACGAAGGTCGTCGAAAAATAAATAAAGGAAACCCCTGTTGCAAAATAAATAAAAATAAACATTATCTAAAGGATTATATAAGATGCCTCCCGAAAAGCCGACACAAATCTAGTGTTTCTTTCTCGAATCTAAAACGGCCAACACAAACTATAAAAGGCAAGGCACATAATGAAAACGAACATGCATATCCATTTGCATACGAATGTACACGAACATGCATATCCATTTGCATACGAATGTACACGTAACGCGTAAATGTGGCCATAATGTGGGTGCATGAAAATCACGTGACATTTAGAAAATGGGACAGTGCATGCATGTGTCCAATGACTCAGCTTCTGCAGGTTTCATGCTTTGAAAATTCAGATTTATCAGAATCATAGCTCGAAACACTAACGATAAAGTTCATGCTTTAAAAGTAAAATCTAAACTACTCATAAAATGCAATTGAAATATAGATTCCATAACGTTCACTGCCGCATATTGTGACCGCTCTTAGCTTGTATTATTCTTTTGTTTATATGTATCAGAGAGAGAGACCGACTATGATCTCGAAATTTATGCCTCTGCGTTTGCGTTTCTATGGACAAAAACTGTTACTTTTGACATAAAACATTTTTAGTTTTCCATAAAATATATTTAGAGAATGCAACCGCAAACGTCAAAATCACACGTCCATGCGAGAAATGTTTACGGTTATAATATTTACGAGAAATTTATTTAATATGGTCATAATTGTGGATATTCATTAAAAAAAAATATCTCACTAATAATGTAAATATATACACAAGCATACAAAATTACAAATGACTTATATATAATATACTACAGTGACGAAGTTGAGATTAATTGACTTAGTACAATACAATGTATGGGAAACTAGCTAAGTCTTATGACCTCCTGACCTTTCCTCAGTTATCAGAAGCTCAAAATTTTCGTATGAATAAGATTCATATATATATATATATATACAAACACTAATAATTAATTATTAAAAATGAAGTAGCCGTCAAAATTTCGTGCGGCATATGGGGTGTAGTTTGATTAGGCTTTTGAATGAGGTCATGGGCCACGTGATAGTATATGGGGTTTGGTTGGGTCGCATATGATACGACCAAGAATTTTATCGATTTGAAATGTAGTTCTATGCATTTACCTTTTTTTGTCGCCAACTTAAAAGTATTATTCAAGATATTAACTCAGCCAGAGCTACAGATAATCCCCAAAAAAGATAAATTTAAAAACTATTTGTAGTTTCGTAACTAATATATATGTATCTTGGCTATCTTTTAGTTTTTTTTTAGTTTATATAATGCATTATGTCCAATATTCCAATCATTTTTCACATCGTAATCAAATTGATAACGATACGAAGTATATATCATGAATGTTAAGCGAACTGAACAAATTAAAACCGCATAATTAAATTCAATCAAATAAAAATTTCAATTGATGTACATATATATGTAAATGGTGGGGAAATTATCTTTGATTCCGAAGATGATATCAATACGCAACCAGCTCTTTGTATAAAAACTTCTTTTTCGGTCTTGGCCTAATTAAGGGAAGCCTTTACATTTGAAACCTACACACAGGAGGAATTAGGGATGAACTCTGCACGTTTAAGAAGCAAGCAANTGTAAAGTAATAGAAATATATTTGGAAGAACTTGTTATGACATTGATTGTAGGCAACTGCCTTATATAGACGTTTACAAGATAGAGATAAACTCATACTAGATTCTATCTTTATCTCTAACTAAGATGATCATTATCCTAAATATATGAATATCTCTAACAGTTCTAGAACTCTCTAGAACCTTCTCTAATACTCCCCCTCAAGTTGAACCGTGTAAATTATACATGTTCAACTTGGACGATAAATAATTAAAACTTGTACTTTCCAAAATCTTGGTTGAAACGTCTGCCAACTGATCTTGTTGTACGTACGTTTCTTGTGGTAATAAAATGATCTAGAACAGCATCTTGCATACGATGATAATATACTCCAATTCTCCCCCTCAAGTTGGAAGGTGAAGATTATGAACATCCAACTTGGACATTAAACCCTGAAAAACACATACTTTGTTTCCAACCGAGGTAACTACAAAACTTTGTAGAACCAAAATAATTGAGATCACATCTCAAATACGAGATCACGTCTCAACCCAAAACACTAACAATAGAGATCACGTCTCAAAGAAATACCAAACAGAATCAAAGAGAACACGTCTTAGAGACTGCAACAATAATGATGTTTAAAAAAACAAAGTTTGAAAACACATCTCCCCAAAGATTTTTTTTTTTTTTTAAGAACAAACGTATAAAAATTCACAAACACATCGTCTGGTTCGTCTTCGTCCTCGGGCTCTCTCTCCATGATCGTTTTCGAACCAAAAAATCACAAAACTAATAAAGCGGAAATTAACTTTAACTTCAATCCTCTAGAATCGAAGGCTCTGATACCATGTAAAGTAATAGAAATATATTTGGAAGAACTTGTTATGACATTGATTGTAGGCAACTGTTTTATATAGACGTTTACAAGATAGAGATAAACTCATACTAGATTCTATCTTTATCTCTAACTAAGATGATCATTATCTTAAATATATGAATATCTGTAATAGTTTTAGAACTCTTTAGAACCTTCTCTAATATCTTCTTTTTCGGTTTTGGCCTAATTAAAGAAAGCCTTTATATTTGAAACTTACAAAGAGGAGGAATTAGGGATGAACTCTGCACGTTTAAGAAGCAAGCAAAGGTCGTAACCATCTCGGCATCCGAATATTTTGTATCTAAAATCCGAATATTCAAAATATTCCAATTAAATACGGCTGTTAAGATGCATTATCCTTCTGGACAGATATAAATAGTTTGAAATTTAAGTATAATATTTTAAATCTTATTGGAAAGAAAAATGAGAAGTTGAATAGAGTGTTACGTGTATGTGTGTGTAGGCGCATAGCGATAGAAAAGGGCACGGAATCTTTTAATGAGTTTAGTTTATGGGAAATTGGGAGAGAGACAAAAGTCTCTGTCGAAACACAATTCTGTCCAAAGTTACCAAAAATTGACACGATACATGGAAAGCCACGTCATCCGCTTTTACTTCACGCACCCTAGCTCTCCACGTGTCATCTTTTTCATCAGCTATTTCCCCTTTAATGCAGAAATAAAAACTTTTTGATAGTGAACTGACAAAGTCAAGATTATTTTTTTGTGATAATTTTAAAAGAAACTATTTATGTCTGGGGAGTGTTTCACTTTGACTCACTCACCTTATCAAAAATACTTTGAATCGATAATAAGGTAACACAATAAATAAATCGAAGTTATAGATGTTTTTTATTTTAAATGTAGTGCAAGTAGAACCGTTTATTGCAGTCGTAAATTTTTGTAGAACAAGTAACGTTATACGTAATAAAACTATCCTTGTAATTATTCTTATAATTTATATTAATATTAAAAAAACAACAATAAAACCAACGATTAAACTTATTGGTATATAACCAAATTCTTATAATCCCTTTCCAGTACAGAGAACTCGTTAGGGGGTAGTACTCCTTGCGACGTACGGGACTCATGTGATGATGTCATTTCTATTGCTAAACCAAAATTGTAGGATCATGCAACAATTGGATATATAGAATGATCTGATGACAGAGATCTTGCTCTTGAAACTTAAACAAAACATCGTTAAAAAAAAAAAACTAAAACAAAACATTAATATTGAATGTGCATATACATGCATCTTTGGGTTTATTGTTTAGTTTTCGTGTGGTTGAATTGCTTTTAGCTGAAAGCTGACCGGTCACATTTCCACGTTATCTACGGATCTACCTTTAGTGCAAGTTGGGTGGCCTCTTCCAGTTTGACTTCTCAATTCTACGAAATCCATTTTATCATCTGCAAATAAACTTTTCATTGTGTTTTCGTTTGCAACTCTATCCTCCACTTTCAAAAAAATGCAGATCAATCCTATCAGTTCTTGGTCAATTCGCAATATAACCCTCAGCTGTATCGATGACGTGGCAAAAATGGATGTCGTCTAAAAATTAGACGGATTGTAAAACGCACCGTTTCAAAAGTGATAAAAACAACAAGCAATTTTTTTGGGCCGAAAAACGACAAATAGTTTTAAAAAAAAAAAAAACGACAAGTAGTTAGCCATCTCCTTTCGCTTAATCGGCTCACATTTGTAGAGAGCATCGGTCCACAAAATAGGGCCTTACATACCCATTAGAACAACAACAACAGCTCGTACTCAAGGTGCTGGGCTGTTTGCAAACTACATAGACCAAGTAGAAAGAAACGTATTACCCGGTTAGCAACTGAGATTGGTTGATCTAGTAGGCTTGTCCAAACTGACTTTCATATGTATTTTGGTTCTTTTTATTTGTGACTCTACGACAGTGAAGTTTAATACTCCCTCCGTTTTTTAATTAAAAGATGTTTTAGAGTGTATTTTTATTTTAAAATAGTTGATGTTCTCAGATTTTTATGTAAAAATTAATTGTATTTTTGTTCTTTTGACTGTTTGAATTCTAACTCTTATTTTCGTATTGGTTCAACTGTTTTGCAATTGACAAAAAACATGTTTTATTTTTAGAGAATATAAATTTAATTGATTTCTTAATTTGGGTGCAAATTTCTAAAACATTATATAATAAAAAACGGAGGGAGTATTATAACTTAAAACGTTATAATTTATCAACAGTCACAATGCTTAAGTTTTCAAAGCCCCGTTAATTAACGTCAAATTAAGAGTTATACACGATCGATTCATTCGCACATACAATTTAAATACGTTTAAAAAGTTACAGTTTCATAAGAGTCTTAAAACATGGAATAAAGTTTCTTTCTGGCCATATATATACGTCTCTGATCCTTCTCATAATAAAATTTTAAACAAAAAATCTAATCCTGCAAAAATATGTACTTTTTTAATAGGGATTAATTAAAGATTATGGTGGTATGAGTTTAGTCACACAAAAAAAAACATGGTGGTATGAGCAATAGGAACACACTTCTAATTAAAATTTACTTATTGTTGAGCCCTTAAGACCACCTCCATTGGTCAATAAATGAAGGTGTCTTTAACTTTTAGAAATATAAAAAAAAGAAAACAGGAGAAAATGAGAGAGAATGGGTGTCCTGCAATAGACACTTAAGACCCCTAAGTCTACACATGTCAACTTCTAATTAGGAGATAAAATATGTTTTGTTTTTTGTTTTTAATTGCCAAGACATATCTCATTGTTTTTATTTGTTAAGACACTTGGCAGCGTATGAGGGATGTGGATGCTCTAATATCTAATGGTCAAAAACGAGCAAAGATTGGTCTTGACTCTTGAGTACTTTCCTCCACGTTTCAATCGACAAATGGCAAGTTCCAGAGGTACGGGACACTTCAAGATGTAAGGACCAATAAACACTTGTGTCTACGTTTCAACCTATATTTAAATAAACGATTCATACTTTATTATGTAAAAGTAAAGTAACCCGCTCAACAGTTAATGGATTATTGGATTATTGTTACTTTTTAGTGAAACAATGTAAATTAAAAGTCTTTATGCGAATGCTTGCAAATTCAATAACGAAAATTTATACACATGAGATATCTACTGATATCTTCTTAGTACTTAACTACTTATCTAACATTAAGATACCGTATCTATGACAAAAGGAATCCTAATTTTTGTTTAGATAAATAGTCGAATAAGATAT
The DNA here is from genome assembly GCA_020283515.1 of Alliaria petiolata. Taxonomy (NCBI): domain Eukaryota; kingdom Viridiplantae; phylum Streptophyta; class Magnoliopsida; order Brassicales; family Brassicaceae; genus Alliaria; species Alliaria petiolata. The sequence goes on from JAHZTW010000001.1 coordinate 61,701,676, forward strand.
AAACAGCTACAGGTTAGGAAGCTGTCATGCTCACAATTAATGTTCAATAAATAGATATTATACAATTATATATATAATCATTTTTTACGAAAATGATGTATATAATCATTGTTCATCTATTTTTGATGCATCAATTATTTTTTTCATCCAACAAATCATCAATGCATTCATTATTCAAAATCAAATTATTAGATCATCTTCATCAGCAGCAGCTTTTAAGAGTTTCTTAAGTTAAAAAAGTTAATAAACAAATCATTAATGTACAAAACTCGTAAGAAGCGATTTCTAAATAAGAAGTTTAAGAATTCTCTAGAACCCGCTACTTTTCAACCTCTTATTGGGTTGGATAATTCTTAACTTCTGATTCTTTCTCCATCTCTCGCTCGCCGTTTCCCCGCTCGCTTTTCTCCGATCGATTCCTTCTTCCTATGGCTTCAAGTCGCGGCTGGGCATAGAACGTTATGGTTTAGCTCTCGATTTCTCCATTGATTCCTTCTTCCTCCGGCTTCAAGTCGCCGGATCTTCCGGATTCCGGTTCACTTGTTTTCCTTCTCCCAAACCTACGCTTCATTGTTTTCTGATTTCGTGTTTCAGGTAAATTAGCTTCTGAAAATCGGATTTTGTTTCCTAATTCGTTAATAGATCAATATCTATCGTCATTATTGTCCGAAATAGCCTTTGCTGATTTGATTTTCTGAGTATTGCTGCTTGATTTTGTAGGAAGAGGCATATGATTGGTGTAATTAAGGATTTCCGGCGATTTGGTGGATCTGTGGAGAAATTTTTGAGTTTAGTATTGCTAAGAAACCTTTCTCTTTTGCTTATCGAGTTTGTGGATTAATGGTTGAAGGCGAAAGATAGGGCTTCGATGGGTTTGAAAGGATTGTCTTTTTCGTGAAGATGCGATTGTTGGAGGTTGCAAGTCATCTCATTTGTGTTTACGAGTTTGCAGGACTTTGGAAAAACGGAGAGTTTTGGCTGTTTTACTCTGAGAAGGTTTAGTCTTTTAGCATTTCAAGCGTGATTTTTGTTTGAGCTTAGAGATGGATGAAGAGGCTACTTGGATTTGGAGGACAAAGTTATCTCAAACTATTTCTTACCGTCTGAACTCGTCAAAGCTAGCCTCTCTCCCTATTAAGGTAAACCAAGAGAAGATGACTAGTAAGATGACTGAAATATCTGATTTTTTTTTTTCATTTTTTTGTAAAAATGCAGGCAACGGTAAACCTGTATGAGCAGAAACCCAAAGAACTTGCACCGGTTATTCCTGACTCTGCGCTATGGCTTCATTGTTGTAAGGCAAAAATCCATCCTCTCTTTTACTTCCCTTCTACTTTTTGGTGATGATTTATGGGTGAGTCTCCTTTAGGCCCATTTAACTATAGCTTATATCAAAGGGTTGGCTTCATTTGATCTTATCGTATTTGATCTCTTGCTAATGTTGTATATTTGATTACTAACTTTTGAAGGGACGTAATGTTGTGATTGAGCAAAGTTGGTTGCAAATGCTACTAATAATGTTGCTTTCACATCTATATGATAAATACAAGAGCCAAGGTTAGTTCTATTTAGCTCTCTCATAAGTGTAGTGATGATATCACATTGGCATCATCATTGATGGTTTGTGTTAGTTGTGGATCATTGATGGTTTGTGTTAGTTGTAGATCATTGATGGGTATTTTGTGTTACTATTTGATTAGGCGTATATCATAATTATATCATTCAATACTTAAAACACAAACCACAACTACCATATGTTCTATATATGCAACTCAAATAAAAAAACAAACCACAAACACACATAATCACTACTCTGTTCTCTTTCCTTCATCTGTGTGTAACTATACGAATCCATATAGTTACACACAAAATTTTGTTGACCTTTTACAAAGTCAACAAGATAGTTTTTCGCCAGTTATAGAACTAGGATCATCATAAGTCCCACTGTTTACTGATGATCCAAGCCTATATCAAGACACATCTTCGGAGCGTAGAGGAAGAAGGAAATGGACACCCACAGAAGATGTTGTGCTCATCAGTTCGTGGTTAAACACCAGCAAGGACGCAGTTGTGGGAATTGAGCAAAAAGCAGCAACGTTTGGGAAACGTATTGCAGCTTACTTTGCCTCAAGTCCTAAGTTTTTAGGTCTTCAACCGCGAGAGCCTACTCACTGTAAGCAAAGGTGGCAGAAGATAAATTACATTGTCTGCAAATTTGTTGGAGCCTATGGGGCTGCAAAAACTCAGAAAACTAGTGGCCACAATGACGATGAGATTCTGAAATTGGCTCACTAGATCTTCTACAACGATCAAAAATTCAAATTCAACCTTGAGCATGCATGGATGGAGCTTCGTAATGACCAGAAATGGTGTGCTTCTTTTAATACTAAAGTTGGTGGAAACTCAAAAAGAAGGAAGTGTGAGGATGGTACTGCACAATCATCAAGCTCTCACACAGTTAGAGATGTTGAGGATGAAGCTATGGCTCGTCCTATTGGTGTGAAGCAGCAAAAGGCAAAGGTAAGAGGAGTATGAGCAAGAAAAGTACGGTGGAAAGTGAAGCCACTTCTCTGGTGGAATTTTAGAGCATGTGGGCTATAAAGGAGAATGACTTAGCCATTAAAAAAAGACTGTTTAAGATTGCACTTCTTTACAGTCTCTTGGGGAAAAAAGAACCAATGTCTGAGATGAAATTAGCTCTAAAGAACAAGCTAATCACTGATATGTTGTCAAATTAGATAAACACTTGACAGTCTCTTTGTATCAATGTAATTTGTATGTTTCTTGAGTTTGGGCAGGTGATATTACGGCTTGTGCATGTTGCTTTTGGTGTTGGTAGGACGATAGCTATTGGGATGGTTTTTGGTGTTTGTTAGGACGATAGCTATTGGGATGGTTTTTGGGTTAGCTTTTGTAATAGTGATGGTTGTTTTTTCAGATGGTTTATGGGATAGCTTCCGAATTTGTTTACGATTTGTTCTCACTTTTGTAATGCTTGTTCATCAAACTCTTATGTTATGGCAGTCATTGTTAAATGAATGAACCAGTTTAATTATTGCAGATGGTTTAGCAAAATCTGCTCTTCTTAATTTAGCCAATCTGGCTATGTATGAACCGGTTTAAATTTTAATTAAAAATCAGAAGTTGACCAGAGTTACATCATTCATGCAATCTTAATTGTTATACACATGTACATATGTACTTTAGAAAGATGAATGAACCTTCATATTCTGCATTAAGTGGTAGATAGAAATAACTGGAAATGGTCTCTTGCTTTAGTTGAGCAGCCTGGTTTTTTTGTCTGAACTGATTTCCTTCCTTTATCTGATTGTTTTGCTGTTTGATCCTTGATGTTTCACAACAGACTGCAAAGTCTTCATGGGTTATCTTAATCTGTTCAGTTTCAGGATTGTTGGCATGGCTGGTATCGGACAAGACCTAGTATTGGTACTGCTCTGTTCATTATGGCTTATGGATTGGTAAAACAAGCCAATCAAGAAGATTTGAATCACATGTTAAAGCTTGCTCCGATCCATCTCTTGGTAAACTTTATAATTTCATTGTCATTGATGTTTAAATTTGTAATTTTGTTGGTCATTAGGCTTAAGATAGAGATGCTGCTAAAATGAGAGACATAATCAAGCTCATTGTAGACGTCAAGCTGGAAATTGATCTTTGTGTGGACATTTTGCCTTTAATTGCTCTCTTTTTCTCAATTTCCTCTTCAAGAGTCTTCAATCTATTGTGACAAGAATCCTTCACCAATCGAGATGAAACTTCCTTATTGATGAATAAGTGTTTCATAGCTAGTTTTGAGATTTTATGTATTATTCTCTCCTCCTTCACGAGAGTGTAACTCATAGAGCAATAAATTCATCACAAAAGTAGATTTGACTTCTTTGTTGATGAAGAAATGTTGCACAACTAGTTTTAAAATCACATCTATTTTCTCTCGAGACATCATATATGTTTTAAATTTCATTAAATGCAATGTATTTTAGATTTTATTAAATGTATTATGTTTATGATAAATTAAATTTTTAAAAAATAAATTTTTTATTCTTAAAAACCTCATTAAGGATTCTACTATAATAAATATTTTAAAATATGATGATGCAAAATTTATATTAAAAAATGGTTAAGAACCCCATTAAAATCTCCATCTATGAGTTTTAAAGAATTTTTAAAATATATTAAACAAAGAAAAATTATTATAATAATGAATAAGTTCTTAAAAACTTTGAGTGAGTTTCTTTAAGTTTTTAAGAACTCTATTGATTATTTTAATAATTTATATTTATTTAATATATCTTACGAAACCCTTTAGAAACCATGGATGAAGATGGATTGCGTGCTCATGTTGATTGAAGCTATTCATCGATTATTACCTGGATGCGTTACTCATCAATACAATCCATGTCATTTAGAAATTAAGTATGTTAGAAAAATCTATTATCCAAAATTAAGCATGTGTTTAGTTAGATTTGCAATTACGCCATTGGTTGAATTTTTTTGGGACCTATCAATGGATTAAAGGATTACATTACATAGATGTGATATTCTATTTGTTACACAGAATAGTTGTTTTCTTTTCATTTATGTAACTAATGACGTTTGAGTCTTTTATGCACTTGAAAAAATTTGATGAAAATAAAATGAGAAAGACAATCACAAAGAACGAAGGAGAATAATAAGTCGACATCAATTAAACTTTACATATGCCACTAACTCGTAACCCCCAATGAATCTTTAACTTCCATGAGTGCCCATATCTTTCAAATTTCTTTTTTACAATTCCCTCTTTTTTTTTTCTTTTTTTTAATGATTCTCAGTTTCTCACCACCTATGTTTTTTGTTCTCCTTTTTGTTCGAACAAAAGGAAAAGGTGATGGTATGTCTACACGAACTTCTGATAACATTTCATAATTCGAGTCACTAGAATATGGAATAATATATAATCCTTCCGTTTCACAAATAGTATCATTTTGCCTATTGATTTTTGTTTCACAAAGAGTGTAACTTTATGTTTTCAATGCAATTTTTTAAACTAAATCTCAGTTTTATCCCTACTATTTTAACCTATTAATTGGAGAGAGAAACTGATTTAGTGTATTAATAAAAGGCATAGAATAGATTTACAAATTTTTCTTAATTTGTGTGAAAAATGTCAGAATGACACTTTTTGTGAAACAGAGGGAGTATTTGAGAAAAATCATAAGAACATTTCCAATCATATTCTAAATTTAGTGGCAAATTGCATTTTAAAATAAAAATCAATTTCAACCCTATCTCATTTTCAATTGGAAAATGGTACTCCCTCTGGATTTAAAATATTGATGTTTAGCACTTTTCACACATATTAAGACATAAAAATTGTTTACTTTATTAATTATTAATTATTTACTTTTTAGTTACTTTTTGGTTTTCCAATACAGTTGTACCAATAGAATAAACCTAAAACTAATATATTAATTATTATAATGCAAAACATCAATCTTTTAAAAACAAGAGAAAAACCAAAACATCAATCTTTTAAATCCAGAGGGAGTATTTGATTCTAAATATGCAACCATATCATTTCATATTTTATTTTGTAATTGAATTTTTTATTTATAAAATAGTTCTTTAAATTTTATATACTTTTACTTTTAGAGTTATAAATAATTATTTTGATGATGATTTCTTCTTAATGATGATTATAAATATTAAATTACTCTAATGTCTAAAATTAAAATACAAATAACATAAATATTTAATAGAAAATATAATGACATAATAATAAATTTAAAATATTTAAAAAGTACGAAAATTAAAAATCATAATTTATGGAAGTTTTGAAAAATAAAATAAAAAATAGACCAATTTGTAAATTTTGAAGAAAATATATATAGTTAGCTATTAATAATAAAAAAGAAAAAGAAAAATATGCTTAAAATATTTCTTTTGAAATAGAAAATAGAATAATACTCCCTCCGTTTTGATTTAAGTGTCATTTGGAGAAATTTATCTGCAATGTAATTGGATATATCTGGATGTGTTTTGAGTTTAATACATCCATATACATTTTCTCCAAATGACACTTAATTAAAAACAGAGGGAGAATATTAGAAAGAAATCCAATTATATTTTGTAATTATTACATTTTATAATTATTATATTTTGGAATGAAAAATATAATTATACATTGCATCAGTGTAACCATAAGTTGCGACTCGCTCAGTAATTTCCCATTATTTATTATTTTATTAGTTCATATTAAAATTAAAGTAGTTTTATCAAATGGATGACAATGTCAGTGAAGCTATATAGTTGTTTCAATCATTTGTACAATTGGTTGCCAAAAAAAATCATTTGTACTTATTGATATAGTATATACTATTGTGACTTTAGAAATTTTATTGAATCATATATAAAGACGATCCAACCCATTAATTTAGGGACCTCCATTACTTATTGTCACTTATTGTTTACAAATATATACATGTTGTCACGTTTATAAATATAGCAACTACTCCGTTTAGAATCACCACGTGCCATGGTAGGCTAATTTTCCGTTTCAGTTCAAATGATTGAGAAATTGGCTACCGTCAAATAACAGGATCATCAACAAAATTGGTAGTTGATTCTAGTTGATAAGTAATATTAATTTAAATACAATTATGTTCGTTATAATTTATCCGAATCATGTCCGAATTTAAATCTCGTTTGAAATTATTGCAAGTCCGATCAAAAAATTATTCTGAAACTAGGAAGAATATGGAGCTTATAAGTTAGAAAGTAGAAAGATCTAAAGAAAAGTACTCTAAGATTTAGTTATTTTGAAAATTGATCAAAAGTTTACTAACGATTATTGTTTTTATTATGTGCGGAATAAGCATCCACTATTAATGATAATGACGTAAATTCGTGCAAACCTATAGTTGAAATACGTACTTTAGCATTTGTTTACAGTCTAGCTTGCATGATATACGTTTTCCGTTTTTGCAAATGGAAATTCTTTAGTAATTATGTAAAAGATTTTTATTGAATTAAATATTATATTTCAGTAAAATTTATATGATTAATATTTTAATATACATATATACGTTTTCAATATTTTTTATTCTTATATTTTTAAAAACTGTGTTGAAATGTTTCAGTTTCACGTATCCGTTTATTTTCTATACAATCTAGATTATAGCGAGGTTTGAATAATGATGCAAGCATTGTTTTAACATCCATCAGTCATCACCACCAAAAAATTACATGGATAAACTATGCAAACGGCGGTAACGAATTGGAGAATAAATCACACTCACTGTGACCAAAACGAGAGTTGATCAATTTCGATTGTTTCTCCATTTTATCATTGAAAAGTCAGAGGATAGATCTTAAGTCAAAAGCAAACTAGATTGAACGACAGCGAATTTTCATTTTTAACATATGCAAACTGAAAAAAAAAGAGTAACTAAAAAATCTGTGTTTGTTATTTTCCACAAGTTAATCATCTTATCTGAGCCCTTTTTATATAAAAAAAAAATCATCTTATCTGCCAAATTTAAGAAATGACAGAACTGATTAGAGGTCATGCTCATCATAATGATATGTGCTACGGGTTCAATTATTCAGCCGACTTTTGTTTTCCTTCTCTTTTTGACATAATAACATCCGACTTTATTTAATCTGTACGATTATTTCTCTTCCGAACCCAAACAAATTGGTTCCCATATAAAGTTTTCATAATTTTATATCAAGATAAATAACGAAGAATAAATGTCATTATAAATAACCTTAAATGCCACCAAATGATTGCTACATCACTTTCCAGATGTGGTAAAGAAAAGTCCATATCAATTTGACAAAAAATAAAATAAAAATAAGGTGAAAATTCAAAATCCATGTCTACATTTTTTTTTGTTTTTGAAACCAACATAAAAACTTTTTATCCACTTACAATTTTTTTTTTTGGGCATGTCTACATTTTGAATTTGATGATATTTTTATTTATGTTTCGTTAACAATAATGTTTTGAAATCTTACATTTATGTTAAAATCTATATATTATTTGAGATTTAACATAGTTGTAAGATTTCAAAAAAACTTTTTCTTGGATATTCATAGAAAGGAGACTGATAAGAAATTAATTATGTCCTAATGATTGTAAAAGATGGGTGCACCAATTATTTGCGATGCTACGAGAACGTGGGATTGAACAGGGTAAGGATAAGGATGTTTTTATTTATGTAGTATATATGTTTTATGACAAAAATAAAATAAAATAAACGTGTAAAAAAGCTGGTGGCCTTGGGCCTCTCTGATGCTTTGTTCTTCAACTTCACCATCCTTACACCTACGACCTCCCTACAATTTAGATCTCATAATGTAGGCAAAGGGGATATTTATCTTTTTAGTTTTTACATAGAGTGGTGAAGATTATGTTTTTTTTTTTTTGAACAAGGTTTGTGGTGAAGATTATGTTGGTCGGTTTCGACGAGAGACAATCATCTACGTCCATAGGACTTAGTGTTAGGTTTTTGGGTGAATTTGTTGAATGACCATAATAAAAACAAATATTAACAAACTAACCAAATGGTTAGAGAGAGATAGAGAGAGAAAAGATTGGTTTTTGATTAGTTTGTAGGTTTTTGGTTGTTTTATGCTTATTGAGTTAATTTTCCTTAGTTTTTTTTCGATTATTATTGACGTTTTTTAAAAAAAAATAAAGGGTGATTCAGAAGGTAACGGGACATAGATTTCACTCATATAACTTTGGCAATCTCTATCCAAAATCTTTTTTTTTCCATCTAAAGTTTATTACCAACATGAAATACAAGGTAGAATACATTGTGAAATACACGATATGATAAGCTGAGAAATACATGAAACAAACTAACGCTAAAGACAGAAGAAAGAAGATACACTTGAAAACAAAGGAAAGCGCGGAGAAGAGCAATAGTCACGGTACTACAAGCTCACAAAACAATGTCCAATCCGGGAAACACCGCGAAGAAGAGAAACTAATTACGACGATTAACATAACCACTAAAACCACGAACGGAAATCTAACCTTCTAACCATCTAATCTTCATCCTACAGAGCCTAAAACACGAACTTATGCATCCCCACACGAGGTTAGCCTTACTAAGAGCGGAATATGGAAGACCAAAGGAGAAAAATGCTTATTAAAACACACTGAGAGGCGATGGAAAAAGGACTAACACAGATTTACCGAACTAAGAAAAAGGCTAATCGAAGAATACCCAATCCGACAAACGCCTACGAACACACTTTCCCAAGAAAACTAGCGCAACAAACAAACTCCTAATTAGCGATAGACCAAACAAACTCCTACAAAGATTCGCGTTGATAGAAAGAGGAGAAATCCGATTTGAAACCGTGGGCCTGACCAACCCAAACAAAGGAAGAAAGGATCCTCTTCCGCCAAAGAAGGAACTAGACCAACAGAGAGATAACATAGATCTGAAAAAATACCAGAGCATCAACCGCTAGACAAACACCAACTCCGCCCTCAGCCAGCCAATAGATCTGGGAACTTCAGACACGGTGGAGACCAGATAAACCTCGACGCGCCACCACGCACCTCCACACCGGAAAACCACCTCTTGCTTCACCGAAACAGAAACATCCCGATCCGACCATAAGCCACCGTTCAAAACCGTAGACTCGCCTCCACCACGCTCAGAGGCTTCAGGACACTGCCTGGAAACCGGAGCTGTCGAGAGAGAACACCACCCGAACTAGATCGGAAAACCCTCTTCCGAAACCCAGCGAAAATCCGACAGAAAACCAGAAAAACAACAACTAAAACGGGAAGGAAAGCAAAACCCGACCAATCCCGGAGCTGGAGAAGCCTCCGGCCATCGGCCGGAACCCACAGCAAATCCCTGTTTTTTCTCACTCACAGTCGCAGTCGCACACCGAGCGGCTAGGGCGTTTTCCTTTTGCTAGACGGTGAACTTATTTACGGCAAAAAAAAAAATATCTAAAGTTGACAAAAATTACTAGTTAATGACTCAAAAAAAATGTAGTTCGAAAGTATTATAATTTTATATCATCTGTTATAATTATGCTACTAGGTGATCGACGCATCATGTGCGAGCTATAAAATATTTTTTAGGTTCAATATATAATTATATTGTATATTGAAGTTGATCTATTTGTATATAATTAATTATGCATTAATAATAACATTATATGAATATTTAATAATAAAAAATAATGATAAATCAAATGAAAAATGTTCTAGATTTCAATAGAAATTAAAGATAAAAAGCCATTAATCAAGATTTTAAAATACTTCCTTAGATAAAAAGTGTAAATATGATAACTAAATAAACTGAAAAATAATAATTTTTATGGTTGGCCTGCAG
>JAHZTW010000001.1:61712320-61759311 GCA_020283515.1 Alliaria petiolata
TTCTAAACAATAAAAAAATCAAAAAAATCAAAAAGGATGAGAGAGAGAGCAGAACCGGTTCTGATTATAGAGTTTTTAGAAACTGTCTCTAGCCACGTGTCACCATATGATTAGTTTGTCTTTTAAAAAGAAAATAAAAATTAAATAAATAATATCATTATATTAAAATATTATTAAATTAAAAATTAGAGACTTATTTTTAGAATCTTAGCGTTGGAGATGGCCTTAGAGTAACATGGATACCCGTAGCTACCCTAAAATTTTCAGAGTTTTTTGTGAACTACCCTATTGGTACTAGAGTATTTTTAGGGTTTTTAAAATAATGATTTTTATAAGAGGGTTTTTTTAAGGTATGGTTTGGTTATGATAGAGTAGTACCATCATAATATCCCTGCCCCTGGCTCCTACTAGTTGTTATTTAGGGTTTTTAAAATAATGTTTTCTATAAGAGGGTTTTTTTAAGGTATGGTTTGGTTATGATAGAGTAGTACCATCATAATATCCCTGCCCCTGGCTCCTACTAGTTGTTATTTAGGGTTTTTAAAATAATGTTTTCTATAAGAGGGTTTTTTTAAGGTATGGTTTGGTTATGATAGAGTAGTACCATCATAATATCCCTACCCCTGGCTCCTACTAGTTGTTATTCGCCACTTTAGTTTATTTTGGAAACAATGAAGATAGTATTAGAGCAAGCCCAATAGAGAACTCATGTTGAGTGTCTTCGATATATTTTAATATTAAATATAATATTAATTTAAGTTAAGAACTAAGATACTCAAAAAAGTGTTTTATTTTAGACATTGTTCTTAAAAATAAGATACCTAAATCATTTGTTTATTCAATTTTATTATTAAGAACCTTACTTAAGACACCTAAAAATCACCATTGGGGTTGATCTTATGTATCAGAATTGATAGTATACAATACATGCAACAATCAAGCTAGCTATTTTTCTTTTATATGTGGATTTTTTTCCGGTTGTGTCAATATTTTTAAGAACGGCAATAATATTTTTAAAGGGTTTTCTTATTTTGTCAATAACTATAAGTTAATTAAAACAGTTTGAAAATCCAAAACTAAATTATTTTTGAAAGGCCTACTAAACATTCGTAATCACATTACAGTCCGTTAAAAAAAAAACTACGACCGAAGAGGCAAAAACAATTTTTATTGAGTGCAAGATTTGATTATCAAGATTTACAACTGTATCTATGGACACAATTTTTTGTTTAAATATATATCTAAGAGTTCCCCCTCGTATAGTCTGATTTAAACCTAGAATTTGCAATGTCTATATTTTTGAACTTTAACTAATCCCTAAAACGGTAAAATAATTAATTCCAAACCTATATTAAAATATAATTACATCCACTTAGATATTACTAGTAACTGCACGTCGGAGAGAAGCTTGGCCGCCAAGACTTGGCCACTGAAGATATGTCGACTTCCCTTTGCTTTACCTTTCAACTCTAATGAGTATATATATATATAACCTTATTCAACTCTATAATATTAATATGTATGCCTATGTTAATTATCATATCAATAATAATGATTCCTGTAAAATATTTTTTCTTTTGAAGAGAGGTGGCAATTGTTTTTTCTACAGTTTGAATCTCACCCAGCGCCAAATTTATAACGCTCTCTTTTTTTTTTTTTTCATGTGTATAAATTGACGTTAGGAAAAATACATTTTATAGAAGACTTTGCTTTTGAGTTTTATCTTCAAAACTATCTATCTCAGTAAATTGATTTGTTTTTTTGTAAATGCTTCTGGTTACGTTCTTTATTGTTTTTTGGTCACATTTTTTTTTTAACGAAAACATAAAAATGGAAGTTATACAAGAAAAAAATAACTATTTATAGAAAACTTTGCTTTTGTGTTTTATCTGAATCAATATCTTCTTGTTGTAAATGCTTATGGTCACGCTCTTTTTTCCTGTGTTTGGTCACAATATTTTCTTAAGGAAAACGCAAAACTGGAAACTATACAAATAATCTGAAGAAAAAACATTATTCGCTCTAGGAATTTGTATCTATAGCTTTAAGTATACGTTGACCAAAAACACAGATAAAAGACCAAATATATACTATTATTGTCAATGTTTTGAAACCCGACCCGAACAGCAAACCAGAATACCTATCGGGTCACCAGGTTTCCGGGTTTATCTGGATCGAGCCGGTTCGACCGTGGATCAACTAATTTATAAAATTTTATATAATATATATATACTATATAGTTTTGAAAATATAAAAATAAATTAGATATAAAAATATTCATATCATGTTTAACAAAACAAAGATGTTCAATAACAATAATAAAATATTAAAATAATTAAATATTTTAAATTCAAATTTAACCAAACTAAATAGTGAAAGATATTAAAAAAATAGAAAATCACAGCAACCAATCGTGATTATCCTCATGGTCATTTTTCTCATATTCTTCAGGTGGCATTGTGAAGTCTTCTTCAAAATCTAAAGAAAAAAAATCACATAATTTAGTCAATATATTACATACAACTAAAAGATAAATGATAAAGTTTACCATTAGAATTTTTCGGATTTATCTCTCCATTATCTTTGGGATATTCTTCAGCAAGAGCCTTCTCTAATTCATTATAATTATGTTCACCTGATTCTTCTTCTTCTACGATCCAAAACTCGGTTTTATCAATAGATTTATAATCAACATTATCATACGATTTTTTTTTTAGTCTTGTACATTACAAAACATGTAAGCAATTTTTTTAGACACATTAAACACTAAAATTAGTGAAAGATTACGTTTATTAAAGGATTTAAAAGTTAAATTGGCGGTTCACCCAGGTCAACGGATCAGCGGTTCACAGTTTAACCGCAGATTTTTCTGAATTTTGGCGGTTTTAAAAGTAGCGGATTTTAACAGTGGAACCGGACCGGAATAGTGACTGAGTCGCGGGTTAACCGGGCGAACCGGCCGGTCCGGTCCGGACGTGAAAACATTGATTATTGTTACAAATGTATAAAAAGGTATCTTCTTCCATAGCTTTTTCTTACATAGAAGACTTTATACTATATTTTTGAAATCGTGAAATTGTAGAACCTTTTTGAGTCAATAATTAATTAAGAAAAACTACGACCCGTGATTCTTTTCTTTATTTGTCAACAATCCATACGCGTGATTAGTCAAAGTAAAATGGAAAAAGAAAAATACATAAAACAGGACCATATGAATACCATTTTCTCACTATGCCAACTTCGATTTCATAAACCCAAATTAGTAAATAAAAACAAAAAATTCCACGCTGTATTTCCATGTGTGCTGTGAGATACAAGAATAGACTCGACAGTCGACATGTAAGATAAAATAAATATGACCAAATAATCATATAATATGCCGGAATTAAAAAAAAAAAGAGGAATTTGATTTAAAAAAATATTCCTATTTTATACATATAGAAAGGCCTTTTCCCCTTCCCCCACAAGCCACTCTCTCTATAAATGCCAAGCAAAATAGCTTCTTCGATAGTTCATAAATCATAACAACTTCTTTTTCTCATTCTTCTTCAATCTCCATTCTCCACCAACTTTTATTTTTATAAAGATTTTGCAATCTTCAACAAACTTACCCACCTCAAAAAAATTAAGTGTCAAACAACAAAAGCCAAGCATGGTGGTTTTGTCACAGCCAATCCCTTTAGGTAACCACATCTCCGTAATACCAACCTACAAACCGGTTCCGGTTCTTACTTCACAATCAATCCCCGTGGTGGACCTAACCGACCCAGAAGCCAAAACCCGAATCGTGAAAGCCTGTGAGGAGTTTGGATTCTTCAAGGTCGTAAACCACGGAGTCCGACCCGAACTCATGACCCGGTTAGAGCAGGAGGCTATTGGCTTCTTCGCCTTGCCTCAGTCTATGAAAAACCAGGCCGGTCCGCCTGAACCGTACGGTTATGGTAGTAAACGTATTGGACCAAACGGTGACGTGGGGTGGATTGAGTATATCCTCCTCAACGCTAACCCTCAGCTCTCTTCTCCCAAAACCTCCGCCGTTTTCCGTCAGACACCACAAATTTTCCGGTAAGAATAATCTCATTAACATTTCTTTATAAAAGTACCAAAGAACATATATTTTTCAAGTAACATATATTTTTCAAAAACATTACGTTTACATCACTGCTTTTCTTCATACATTTCAAGAAACAGAGCAGTCGCCTTTTATCTTCCCCTTTTTTCTTTTTTCAATCAAATTCAATGTTTCTAAAAACGAATGAGAAAGTGACAATCAATGCGTCACTAAATTTTTTTAATACTCGTGGTCATGGTATAGAAAAGTTAAATCTTTTTTTTTCGGCAGTAAAGTTAATCAGTTTCGATTTATTTTCCACTTAAAAAGTAGAAACAGAGGACTCTGTTTTACACTGTTTTTCCCCCATCCCCTGTTTTATTATCTTATCCCTTATTTCTAGCAGAAACAATGAGCAACTAACAAAATAATTCTCTTACTAAGGACCCAAATGGGGTAATCCATTGCATTTTCTATGGAAAAAAAAATCCAAAATTTACTCTTGTTTCTTTAAACCTTGTGGTACTCTGTTTCTGAATCTGACCGTTTGAGAGTGAAAAAACAGAGAGGCGGTGGAGGAGTACATGAAAGAGGTGAAGGAAGTGTCGTGCAAGGTGTTGGAGATGATGGCAGAAGGATTAGGGGTCGAGCCAAGGGACAGTCTGAGTAAGATGGTGAGAGACGAGAAGAGTGACTCGTGCCTGAGACTGAACCATTATCCGACGGCGGAGGAAGAGGCGGAGAAGATGGTGAAAGTAGGGTTTGGGGAACACACAGACCCGCAGATAATCTCAGTGCTAAGGTCCAATAACACGGCGGGTCTTCAAATCTGTGTGAAGGATGGAAGTTGGGTCGCTGTCCCTCCTGATCACTCTTCTTTCTTCATTAATGTTGGAGATGCTCTTCAGGTCCCTTTTCCTCTCACTCTTTCTTTCTTTCTTTTTTTTTTCCTTTTCTATAAATAGAAAATCATCAGGTTTTTGATAATCTTTTATGTATTTAAGATTTGATGGTCGTGTTTGAGCCATTCTTACAGTTTAACTGGCTGGTCAAACCTAGAAAAAAAAAAGTATTTTCGGTTCTTTTATCTTAAGATATTATTTTTCACTTAAATTCAGTAAGTGTTTTTTTTTTCTTATATAATTTGTGTTTTTTTTGTTGCTAAATTCTGATGTCAAGAGGGAGTGTCTGAGACAAATATTCTCACATGGGATTTCTTCTCGTCTCTTCTTTTGGGAAAAAAATGTTTTTAAAAATAAAAATATAAGAAAATTGGTTTTGGAGTTCCTTTTTCTTGGGTGTTCGTCTAAAAAATCTATTATGTAGACACTGAACCTCACGTGACAATACTATTTACATGATGGGCATGTATGAATATATATATTCTTTTATAAGTGCCATTTCCAAAAAAAAAATATATAATTTTTGGAAATGGCACTTATAAAAGAATATATATATTTTTTGTGTATAAACTTTATCCTAATTCCTAAATTTGACTCCTACAACATTTTCAAAGTCTGATTTTTCCACTTATTAACAATACCCGGTGATTACAGGTTATGACAAACGGGAGGTTTAAGAGTGTTAAACACAGGGTCTTAGCCGATACAAGGAGATCGAGAGTTTCGATGATATATTTCGGAGGACCACCATTGAGCCAGAAGATCGCGCCATTGCCATGCCTTGTCCCTAAGCAGGAGGATTGGCTTTACAAAGAATTTACTTGGTCTCAATACAAATCGTCTGCTTACAAGTCTAAGCTTGGTGATTATAGGCTTGGTCTCTTTGAGAAACAACCTCTTCCGACTCGTAGGTCTAATGCATGAGACTAGTCGTCATGATGATCCTTTGTATGATAAAAAGTCAAAAAGAAGGAAATGGATAGTGTTTTGAGTTAGTTTTTATTTTTGGTATGTTTTTATCGTTAGGCACAATAGCATTAGGCTTTGCTTAGAGTTTGACCCAACGAAATCTATTTGTATCCTCTCGTCTTCTTGTTCTTTTCCTTTTGTCTTGTTTTGTTTGCATTGCTTGGAAATAAGACGTAAAGAATCAAGTGTTTATTTTTGCCTTGTTTTGTTTGCCTTACTTGGAAATAACTAATGGCACAATAGTAACATTAGGCTTCTCTTTATGATTTCATTTACCGTTTGATTCTTTCTTCTTTTTTCCATTTCCCACCACAATTTCTTTTGCTTTCCTTTTACTTGGTGAGTAAAATATAACAAAATGAGTTGTTATACTTAAACCTGAATTTACATTTTAACAAAAAACAATAAAGTGTTCCACTTTATGTATGACCTCACTGTGTCCTTATCCAATGAATTTATGATATTTCTCTTTGCTTTTCTATATTTGTGGTCTTCATCGTTAAACATATGGAATTGAGCTTTGTGTTAAACATGTCTTTTTTAATAGCTTTATGATGACGCCAAAGCAAATAGCTTTAATATGAGGTGACAAACGAGACTTATATACTGTATAGTATAAAATTGATGAAATAAATAGATTGACTTTACTTTTAACTTTAAGCAAGAAACTAAAAATTGGTGAAGTTTCAGAGTAAATGACAGTGAATCCATTGGATCGAAAAAGACATATATATCCATAATCCATTGCTTGAGTTGACAAAAAAAAAAAATAGAGCATCCATAATTGATAATCCACCGTGTAATAGGTAAGTAACTTGTGTTAAAGTCTTCCGGTCAAAAACCATCAGATTTCTCACGTAGAGATTTAATGCTTATCCTATACCTTTTCCTGCTTTTTTAGTTCCTTCCACAATGTGTTATTTGTTTAATTCCCACTATGTCTAATACATTACATCTTTCGGTAGAAGTTAGAACCTGTTTGTTCAACTACTCCCAAATTTAAAACAAATTCAAAAATTTATAAAGTGTATTTGCAATTGGTGGTATGTAATAATACCAAAATTAGTTCTCTCACATCAAGTACTATTTACTATGGTAAGTTATATATCAAAACCCTATTTTAACCTTATTTTTATAATTTAATTACATTTTCTAACATGATAACCTTGTCTTGCCAACAACACAGATAACGATCGTATTTTAAATGATAACAAAGTTATTTACTTGATTATTTATATAATTTTGTTAAGTTAACCAAATTAGTTAATAAATAATTTACATTTTCTATAATATAATAATTAGTTAGCATGATAATTTTCATATTATCGTGTTTTCTATATTTATGATCTGATAATTCAATTAACATAATAATTTTATTTATATAATAATTCAGTTAACATGACAATTTATGTCTTTTATAGTATGATAACTGTTTTAACATGCTATTTTTACACGATATGCTAAATGGTTAACACGTTAATTGCATAATAATCATGTTAGCTAGTGATTTAACGCTAAATGAACAGTATTTTCGATAATGGTATTTTTCGTAATTAAACAAAACAATAAGGATATTTTGGATTAAAATTTATTTCTCTCTGTTAATTACTTAATTTTCAGTTATCTATTACTCTTTACTTAATTAATTGGTCAACCATGTATATATATTAAAATCACTCATTTATAAATCATATGAGTTATGATTATGGATATAATCTATAACACAAGGTATAATTATTTTATGTAACAATAACAAATACCAATATATTTAGAAAACAATAAAAAGAACTGACTGTTAAAAAAGATGGTTTATTTATTGAATGTGATTATTAAAAGATAATAGTACAATAAAATACTTAAGATATAAAAAATAATAGAATTAAATATATTAAAATAGAATTAGAAAAGTGAGAAAAATATTTTGTTAAACTTTTTATTAGTTTACTCTTTAATAAAAATAAAATAAAACAAGATATATAAAATCAAAGAAATACGAGTATTAACGTGAGGGACTATTAGTAGAAGAATGACGATTACATCAGTGTGACACATATTTAGTTGAATTTGTCGAGACATTTTAAATATTTAGAAAGACGATTAAGATTTCTATTTTTAAGTAATAATAGTTGTTTTAAATTAAGAGTTTTTTTTATAAAAATAAAATAAAAAATTGTGTTACATTTAAATAATTGGAAAAAATTAAGTGGTGACCACAGAGAAAAAAAGAAAGACAGGTGCTCGGGTTCTTACAGCTTTTAGAACGGTACAAAACACAACAGAACTGTGCGGTTACTGTCGTAACGTCGTTGGTTATGACTTTTGTTCAGGAACCAAAACCCATTTTTATTTCACTTGTTCCTTCATTATACCAAAGTATCTAAGGGGGTGTTATTGGTTCTTGTATTTTAATGGATTTGGAAATCCAAACCAAATTCAGTGTTATTGGTTCTATGATTTTAAAATTCATATTAAAATCCAGTGTTATTGGTTCTATGATTTTAAAATATATAGTGAAATCTAGTGTTATTGGTTCTATGATTTTAAAATCCAAGTATTATAAAGATTTGAGTTTTTATTGGATTTGAATGGATTTAGAAGAATTTTCATGACTAAAATACAAATACTCTCACGTGGGGTTATTGGTTCTTATATTTTAATGAATTTAGAAATCCTCTTTGGATTTAGAAAATACTCAAATCCAATCAAATAACATGGTTAAATCTTGTATTTGGATATTTGTATTTTAGTCATGAAAATACTTGTAAATCCATTCAAATCCAATCAAAAATCAAATCTTTATAACACTTGGATTTTAAAATCATAGAACCAATAACACTGGATTTCAATATATATTTTAAAATCATAGAACCAATAACACTGGATTTTAATATGAATTTTTAAATCATAAAACCAATAACACTGGATTTGGTTTGGATTTCCAAATCCATTAAAATACAAGAACCAATAACACCCCCTCAAATCCAAGATTTAACCTTCTTATTTGGTTGGATTTGAGTATTTTCTAAATCCAAAGAGCATTTAAAAATCCATTAAAATATAAGAACCAATAACCCCACCTAAATTTGTTTATATAATGTAGTCATATCACTTTTACAAAAAAAAAAAAAGTAGTCATATCATATATACGTAAATTTTCATCGATGTTTAAAATTTTCGTAGTTTATTTTAAAATTTAGTTTATTTGGTTTGAACAACTTTTGAAAGTCGTTGAATAGATAATTTGTTCAATTCGCACTAATATATAAGATCATTATTAATTAGTCTACATGGAGTGTATAAAAACAGTTTTGGTCGTCTCTTGTCAGACTTTCAGGTTAGTGTATAAAATAATATCAAGGGCGATACATATAAACATATTTTAAAAGAGTGAGTTAAGTATATCATTAGTTTGACTATAAAATTAAGAGAATAAGAAGAGTTATTTTAAAATTAGATAATTATAAAAGAGAATAGGAAGAATTTATTTTGTTTATTTACAGAAAATGTCATTGATCTTAAAACTATATCGACAAGAAAATCCGACAATATTGTTTACCGTTCGTTGACAACACTATTCACCATTTATTGACAATGTTGTTCATTATTTATCTGGAAATATTGTTCGCGCATTCCAACACTATTATTACACAATTAACGAGTTACAACAGTTATCATTTCGCATAAATAACATGGTAAACAAGTTATCATATAAAATTGATATGTTAACCTATTTATCGTATCATAAAATTATCATGTTTAACGAGTTATCATATACGGTAAACAAGTATCATATGAAATTGATTTGTTAACTCATTTATCATATCATAAGATTATCATGTTTACCGAATTATCATGTTAGCTAGTTATCCAGTTAACAAAATTATACTGATTACAACGTAAATAACTTTGTTATTGTTTAACTTTAACCATTGCTACCGTTACCATCGCCGATATCTTCGTATTTCTGTCACCACCGTTCACCACATTACGATTATCACCGTCATCGTTACCGCCGTCGTCACCACCATTGATGTCGTCGCCGCCGCCGTCGTCACCATCATCGTCACCGCCGTCATTATGTCATTGTCATCACCACCCCCAACACCATCATCGATCTCCACCTCTACCTTTAATGTCTTCCACCTTTTTTCCTTCTCCTTCCTCCTTCTTTTCTTCTTCTTCTTCTTCTCTTCTTCTTTCTTTCAATTTTTTCATCGTAAATATGAACAGAGAGAGAAATAAATACAAAACAAGTAATAAAATGAAAAACAAAGGGGGTAGAAAGAATTTTTTTTTGCTGTAAATAGGAACGTGTGAATAGTGAGGAGGGAGAACTAATATTGCACTTATTTGTTGTCATTTGTTGTAGTTTCTCATTTTAAAATTTCTTTTCCAGGTTTTTTTTATTTGTGAATTTTTTTTTCCAGTTTCTTATAAGTTAATAGAATTCGCGATACTCACCTACCTAAATTATGTAGGTAAATTAGTTACATAGTGTATTAGTTACATACTCACCTACCGGTCAAACTTAATTTAATGTATGGGGTTAGTTGACAAAAAAAAAAATAGTTACATAGTGTATTAATTAACATTGTTACTATATTTTCTGTACAATACCAAACTTTCTCATTTTAACAAAGTTGTGGTTGTACAAAGGTAAGATTGATGGGTCGACTGTTTTATATATCAAAGATAGGTAGCTATTGTATTCCCCATTTGCCAACTATAGATGGTCACAAAACTGGGTAGTTTCAAGTGTTCGGATATTTTGATGTGCATCCGACAAAAATATAAATAAAAAGAGGAATCGATAAAAAAAAGAAATCTATAATTCAACAAATGACTATATAGTTGGAATGGTTAGAGACTTCGAGTATTATTCTATAAACATGTCCATAAAATTCTTCAGAAGCACAACCATATATACATTCTTTTCTTTGTTTTAAAGTTATTTTTCCATTTTATTTTATTTGATTTGGATCTTGTTAAAAAAATTGATTTAAACTTGATATATCTTTAACAACTAAGTGAAAGCACGTGAGTTCTATATTGACTAACGCATATTTTATATAATAACTATATAATATATTAATGATTTAAATAATATACTACTAGTATAAAAATATATATTAATTTAATTATTATTTTAAGGAAATTAAATGTAAATTTTTAT
Organism: Alliaria petiolata; assembly: GCA_020283515.1. Taxonomy (NCBI): domain Eukaryota; kingdom Viridiplantae; phylum Streptophyta; class Magnoliopsida; order Brassicales; family Brassicaceae; genus Alliaria; species Alliaria petiolata. The sequence continues at coordinate 61,723,416 of JAHZTW010000001.1, forward strand.
TAAACCAAAAAAAAAATTCTTACAATTAATAAGTGCATAATTTAGATCGTACAGTTTCTATCAATCTAAATGCATATGTACCATACTTTTCAAGTCCCTATGCACCATTTGAGTCCTCGAAATAAATAGGGAGAAATAATAATAATACTTTTTTTTGAGAAATAATAATAATACTCTCCAATTAACAATAAAAATCCATTGACTGCATGGAATTTTTATGACAATTATTTATGACTCTGACTCACTGAACATAAATCATTTTAAGAATTTATAGGAATTCGTAGATAATGAATATTAATGCGTCGCGTAAATAATATTCTACGAAAGTGAATTCTCCTCTTCTTAAAACAAAATTTTAATAATATTCTATGAAAGTAAATAATAAGATGTGACTGAGTGCAGCTTTTCTTAGTGCATCTATGGGTCCAAAGCCAGCTCATATGTTGGGCCCTTTTTCTGTAGCATATACTACTAAGAAAAAAGTTTAAAAAGAAAATAAAAATGGAAAGAGGGACATTCCTTATATAATATGTACGAAAATGTTTATATATTTTAAGTGTGATTGTCACTGCACAACTGATGTGACATATTTTCACCAAGCTTGTATGTATCGCTCGATGATGATCATTTCCATATAGTTATTTCGTGTTTTAATAATAAATACAACCCGTTTTGACAATTTTTCTTTTTCTTATAACGGAATAGATCCTTAATTCCTAATTAAAAATCTACAATAAAAAATCGTTTCAAAAAAAAAAAAAAAACCACAATAAAATAGTTTGTGGATGAAAACTCATGATGCTCAATCCAATCTACTTTGGGCTTATCAATGTACTTTTGAAATAGGGATATCTTTACATGTACTACACAATCTAACTAAATTCATGAACTTTTTTTTTTGTTTTTTCTTAATCAATCTAACTACGCGATATAAAAAGACAATTTCGATTACACGATATAAAAAGACAATTTCGATTATGTTTGAAGCTGCATGAAAGGACTTGTTATAAATGATTTTGTTATTGTTGGATGCCAGGTCATCAATTTCTTGGTTTTTGAAGTTTTTTTGGGGTTATAACTATAAGTTATATGTACGATGTATCTAATGTTTTAGTTGATTTTACGAATTTTTTTTTTGATACTGAATCATCTAGATATGAGTAAACATAGTTAGAAGAAGAAAAAATACAAATCTTGTTAATACGGTGAACGAGCATTTGTGATTACTGGTCGAATGTATAAAAAGTAGTAGTATGAATTTAGTGTATCCAATTATAATAATAAGAAACATCTTTTGAGTAATATTTTGAGCTGTGACTACTTTCTAGGTGGTCACAGAAAAATGAATTAAAAACAGAATCTCTTTGATTAAATTAAGTTATTTTTATACAAAAATTTCAAAATCCAATTACTAACTAGCCATCCCATATTAATCCAATTTTCTTCGAAACTCACGGAAAAGGGCAGAGTGAAGCTTTTGACATTCTTGCCTAATGTTTTTCCTTTTTATCGATGCCTTTTGACATTCTTTGCATAGAAAGTTGTGAACTTTTGAGTGAAGACTTTTCACAATTGCATATCTTGATTTTGTAACCCAATATAAGTTTATAGTCAGTTAAAATTAATAAAAATAATATCATCGAGTTTTTTTTTTCCACTGGACTGGTTATATTATAACAAATAAACCAAAGTTTAATAATTACATTCCTAAATCGATTTGTGAAAACATCAAGAAGACACAAAATCAGCAGCAAAAAGATGTTTGAGCCAAAAAGGAAAACCAGTAACTACATATATTGTCTTCGATCCTCCGACGTCACTATACGCGCGATCAAGAAAACACCCTTTTTTTTGAACAACTATTCCATTAAAAGAAATAAAGTGATGGATTACACACGGCTATAGAGATAAAGAGACGACTTTGCCAGAGTGTCTGCAGTTCCGTTCACAGATCTAGGAATATGAGAAAACACGATAAAATGGAAAAACTTTGATAGGGTTTTTATGTCTTGGAGGATGCCATAAATCTCCTTGACTTGAATTTCCTTGGTGATGGATTTGATGAGATCCAAAGAGTCCGATTTGAAGCTGATGTTTCCGTATCCGAGGAGCTGAGCGTGGAGCATTGCTGATCGGATCGCCATGGCTTCTGCGATTAGCGGGGAGGATACGAAGGAGTCGTTGCCTGTACCCGAATTCAGATTTACTGATTGGTGTTTGAAGTGCCACCCGAAACCCGCCTTTTGGGTTTCAGTTCTCCACGCTGCATCCGTGAAGCATTCGATTACATCCGGTGGTAGAGGAATTGGGTGTCCCGGCGGCTCATAGATCTCCAGTTTTGTTCTTTCTTGATTTGCCCCTTGCCATTCTCTTGCTGCTGCTATTACTCTAGATACAGTTTCTTGGGCAGAGGTGACACGATTCTCAAATACGAAGAGATTTCTTGCGCTCCAGATTTGCCAGCATAGCCACGGTAAGAGGGGGCCGTTTCCGATACCCGAAGGGGGAAGGCAAACTACACGTCTCCCTATTGTTAAAGCCTCAATGAAGGTATTGACGGTGTCCGGGTTGAAAGATCCGGTGAAGGGAGAGAGTTGCCAAACGCTTCGTGCGAAGCTGCAGTGGATGAAGAGGTGTTCCGACGTTTCCGGCTCCTCACATCTTTTGCAGAGGTTCCCCGCTTCAACTCCTCTTTTCCTGAGGTTTTTTCCTGTCGCTAATGCCCCTTGTGTTACTTTCCACATGAACATCTTCATCTTTGGTGATATTTTCTCAGTCCAGATTTCTGTATTCCAGTTTGTCACTGTCTGGTGGTGTTGTTGCAGGTTTGCTTCCGGTTCCTCTTGTAGCTGTGCTTTCACCGCCGCATGGTACCCCGATTTCGCGGAATACTCACCATTTTTGGTCTGCAGCCAGATGTAAGAGTCGTTTGCATTGCTTTTACTCTGCTTTAGGGTCAGGATATTCGTTGTCCATTGGGGTAGAGTTGCTTCTAGTAGGGGTTGATTCCACTCTTTTGTCGTTGGATCCATCAGGTCAGAGACTTTCCAATTCTTTGTGTGCTCTGTTGGTGGTCCAATTGGTATTGTTGGTGTAGTGAGGGAAAGCCAGGGGTCTTCCCAAATCCTGGTGGTCTGACCATTCCCTAAAGCTACTCCGAGTTGTTTCTTGAGGAGATCGCGGCCTATAAGAATTCCCCTCCATTCGTGGGATGCATTGTTCCTCGGAGGTACTTGTAAGAAAGTTTCTCGATTACAGTACTTGCCTTTGAGTGTGCGTGCTACTAGGCTGTCCGGTTGTTTGAGGATGAGCCAGCTCAGTTTTGCCAGCAGGGCATCGTTGAAGTTTTTTATGTCTCTGAAGCCGAGTCCCCCATCCCGTGTTGACTTTGTAAGTTTTGTCCAAGCTGTCCAACAAAGTTTTTTTTTGTCTGGTTCTTTGTCCCACCAGAACCGAGTTAGGCTTGACTGAATACGTTTGCATAAGCTCGTGGGGATTTTGAAACACGTCATTGTATACGTTGGGATGGTGGTCAGGACCGATTTCAGCATTGTCAATTTCCCAGCACTCGATAGACGTTTGGTTGACCAGCTCACAGCCTTTTGCCTGATTCTGTCTACTATCACGGTAAATAGGTCTTTCTTTCTTCGTCCAAAATGCTCTGGTAAGCCTAGGTATTTGCCTTGCCCTCCCTCTTTTGCGATTCCCAACGTGAGTTTTACCCTTTCTCTGATTTCAGTTGGTGTCTTCCCGGAAAAAGTGATTGAGGACTTTTGGGTGCTGATCATTTGTCCCGACGCTTCTTCATACTTCCTGAGAATGGTCAGGAGTTCACCGCAGCATTTGGGGGATATTTTGCAGAAGAACACTGTGTCGTCTGCGAAGAGAAGGTGTTTTAACATTGGACTTTGCTTTGCTATTCGGATGCCTGGGAGGTTGCCACGTAGCTGAGCTCGATTGCAGAGGCCGGAGAGCACTTCCCCACACAAGATGAAGATAAAGGGTGAGAGGGGGTCTTCCTGTCTTATGCCTCGCTGGGGAGTGACATTACCTTGTGCCGATCCATTGACCAGGTAGCTATATGACACTGTTGTGATGCACTACATAACCCACATTACCCATTTGCTATCAAAACCAAATCTGAGCAGTACTTGTTTGATGAAAGACCATTCTAGGCGGTCATATGCTTTGCTCATGTCCGTTTTGATAGCCATGGAGCAGTGTTTCGTGGCCCCCGATCTCTTAAGGCAATGGAGCATTTCATGAGTAATCATGACGTTGTCAGCTATTGCTCTGCCTGGGACGAATGCTGACTGAGTTTCGGAGATGAGCGATGGGAGTATAGCTTGCAGCCTTCTGGTAATGATTTTAGAGAAGATCTTGTAATAAACATTGCAAAGGGCAATAGTCCTATAATCCGCCACTGACTTTGGACTTTTGATCTTTGGGATCAGTCTGTCGTGGGTGATGTTGAGGCTTTTCGGGATTGACGTGGATGTAAAGAAGCCTTGCATTTCCTCTACTATCTTTTTGCCGACGATCTTCCAGTTTGATTGAAAGAAACTTGCATAAAACCCGTCAGGACCTGGGGCTTTGTCCGGATGTATGGAGAAAAGAGCATTTCGGATTTCCTTTGGGGATGGGAGAGCTAGAAGTTTCTCATTATCTTCATCCGTTATCTTGGGGCTGAGGGCTTGTTGAATAGTTTCCGAGCAGTCTGTTGCCTTTGTTTGGAACAGGTTAGTAAAGTAGTCACATATAACAGTTGTTATCTCGTTTTCTTCAAAATGTGCTTTCCCTTCATTGTCTTCTATCCCAGATAATTTATTTTTTGCTCTCCATCCTCGTGTGACGGCGTGGAAATATCCTGAGTTCCTGTCGCCAAGCGTTAGCCAGAGGGTGCGGCTCCGTTGTTTCCAATAGGCTTCCTCCTTGTCGTATGCATTTTGCAGGTTCCTGGTAATTTCCTGTACTACACCTTCATCATGGCGTGTACTGCTCATTGCCTTGTCTAGTTTTCCTTTTTCTGTTTCAATAACCTTTTGGCTATTAACGTGATGCTTTCTATTCCATTTAGATATAGCTTTCCTACAGTTGGAGATTCTTTCTTCGACCGATGCTGATGGCGAGGATAGCCAGACCGTTGCAATAAGCTTTCCAATGTCCTTGTTATTCTTCATTCTTCTGTCATATCTAAAGAGGCCCCGTTTTTTCTGTCGTGCAGGTTCGAGAAACGAGATTAGGGGACAATGGTCTGATCCCTCATAGTGTAGGTATTGACATCTTGCTGCTGGGAAGTTTTCAGCCCATACACTATTGGATATGGAACGGTCCAGACGACAGTGCACCATATGCTTGCAGCGCTTCCCTCTCCACGACAAATAGTTCCCCGTGTGTTGTAGATCGTACTGATCACCCTGGGATAAGAAAGCTCAGAAATCACCAAAGGAGCCCTCTGCTCTGGTTCTGCCTCCACTCTTCTCCGAATTATCAAGGATGTCATTGAAATCGCCGGTGAGAAATCAAGGTGCATCTTTGATTAGATAATGTTATGAGCTCATTCCAAACTGCTTTCCTCTTTGATTGGTCCGGTTCACCATATGTGAAGGTTGCAAAGAAAATTTTATTCCTGAATCTGATTTCTGTGTCGATGAAGTTGTGGCAGCTTTGGAGGATTACAAGGTCGATGTCATTGTTCCAGAACAACGCCAGTCCCCCTCCTCCAATACCATGAGGAGAAACCATAGTGTGAGAGTCGTATCCTAAACATGAAAGTTCTTTAAGCACAAACTCGTCGGGGTTTTTGGTTTCCATAAGGAAGAAGATATCCGGGGAAAGGGATCGGTGTATCTCCTTTATTCGCCGGACCGTTGCGGGGTTCCCCAAACCGCAGCAGTTCCAGCTCGCCGTTTTTAAGGAAGAGCGTTTTCCGGATCCTGAAAATCCGCCCCTCCTCCTGTGTTGTTTTGGCTGTCCCCCGTATTTGAGGCCGTTTGTCCTGGAGGTATTCTAGCTTGGTGTTGTGTACGCGATGTTGCAGGTAGAGTGTTGTTTCGCCTTTGGGTTGTAGCTGGCGTTTGTGTAATTCTGGCTCGACTTTGCGGCTGTTTTTGCGTTTGTGCCTTGGTGCCCCGCGGTGACTCCCGGAAGCGTCCTATCATTCTTTTCCTGGAGCTTGCCCCCTGGAGCAATGATGGACTACTTGCAATGGGTTGTTTTGGCGGTCTCCCTCTCCTCTTTGGGGCTCTTGTGGATGGTTCTCCTATGGTAAGAGGTTTAATTCTATTGTCTCCCGCATTCAGGATTGTTGCTTGTGTCGTTCCCCCTTGTTGTTGATTTTCCCTCGCTGCTATCAAGAAAGCTGCTGTCTCATCTACCATTCCATTGACCTCACTGTCAAGTACTCTCTTTCGCCTTGCAGCACTCTCTAATGGGTCACCATAGTTGATATACTGTATAGTCACTTCCTGCAGCTCTTCGAAGATCGTTGCCTCCAAGCTTTGTGGTGGAGTGGTAGCTCCAATGTCATTGAAAGCTTCCCTATCAAGATTCCTTCCTATGTCCGCATAGTCTCGGGAGGTTGGTGAGTTTGGGCTGTTCTGCGTTGGTGCAGGATGTTTTGCTCTCCATACAGTCCCTTTTTGGTGGGTTATGTCTACTTGACGGTTGGCGTTGGTTTGTTGTTGTTGTAGGTTCCCTTGCTGCTCTGGATAACCGTAGTTTCTCGCTCCATGTGGAGAGTGTGCTGGTGTTTCCCCACGATTGGAGGGTTGCGAGGTTGCTGTTGTCCTGTCCTCTCGATGTCCTCTTTCTCTGTTTCCCCGTTAGAGGTCTGCTGGTGGGAGTAGCTTCTCCTCGAGGGTTCTAGGTATCTTTGCGATGGTCTCTCTCCAAAGGGGCGGCCATGTCTGTCTTGCCTAACATGGAAGTCATTATAGTTTTCCTCCCTTTGGTAATCTCCCTCTTGGTGCGGGGGTTTTGTTCCACGGTGTGACACCGCCTCCCCATCAGTTCCTCGGTAGGTTCTATCTGGGCAGTTCCTTTCTTCATGTGTTAGCTTGAAGCATCGTAGGCAGTGTTTCTCGAGTTTCTCATAGTCGAGGGAGACTATAGCTTCCTCACCGTGCGCAAATTCGAGTACAGTTTCCATTATGAGCGGTTGCATCCCGTCGATGGAGATCCTTACTTTTGCTGATGTTTTTATTAGTTCGTGGTTCTCGAGCTCTCCTAGCTCTTGTCCGATGTTGATGATTAGGTCTTTGCTCCAGTAGTGTAGCGGGAGTCCTTTTAGGTTGACCCAGAAGGGTATCTTTGAGGGGAAAGTTTGCGAAATGACTGGTTCCCATTTTTGTACGATGACCATCCATCTAGCATACTGGTATGGCCGGTTTTCCATGACTCTTTGTAGATCTTCTTCACATTCAAACCGGACTTGGAAGCAGTTGTTCCCCAGGTCAGATCCCGTTGCTTGTCCGGTTAGGCCCCATCTCGCTGAGAAGTAGGGGATTAGGGACCTCATGCGTTGCTCCTGGGGGTTGGTTACTCGTCCTATGAGCGTTAGGGAGTTCTCCTTGATGAGTTCCGTGGTGTCGAAGTCAGGGATTCTGATTCTCTTCCGAGGGGGGTGTTCCGATGGCAACACAATGCTTTTTCCTTTCTCCGCGTATGTGAATCTGCGTGCCATTGCGTGTCGGTTTGTCGGTCTGGTGTTCCAGTTCCAGAAGGGGGTAGATCCGGCTGTTTGATGGGAACTTGGTGTGTGCTGGAAAAGCTGATATGCAGTTGAGTTTTCTTTCGTCGGAAGGTGGAGCGAGAATTTGAGTGGTGGATGCGTATCAGTTTTCCTTGCAGCAGTCGTAGTGGAAACCAAGAAAAGACAGAGCAGTTTGGGCGGTTTAGTCTTGCAATCTTGCAAACTAACGTGTTGTAGGGAGTTCCTGTAGCTTTGTGGGGAGAAAAAAGGTGCCTTACCGGTGCTTGGGAGAAGGACCCTCCGACATGACGCCGGGGTTGGAACCGCGGTTTTTCCAAAACCAGCTGCGGTTTCTACAGTGGACTTGCTATTTTGGGTAAAGGAAAGTGGTTGAGATTTGAGACTATGGAGAGACCGGCGGGTAAGAGCAAACCTTGGTTAGAGTGCCTGAGAGCGTTTTTATCAGTACGTGGTTTTTTAATTTACCATACTTTTCATTTCTGTCAAGAAAGCACCCATGTTTGTTTTACGCACAACAAATGTCACTTTTCACAAATGTAAATCTAAAAAAGAATTTTCACAGATTGAAATTTAACAGAGGGCTAAGCCCGAGGTCTTAAAATAGCACCAATCAAAGCAGAATTATCACCTTCAAACACCACTTTATTAATCCTCAAACTCTTCATACTTTCAAAGGCCCAAAGCCAACTTTTAACATTAGCCTCCATCTCAAAACCAACACCCGAATATGAACGACGACTGTGCTTTAGGACTCTACTTAAATCATCTATAAGCACCTAAAAGACTCCATTGAAAGAAAAAACTTTATTCCAAGATGCTCCAATATTACATTTAACCCAAGTTCTATCCAGAAGAAACCAAGGCAACTTAATTTTATTAACATGATTTTCGAAAAAACCATCATCAAACTGATCTACCTCTTGAGCATGAAACCAATCATTCATATCTTTTATCACTTTACCCATCATTTCCGAAGCCAAAAATGAAAAACTTTCAAAGATGACATTATATCATCGTGTTTTAAAAGAAACTTTTACCACTCAAACTTTTTGAGAACTTTTTACTACCAAAAATAAATTATATTATTTTTCACATATATTTTAGTTTTTTAGTCTAAACAACAACAGTAAAATAGGCGATGCATAACAAAACAAATGTGATTATTGCAAAACGAAAGGAATAAACTAATTAAAACAGACGGCACAAAACTTCAATACTAACTATAATAAACTTTGAGTAATTTTTTTTAAGTAATTAAAATTAATCGATTTTTTTTTTGTTTAACAAAATTTTGTCGACCGGTAAAATTAATTGTACAAATTTATTTAGAAAGTCTTAAAATTTATATATTTCTATAAAAAGAATAAAAAACAACAACTGAACTGCATAATACACATCAAGCATGCTGTGGAAAACTATCCGCGGTTGTATGACTTATAAAATCAAATCGATGTTCCTTCGTGAGCCAATGGCCCAACACTATTATAGCACATTAATGAGCCCATTACAAGCATATTTTGGAGGCGACCCATTTACTGAAGAAGCCACGTTTTATGGTGGTTTTCTTTTTTGATTAGTTAAATATATATATCAACTTATTAAGAACGTGAATTACGTAAAACCAGAGGATCAAGGATTGTAATTGTGATAACCAAAATTTCTTAATTAACAAAAAAAAGGAAACAGAGACAAAGGAAGAAGAAGAAGAAAGAAAAATGGCGTATCGGAGAAGACAAGGGATCACGAGGGCTTCTACGTTCAAGGAAGATATCTATAATCAACCACCTGATCACGATCACGGTGATCTCAAAGGTCACTCCAATGGCGGATCCTTCAGATCTTCTCAATCTTTCTCTTCTCATTCCTCCCTTGCCGCTCAAGCAATCCGCGCTTCCTCTGCTTTTAACGGCGATTCCAATTCTCAGGTCTTTCTCTCTCTCTCTTCTCTCTTCTCTCCAAATGAAATTAACTTCTCCGGCAAGAGAAATCCCTAAATCCGTCGGTTTTCAGGGGCGAGGATTCACGGCTTACGAGGATGCGTCGAAGAACGAGAGCCGCGGTTTCTGGGGAATCTTAGCTCAGAAAGCGAAATCAATCCTCGAGGACGAAGAAGAACAGCAACAAAACGAAGTCGTTTCAGATTCCGCGAATAACAACCCAACGATACGCAAAAGCATAGACAAAATCACGACGTCGCTGAATCAGATCGGAGACAGTTTCGAGAAAGCATTCGAAGAAGGCCGTACGATCGTAGCTTCTCAGATCAGGCGAAAAGGATCCGATCTAATCGATTCGGAGAACAATAACAACTACAATCAATCCTCTGGATCGAACAGTCCATGGCAACCATTAACGCAACCAAACCCACACGAATCTCAGCTCAAAGCCTCTCGCGACGTGGCCATGGCTACAGCAGCGAAAGCCAAGCTCCTCCTCCGGGAACTGAAAACGGTTAAAGCCGACTTAGCTTTCGCCAAAGAGCGGTGCGCGCAACTGGAAGAAGAAAACAAACGGTTAAGAGATAACCGGGAGAAGGGGAACAACAATCCAGCCGACGATGACCTAATCAGGCTTCAGCTGGAGACGTTGCTTGCGGAGAAAGCGAGGTTAGCGCACGAGAACTCGATCTACGCGAGAGAGAACAGGTTCTTGAGAGAAATCGTTGAGTATCATCAGTTAACGATGCAAGACGTTGTTTATATCGACGAAGGCATCGAAGAAGTCGCTGAGGTGAATCCTTCGATCACAAGAACGCTCTCGATGGCTTCTTACTCGGCTTCTGAGTTGCCGTCGGTCTCTTCGCCTTCTCCTTCTCCCCCTTCTTCGCCTTCTTGGCTTTCGGTTTCTACGGATATTTATCCGGTTTTGGTTCAGCAGAGTTCGGTTAGTGATGTTGTTACTGCTGAGAGTCCTAAACCGGTTCGACCGCCTTCTTTGGGGTACACGGATGATGGTAAGAGACCATCGTCGCAGCTCTCTGTTTAGATTCGAAGAGTTATATAACTTGCTACCATTTTGATTTTTTGTGTCTGTTTCGATTTCTTTTTGTTGTTGTTGTTGTCAGTAGAGTTGTGTTCTTTAATAACTTGAAACAGTTTTGCCCTCTACGTTTATGTAAATCGTTTTTTTGTTTAGGTTTTAATGAATTTTTATGTTTTGCTTGGAAACACAACTGAATAAAATGTTGTTTAGTGGGTCTTGGCAAGAAGAATGAGGCATATGTATGTTCGAATTTGAAGGCGTAACGGACTCCTTTCGTATCAAATTACAAGTAGCCACGTCTTTACATATTTTTTAATCTTTTTTTTTTCTGTTGGCTGCAACAGATAATGATAACTAGGTATCAAATCGGTCAACTAAGAGTATTTGTGTGGGCTGATGGATTCCCTTTGGCCCATCTCACTGTGGCAAATAACATGTGGGGTGGGGGCTAACTCTATTACGTGACATACGATTTGACTACTGGTGTTAGGATCGATCCATGTATGCTTTGGTCAAATTTATTGTTCCGCGTATATCTACAAATCTATGATCTTCTGTATAAATTTTCATGTTCGGTTGACCGTTTTTCAGCAAGACGATAATATTGTCCTTCAAAAGACAATTAGCTCGATTTCGAAAAGAAAAGCCTTCTTGGGAACATTAAACAAGTTTCAAATAATTTAGGAACAGGAAAGCAAACATACGACGACTAAACTCAAAAACGGTGTTACGGTTTTGCCAACTTCTTTTACAGATACGATCACTAGAAGATAAAACCACACGTGGTCCTCCGACAAAAAAAACATGACNTGTCTCCTTAGAAGATTCTTGTTATAAACCGCCGCGTTGGCCACGGTGGCTCCAACCTCATCTCCATCGCCTTTAGACGGCCAGCCAGTCTCCGAGACCCCCACTTCGATATCTTTGAAGCCAAGCCTCGCCATGGCGAAGATCACAGCGTCTACTTGAGCGTAGAGCATGTTATCGTAGTGATACTTGGTGTAGGAGTCAACCATTCCAGAGTTAGGGCTGTCTCTTATACACATCTAGATGTGTATAAGAGACAGGGTGTATGTCAATCCAGTTTCCTCTCGAAGACTTGAACATTGTGATAACTATCCTCTTAGGCTTCACAAGCACTTTACATTTCTCTTATACACATCTAGATGTGTATAAGAGACAGGGTTTAAGGTCTTCATTAAAGAGAGCAAAGAGATAAACATCAAGCCTCATGTTTGGTCTCAATGGCGTTCCTGTCTCTTATACACATCTAGATGTGTATAAGAGACAGTGTCAATCCAGTTTCCTCTCGAAGACTTGAACATTGTGATAACTATCCTCTTAGGCTTCACAAGCACTTTACATTTCTCTGGCACAATCTCTTTGTGCAACTTTGGGATGGCACATCGATAATTCTTCCCTTGGACATCATGGATTTTGATGTCCAAAGACACTGGCTTGAACTCAGCTTGAACCTTGTCCTGATCGACACCTTCCAAAGATATGTACATCTGTAAGAAAAACATTAGCAAGAAGAAGACCTCAATAACCAGAGAAAAGCAACAAATCGAACCCAAAATCCTCACTGTGGGACTGAATTGAGTCTTTAATTTAGTAAAATTTCTGATTGGTTTACCTTGACTTTTTCATTGTCTTGATCCCAGCTGAATGTTCCGAGAGTCACATAGTTCACTGCCGGAGTAACCGGCTTAACCGAAAAAGAAACCGGCGCAGGAACGGCCGCTTCGACCTCTGGCTTTGCACTTGAACCGCTTGCAGACTCTCCCAGCTACAGAAACGAAGATCTAAACTTATCAGAAATCAAAGTAGAGCGTTTCTAACTCTCAATCCAAGAGATTAGATTTACGATTATTTCGTCGACAGAACTCAAAATCTGTTACACTGTGGTCATTCTTTTCCTTTCTTAATCAGAAATCAGAGTACGGACACAACCACTAGAGACTCTCTAACTCAACCCAAGACAAAGAAACAGAACTCAAAACATGTTTCACTCCAACGAAAGCTAAATCCTAGTTCCAGAAACTGAGACACACACACACAGAGAATGAAATAGTTCTTCTCGGAACTCAAATCAAATCCAAGTTCTGTTCCATTTCAGGTTTATCGAGAGATAAGAGAAAAACAGATAACCTAACCATCGAAGTAAATCGGTTACGGCGAAAAAATGGGTAAAAAGGGTTTTGGTACCTTCTCCAAATTGCAAATCTCGGAATTGATGAGATTGAGAACACGAGGTCTCTTGGCGATGTTCTGGAGTTGCCTGAGTTCTTCCAAATCAAGCATAACTTCTTCCGCCATGGATATAATCTTAGAGCAGCCTTTTTCAAGCAAACGCGAAACGTTAGAATCCGCTCAGAGATGGTTGCAGATTATGTCTTTATATAGAGAGACACAGAGAGAAGGGAATGAGAGAGAGACTTGTGGAAACTGGAAAGTACTAGAAGGCTTCACATTTATTATATCCAAAATTTTCATCACACTTAGGCTTGTTGGGCTTTGTTCTTTGATGCCGATCCAAGCCCATTCAAACCCATTATATTCTGTAACCTAACTACAATTCATGTTTTCTACATTATGTTTCAAATACGAAATATACACTAAACTGCTATAGAAGTAAGTATTAAGTGTTGCCAAAAAAGAAGTAAGTATTAAGTTGAATAAATAGCACAATTTGACAAATTATATAATTAACAAAAGTTTTAGATTTTTAAAAATATTTTATTTAACAAAGGTTCCTTAATCATTTAGTAGCATTTTAAACCTAAAGCTTGTGATATTTTTTGTTTCTGTTTTTGGTAATAATTATGTAAAATATAACTTCAACATAATTTTCAACTAGAAAAATATCAATATTTTTAACTTTGATTTTTGCTTGTTAAGTTTTTCTTGGGTATAAATATATATTACAAAACATTTATTCTCACGTAGATTGTTACTATTAAAAAAAAAACACACAATGAAAGACTTTTCTTTACAATATGCTTAGTTTATATAAATAAATATATTAATTTAAATTAAATAGCTTATTTATGGATAAAATAAATGGGGTTTGAGAATATATATATATATATGGCTTTTGTACATTCCAAATCAAATGTGCCAAATTTTATTTCCTAAAAAGTACATCTACTTGTACCATAGCTTCAAAATATAGTTCAATTTTTGTTTCTTATCTAATTTAACCTTTAGAATAAACCTAATAAAGATAAAGATAATCAACCATTTTCATCTCATCCCTCGAGCCCCTCAAAAAGGAGACACATTGTCACCATTGTTTTGGATTGATAAATTACTGAGCCCGACAAAGAATCAGAGAAAATCAAAAATATTGCCAGAGTAGAAATATCAATGCGTGTTTCAATTATTATTCCGTTTATTAGATTTAGCTTTGTTTTCAATTAGGAGATTCAGTGTTACATTATATTCACGAACTAAAATAACTAACGATTTTATTCTTGCATTATAAAAAGTTATGATAAAAGATGAAAAGGATACGATCATTGATATCATATATACGAGCCAAAGGTATCCATGTGCCAACATGGAGATTGATTGATATCTTTGTATAACTAACATGAGCTTAACTTGTCTCTCTTACGAATAATTCATTCAATCATATGAGCGCATCTACAAAAATTCTCACTTTTCTCTTTTGACAATATTTGTGAATTGAACATTACCATTGAAAAATGCACATATCTGGCGTGATTTATTAAGAAGTAGTCACAAGATCAGCATGGAGAAAAATTAACCAAATGATTATCTTGTGACATATGATCTTGCATTTTCTAACTTGTGGATTCTAATGATTTACGTATGTTTGTTAAATAAAGTAAAACGATCTCTCTCATTTCACATGATCACGGTGTGATAAAATGGTCTACTAGTTTATTGACATTTTTTGGGGCTAAACATAAATTAAATTTTCAGTTGGATTAAAATTTGAGTTACATGGTGCCAAGTAGAATGATTAGAATACTAACCATTATAACCTATATGTAAAAACTCATTGTTTCGGTTTAATTATAACTTTAACCAAAAAATATAACGATTCCAAATTATGGCGTTTCAAGTGTAGAGAAACTAACTATGGTTTTGTACTTTTGTGTGGTAAATTACATTGCCCAAGTTATTTAAAATATTTATAAAATCAATAACTGAGTGTTAGATGTCCAAAGCAAACAAGTTACATATATATTTATGTAATAGAATCGATGTTCGAATACTTCTCAATTCTAAGACCAACCCAATGAAGATTTTTAGGTATCTAATTAAGTGTTTTTAATAATAAAATTGAATATAAAAATAGTTTATGGTGTCTTATGTTTTAAACCAGTGTCTAAATTAAGACATTTTTTTGGGTTAAGAACGCACACGTAGCAAGCCGGGAGTGGACGATGGAAAATTAATATAAATATATTAAAAATTATATTTTTAAATTTACGAATATTAATAAAAATACAAAAGTTTTTATTTAAATTTATTTTTTTTTTAAATTATTTTTAATACACCTATCAAAAGTGTCCCCATTATATGCTCTAAAAACAACAAAATACTACAAAGTGTCTTATATACATAAAATACACAAGATATTAATAATTAATCAATAAGATTCACACTAATGAGAGCATCAGTAATGGAGAGACAGCTCTTCTAATTTTTTTATTATTAATTTTTTGTTTTTTATAAACCGATTTTCAAAATAAAAATAAAAAATTGTCCAACCGTATGATGATACGTGTCGAAAGAGAGGGAAAAACGGACTCTTCAAACTCTTCGGAAAGAGGCGACTCTCCTTAATCGAGTAATTGGTGACTTTAGATATGAACAATATACTGATCATTCAAATATTTTTTGGTGGCTTTAGATATGAAAATTATAATCATTCATAACATTTGTTTAGCATTATATATGAACAACACAATCATTCATCCCTGAATTTAGTGGAGCTCTTTAAATAATCTGTTATTGGGAAATTCCAAATGAAAACTTCATATATCTGGTGGTATTTTCAAGTTAAACCGTGAAGGAATATATGAATCCGGAAAGAAATAGGAAAAATCGATGGAGATGTATTCATAACTTAATAAACATGTTGGAATAAAAAACAATTGAGTCCGGAGAAAAAAGAAGAAAATAAAACATTTATTTTATAAAAAGAGAGAAAGCTCCTCTGAAAAGGGACGGCCAATGACTATTGTCAAAATGCTGACGACTAAAACATGGTCATGGAATAAAGTTGGGACCGTCCATATCTATTTATATGCTTCCTAATATATAAAATACTAAGTTTTAGTTTATTTTTAATAATTTTGAACTTCTTCCTTTCTTCCCTTAGTAAAAGGAAGCACCGGCTAATAAAATTAGGTAAATTAATTGGTGAACTCCAACGTCGTCTTTTAAGACAGTTTGTAAAGAATAAAAAATTAAAAAAATTGAAAAAGAAGAAAGAGAAAGAAGAAACGGTTCTAAATGAGAGACTTTAGAAACTGTTTTTTACAGGTGTCAATTAATAACTAGCTCTTTTTATATAATTTTAATTTTAGTTAAATAAATAAGTTATATTAATATTATATATGAGAGATTCTGAGAAGAGTATTTGCCCTTGGAGGTGGTCTAATGAATATCCCAAACACGTGTACACTTTACAAATTACACATATTCATGTTACGTGTCTCATGTGTGCATCTCTGAGTAGTGTCATGACTGTGTACAACAGTACAAGTATATATCACATAAATGTATATGCATATATATAATGCATGCATGTGTGTGAAGAGCAGATAATATAAGATATCGTATGTTGACGGTGAGATGAAAAAGGAAGGTATCGTATAGTCTAAGCTCTAAGGTTTATGGATTCCACGTCCAAAAGGTCAAAAAGATAGTAAAAGATAAAAGAGCCTTCACCTTCAGTGTAACCAACCTATAGAAAAAAATGTCCTTTTAATGCAAAAATTGTTTTTTTGTTATGGCAAAATTTGTTCTCACAAAAATTTCGTTTAAACATGTGAGGTCTTAAGCGGTCACTTCACTTGCCTATGTTCTTAACCGGACATGAATATTAACATTAACTATTTTATACGGAAACTTGCAAAGAATGTGGTTTTATTTTGGAGGCCTCAAACGAAATCGTATCCTTTGGATAAAAAAACAAAAAAAAACACGATCCTTCACAATGATTCATAATTGTGTGACCTTATGATTCATAATTGTGTTACCTTTATTGATGGTTTCTTTTAGCCCACTTGTGAAAAATGCTACAAAATTATACCAACGTTTTGTGGTGTTGTTGTAGTTTTGAGTCTTTTGACCATCTTCTATGTTTTATTTTAATTTGCTTTTTTATTTTACAAAATTAAACGACATATAAATAATTTGTTTCTTCTTTCTCTTTTTTTCCACAAATTTGTATCTTCTAGAAAACAATAAAATTGATTGTCATGATACATTTTTTTATGTCTATGGACAGACCCATAAAACATTTATGTAGACGATGGAAACTGATTAATAACACGTATATTAATAAGATCAATACAGCTTTATAATATGAAGGGTCAGTTTCTTTTTATACATTGGATTCGCTTTGCAGTACTGCGTCTGCGTCCCCTTCTGAGGTTAATTAGTTAATTACTCGGAACAAATTTTCTGATTGTTATGTTTCTTCAGAGAATCATCTGAGACACTATTGAAAATAATTTAATTCTTCTCGTTGAAAAAATGGACAGCGTTAGTGGTCTCTCTCTATTTACACGTAGAAGCTTTTGTTTCTGTTTCTAGTACGGTCTAATTATCATATGAATGGCCAGCAAATAAACGCATGTCCAATATATCAACCGTTGCTTTCCCTTCTTTATAGCCTGTTTAAATAAAATACAATAAATAAGTAAATAACTAAGACCACAAATTTCCAATTAATTAATGTTAGGAAAATACCAAATGGTGAGGATAATCATAAATACCACATGATCCACATCACTAGTAAGTACTAATCATATCGTTCCAAAAAAATTCGAAACTTTATCGTTATTAAATAAAAAATATGTTTGTTAAAATGTTTTCCAGAAAAGCCTAACTTTTCAAGTACTAAAACGTCACAATTAGAAGAAAAACGTCACAATTATCTTCTTTTTTAACAACACCGTCACTATTTGTTTTTAATAAATGTTTCTCAATCAAAGCTTTTTCTAGGGGATTTAATGTGTGATATTTTAAAGACTGAATAAAAAAAATATATAACTAGGGATCTAGTAGAAACAGAGTAAGGTCAAGTGTCGATACATACCGTGGATGCAGAGGAAGTGAGGGAAATGATAGAATTAGTTGAAGAAGTAGATGATTGTGATGACGTTGTTGATGATGATTATAAACCTACATTGTAAGCCATGGTCTCATCAGGCTGATACAATCCATAGTTTCTCTCAGAGGTTGGTCCTGGTTTAAGGTCTTCATTAAAGAGAGCAAAGAGATAAACATCAAGCCTCATGTTTGGTCGCAATGGCGTTCCTTCACTCTGAAGTTGTCTCCTTAGAAGATTCTTGTTATAAACCGCCGCGTTGGCCACCGTGGCTCCAACCTCATCTCCATCGCCTTTAGACGGCCAGCCAGTCTCCGAGACCCCCACTTCGATATCTTTGAAGCCAAGCCTCGCCATGGCGAAGATCACAGCGTCTACTTGAGCGTAGAGCATGTTATCGTAGTGATACTTGGTGTAGGGGTCAACCATTCCAGAGTTAGGGTTGAAGAGTACGTAGTCTAATGGGATCTTGGTTGGGGAATCCTTGTAAGCGAAGTAAGGGTAAGCGTTGATCCAAAACGGGGAGTTCGTGCTACGCAAGAAACTTAGAAGCTGGGTCATTACGCCGGCGACTTGTGGCCTGAAACATCCGGCGGAGGGAGGGTAAGATTCTTGAAGGACTGATAGTGAATTCGGAGTCGATACTTGAATGTACTTGTCTAATCCGGTTTGGACCAAAGCACCATGAATGCTTATCATTGCAGGCACAAGATATCTAACAAAACATAATAAGGTGATTATGTTTTTTTTTCTTAACCCCAGGATATTATAAAAAATCACAAGTTATAGTAGTTAAGGTGAAGGTGTGTCCAAGTTATTATCAATCTCAATAGGACGATAACCACTGGACTACCAAGTGTACGTTTTTTTAATGCCAAGATTTGTAAAGGATAATATTTTTGAAGAATGTGGTGAGGTATGTAACAAACCCTATGAGGCTTGAGTCGTCGTCGGTATATAGTTCGTTGCCGACAGCAATACCGCCGATCTTGGTGGCCGGAAAGTAGGGTTTGATACGAGTAGTGACCCATTGGAGTGCTTGTTGAGGGTCGACTAAACTGGGAAGCATTTGGTTTTCGACGGTGACGAAGAGCTCGATGTTGGAATTGGCGAATGAGGTTAAGACTTGAGGGTTTGTGTCGTAGATTCTTGTCTTGTTGATATGGAGTGAGCTCAATAGTTGTAGAACTTTGTCCGGTGGAGGAAGATTGTTGCCGACTTGACCGTAGTTTATGCCAAGAGAGGAGACCCTTTGAAACAACAGTCCATGTTCTGTGAAAAAATGGAATACAAATTAATAATGACAAATTGAGATAATGGGTTTTCTTGGTTAGACAGAAAGAAGCAACTAAAAAAAAAAGATACCTAAGAATGTGAAGGAAAATAGAAGAAGAACAATAGAGTTGGTCATGGCAGTTCTGCTAAACATTTTGGACATGGATGAGAGAGAGAGATAAAGACTTAGAGAGAGTATTTGTAAGAGAATCAATGCAATGAAATGTGGGGATAGATATAGAGGAGAAGAATTGAGAAGGGACCAAGTAGGGGAAGAATAATTAATAATTAATAATTTAGAGATAAGAATACTTTACTTTGCCTGCCTAATTTATATTTTTGTGAGACATAAGGTCTTCTCAAATAAAAGTGCCTACATTGATTCGTTTTATAATAACCAATACATTATTCAAGTTTTATTAGTTATTTTAGTAATGGAGGTAGGTTTGGCAATAGGTTTGTGCTATGGAAGTCTATTGTAAAAATAGATAGTGTTTATCAAAAACATTCTTTGTGAGGCAACATGGGTTTCATCAAAAAAAATTGGACCCAGGCAAAAAAAAAATGACATCTTAGATTGTCTCTTTCCAACACATTGCCAACAATGTCAGTCCAAAAATAAAAATAAAATTGAAAAAGTGGCCTAAAGAAGACACTTTCTTCAGACAAAGGCAAAGGTGGGCAAAATTGAATTGCCCACTATAATGGGTTTTTAATCTTCAGCTTTGCTTTGGCAATAGAAATTGGAGGATCCCAAATTTGGGAGTTGGGTGAACGAAAAAAACGGAAATAAAAGAGTAGAAATCACACCATCATAATTCATAATGATAAGAGGGGATAGTGCTCTTATGTTCAGTTTTTATATTATTTCTTTGCATCTTGCCAGATATAAGTTCTTTCGAAATAAGTTCTTTCGAAATTTTTATTCCATTGTTACAATTGTATTTTGCATGAAATTACAGTACCATCCTCATTAAACATAATATTTGATACATTATATTTAGGTTAGTCTGGATTTTAATTAACATACGCATATCTAAATCAATCTACGTTTTTTGTTTTTCTTTTGTTGTAGAAAATTGTTTATGTTTCAGTTCAGAATTTTTTAATTTACATACAAAGTAAATGTTAACAAATTAAAATATTTAATAAATATGTGGCAATCCTCTTTTATCTAGTGGTTGATGATTTAATATTTTATCAGATTCGGGGTTCAATTATTAGAAAATACAAATTATTACAAAGAAAGCTTATTTGAAATATATATAACATAGTGCATGTAAAACCATTCATTACGATTATATAGATCGAATATAAAACTATCAATTATGAGCATGTTGTATGTAGAATCGTTTGTTATGGAATTTTTTTGGTGTGCAAGTAAAACTGTCTAGTGTAGAAATCGTCTTTGAAACTATTTGTCGTGTTTCGAATACTGCATAAAACAATTTCGTTCGTTGAGAATGGTAAATTATAAAAGTTAAAAATATATAATGTATATTCTAATTGTTGACCTAAAAATACATCTTAATTTAAAAGATCGTTAGTTTATAAATTTGCAGCCTAATTGGTCCAATCCAATAATTTAGTTGTCTGAAATAATGCAATTTATTTTTGAGTTTGATATTAAAACACTGAAAACAACGATAACTTCAGCTATGCATCAGATCATCAGGTGATGATTGTAATTCAACTTCATCTTGTTCAGATAATTAGAGGTTGAAAATAACTTTCACGAGTTTTTTTTGGAAATTTGGGTTGTTGCTTTTCTTATGGAACGACTTAGTAGACTTACTATTGGTTTTTGATTAATTTCTGAAATTTTAAATATTTAGTAAATGGATTAGAGATCTGAAAAACATGTACTATAAAGTAGCTTTATGGAATGATGCAACAAAGTGACCCAATTTTTATCTTTACGTAACCATCCCAAGAATCTAGTAACTTTTGGAAGATGAATTCCACTAACCTTACTTGTTTATTTGTTACACCTTATATATATATACACAAAAACATACATTAATTTTATTTATAAACCAACATATGAATATGCATGTATACTTGTTTTGGAGTAGGACAAATAAGCTGATGAAAGTAATGCGCTTTATGACATCTTAGATTCCACCGATCTGGTTTTACCACCAATTTTCGTTTTTCTTAATCTTAAATCGAGGGAGATTTATGTATCTAATGAAATAAAGGTTCTAAAATATAAAAGTAACATAAGTTGTTAAATCTTATAGATAATTAAATGTTTAAACATGAATTTAGCAACTTGTTAGGTAGTTTTGAATCATTATGCTTATACTTTAGTTTCTATGTACAAAAACAATGTTTTGTTAACAATGAGGCTGTAACAAAATTTGAACATATATTCCTAGTCTCTTACATTGATTTATTTCTCTTAATTAAGAAGAAAACTAATTAAATTCTCTTACAAAATTGATACTTATAGGGGTTTCTTAACTTTGACAAAAAGAATGTTTTCTTACCATTATCTTCCAAACTATATCCAACAGTTTGGTGAGAAAGAAAAGATAGATATTACTATTTTGTTGGAAAAAAATAAATAAAGAGCATTGCTATTTATGAGGGATAGATGTGATGGATGACTAATGAATTAGTGAGGTTGGTGGTTATGACTTATGACAATAATAAAATCAGCCTAACGGAAAATTCATGGTAAAGAGAGAGAGGGAGGCAAAAAAGATGACTGGTCCTTCGAAAAGAAAGCAAATCGAAGGCACATGCTTGATTACTCAACAAAATAATTGATAATTATGTCACTAACAACCACTAATTCAACCTTTCGAGTTAAGTAATATGGTTAGGAATCAATCTCTGGCGCATCCCTTTTCCATTTATCTGATCTTCCATATGAAAACTGTAATATGGTTAGGAATCAATCTCTTAAACCGAAATGTATAAATGTTTTATATTATTTAATTTGAGAGCAAAAACAAGCATATATACGCAAGTGCTTATGCCTGATAAAAATACATCTATCTAATATGTAAATTGGCCACATTACATAAAAGATTTATAATGGAAGTACATATATGTATATTTTGCTACATCGAAGCATCAT
The DNA here is from genome assembly GCA_020283515.1 of Alliaria petiolata. Lineage (NCBI taxonomy): Eukaryota > Viridiplantae > Streptophyta > Magnoliopsida > Brassicales > Brassicaceae > Alliaria > Alliaria petiolata. Next base: position 61,745,793 of record JAHZTW010000001.1, read on the forward strand.
TCTTAAATTTGAAAATGTGGATCGATATCACATATGTCTAACATAAAAGAAAAAAAAATGTTGACTTTCTTGTGTGTTCGGAGTTGATCATCAACTCTCTGATATGTTTGGTTCAAAAACTCTCTGATGTTGTTTGCTAAGCATATATATAATATATATGCACCAAAGAATGCCGCCATAGATCGCAGTATCGCACTGAATCTACTTGTGCCGTGACAGAAAAAAGTTAGATGTTTTTTTTAACAAAGTATGAAAAAGTTAGATGCTGCATTCGTTGTTTTAGTTTTTTTTTCCCAATGGACGTAGAGTAAATTAATTCCCTGGTTAACACCAGATGAAATTGATAAATCACTCTAGATAACCAATCATAATTATAGACAAAGCATTTTTTTTTGGCCATATAACCGGTTTGGCCATGACTAGTGCTTACGGGATTGTGTTGTCAATATATAATTCTGTGATTTTCGTTTGTTATAGGTGATTTGAAATCGTCATGTACTGGTAAAGGCTCATATTCGAAGAGTTAGCAGGAAATGTTACGCTTGGAGGTCATGTAAGAACTATTATCCGATCTAAAGAAAGAATAAGAGTTTGTGGGAGAAAATAGTAAGTCTTTATTGATTTAAGCCGGAGCTCGGAGAAGTTACAACGGTGGTTAGGTCGCCGGAATAAGAACGCCGACCTAAGCCTTTTGAAAGTAAATCGAGATCTAAAGCTCAGCCGTGAGAGGAGTTTGCCTTAGGTCTCGAGAGTAAAGTTGCGGATCCTTTGAATGAATGAGGTCGCCACCTATTTATAATAGGTCTAAGTCGGCCAACCGAACTCCTTCCTTTTCGGGAAAAAGGAAATCTTTCTTTTTCTTCGGACTCCCTCCTTATCCTCAAGGGAGAGTTTCTCCTTTTCTTCGGGAAAACTAACCCTATCGTTGGACTCTTTCCGAGGGCGGCGCCGACCTAACTTGTTGGTGTTCTAATGGGCCCGACGTCGTCTTCTTAATGGGCAGAACTGGATTTATGAAGAGCTTTTTAGAGGGGTGCTAAACCCATCTCTAACAGGTCACTCTCACTAATAAAACAGATCTACTAGTATTTTACAAAGTTTATTGAAGTGTAACAGTTGATGAAATGGAAACAACTGCTAATGTTTATTGTAAGTTGTAAGAAATTACTACTAATTCTTTTGGAGATACTAGAATAAATCTTGCCGATCTTTTCCCAAAATCTGTGCGATATAAAGTCACGTAGTTACTAATAAATGCATGTCAGCATGTGATCTGATTGGTAAAAGAGATTTTGAAAAACGAAAGCTTGAAAAAAGTAAAGAAAAAAGCTTTAACGTTTAGAACCAGAAAGTTACACAACAAGTAGTAGAGAGAAAACAAGAACATCATAAATATCAAGACATTAAAACATTATATCTAGAACAGTATTTTTTCCAAAAAAGTTTAGTAAGAAATATATATTACTAAAATATGAAATAGAAACAATAAGCAAAAAGGGGAAGAAAAGAGAAGAAAGCATATGCTTGTGTATCCCATTGCTTTAGTTTCAGCAATGAATCTACAATATGTAAAGAGTGAAGACCAATGTGGTCAATCCATCATATTCTATCTTTCCCATGTTCGAATTAAGTTTGTATGTTGATAAAGATCACAGCCATTACAACTTAAAGGATATACATGTGATCATGTCTAACTATCTACTACGTATACACTTTCACTTTTCTAATAGAATAGATTTATTATAAAAAAAACCGAGAGACACAATTGTTGCAGAAAACAACAGTTTTTGCATTCTCGAAGAAATTATGTATCCATTCTTTATGTAGAAGCTAAAAGTCTAAAACAATAATGTATACTCGATATATAGTTTAATGTGCCATGCATGCACGAGATTAAATAATTCATTTAACTTGTTTTTTTTTTTGGAAATTTCAATTGAATTATACGAATATATAAAATAAATAGCTAAAATACATGTATATTTTTTTTTTGGCCTGAACGACTTATATCACATGTAAATCTAATGTAGATGCTATACATAATTTGAAGAATTGACTAAACGTAAATATATGCTACATCCGTGGTTTACGTGACGTCTGTGTATTTTCTGTAAATTAACTTAGTGAGGAAGATCACCATTGGGAACACACTTTAATGGAAGGTACAAAACAATAGCAAAAAGGAGATAACAAAGATAAGGAAAATTTGTAAAAATATCAATTGAAATGTCTATATACAATATACGAAAGGCTACTTGGGGAGGGAGAAAATGGATGATAGCATGTGCATGTGTGTGTAGTGTTTTCGTAAAGACGTGTTTCTTTTTCATTTGGCTCTTTTTAATCTTATTTGCTTCTTTAACAACTTGGAAATTAGACAAGAAGGGGGAATTATTTGGTTATATTCCATTGTGACTTACATTTGAACTATATACCTTACGAATTACAATACATCTATATTTTCAGGATGTAGGAAATCGTTTTTACCGGAGATAGAAATCTTAATTTATAAATAAAATAAAATCGGTATAACGCCATCATACCTCATTCATCATTTCTAATATTCTATTATTGTTTCTTTTTTTTGTTTGTCAAATTTTTTCTTTTATTGTTGCATTTGTATCATCTTAACCAATTTTTTTAACAAAGCAAACTATAGGCTGTCAAAAAAAGAAGAAGCAAACTATATAATTATTTATAAATTAATCTCCAATTCGTAGTTTAACGGTTAAATTAAACCATTACCATTAAAGTACAAGATGATTATGCATGGGTTTATCTCTAAAGACAAAATACGGAATCAAAATCTATTAAGAAAAACATAAATTCACTGATTTGTGATGATTTGCCAAATCATCAGATTCAGTAGCCAAAGTTTGAAAGTTTTCGTTTGAAATAACTTGCGAAAAGAAGAAAAATATTTACGAGATAAAAAGATTAGTTATAACTTCGGATTCCTATACTTATATAACAAAATAATTGGCATGCGGCTGTAAAGTTGAATTAAGTTTTAGGCCTTCATTATAATTTGCATTCGCTCCAGTAGATTTGAACTATATAGGTCATGTCGGCTAGCTGGCTGTACTATAAACCAAGATTATATGTATCATTTGTAAATTCAGTGTTATATTTTGAAGATCGTTTTTAAAGTTAAACATTTGACGAATCCAATCAATTATCCTCGCTTTTTTTTTGTGTGTGTGTGCAACCCTAGCTTTTTTCTTAAATGAACTTTTTTCGCTAAAACTTTTTAAAAATGAACTTTGATGTTTATTTTAAGCAAAACAAAATTTTAATAAGAGAATACCACACCAAGATCACGCGGACAACGTCTTAATGGAATTTTTGATTTATTAGCAGTAAATTTCAGAAATAAGATTTTTATAAATAGCAAATTATTTTTAAAAATTCATATTCAATTTTATTTAGCATTTTTCCATAGTATAAAATATATAGAAGCATATGTTAATGTGTATTTGTACTTTGTATCGAGGCTATGAAATGATAAGATAAGCTAATGAGAGAAATGAAAAGCAAGAATGCTTATTGGTTTGATTAGAAGCTCGATAAGATTAGATTTCATATGAGAAAACAAAAGTTTCTTCCACATTCGACGCTTTTTACTTATTTTGAGTTTCTTTTAGGCTGTTATCCATTTCGAAAACACTACTGGTCCAACTTGATCACACATGTATATATTATAAAAAATAAAACAAAATTATCTAGAGTAATGATCTACGTACTCTTAACTTTATATACACCAATGTGTGAACAATAATACACCTCTAATAAATGAGAAGTAATTGTCGAACTAGAATGCCATTGGTCATGGTGAGTAGATGCAAAATTGGAAGAGGAGGAGCACAATAGTATAATCGCTTCTTGTTTTCCTAGAAAACCAATGAAGAAGGACCATAACTACTAGAATATAACTAATTAGTTCAAATTGACTAATAAATAGAATCGTAAATGTAACATTTTACCATATCAATATATATCACCACCGGTTGCTTTGAGCTAGTAGTTAAGTGTAGGGATTGATTTTGTTGCGTTCATAATTCGATTTCTTATGGGAGGGGATTTAAATCCGCTCTTATCCTTGTCCCATAAAAATTATGAGCCTAGCCCAAAATTTATTAGAATTCAACCAAAAAAATAATATATATCTCATAATCGAATAAAGGGAACAGTGGCTTTGAGCCTTTGACATCGATCAAAATCAAAACTTCTCAATCACAAGTTAGTGATATAGCCGTTATGCACCAAAAAACCAATTATATGAGTAGACCTAAATGAGATTAACGAGCAACACTCTTTTGGGATGATGAAGAACCGTTTTGTATGCCATTCCTTTTTGTTTGTTTGTTTAAATTTTAAATTTTGAATTTATATGAGTATAACATGTAGTTTATTGGTTTGTGTGAGTATTGTGGTGTTACCACCTGTATTCAAATTTCTATAATGGATGCTAAATTTATATCATATCTTCTTAATTCTTGTTTACGATTTTTTTGCTCGATCATCTTTAAATGATATATTAAACTAAGAGTCTAAGATTGTGCTGAACCATTCGAAAATTATCGTTACTTTACCCATCTAATGAAACATAGTTACATAGATCACACCCGCAACAGCCTTTGCAAATAAAACGAAAATAAACAAATTCTTATTGTAAAGTTAGTGGCCAAATTAGTATGATACATCACATTTTCACATTTTTTCATGTAATTAATTATATATTCTGATTTCACACCTTTAACTAGTTAAAAATGATTAGCAGTAACTAGCAGGAGATCCAATATAGTCTTGAATTTTCCATGCGAACAATAAATAAATTAAATTGTTCTATTCTATAAAAATAGTTGATGTTTAAACTTTAGTTTTATTAAACGTCCAGTGGACAATACACAAGTTTTCGAAACCCATCAACTCTATGATTACAACTTTGATTCTCGGCTTCATGTTTCGAAAACCAGTTTGCATGCTCCTTTCTCCATTAACCGAAACTATTTGAACAACCGATTATCACCGGAAGAGACAGGATAAAACTCGACAGACCGGAAGTAGATCCTTCGCCGGAACTCTGTTGAACCTACACCTAATCAATCAAAATTAAATCATCAACACCATTCTTCCTCCTCGAAAGCAACTTAACTCCAAAGCCATTCTAACGGTCCATCAAGGTAGAGTAAGAGAATTTTCAACTACTTGACAACATTTAATCTATTTTACATTTCCTTTTTGAACTTCTTTTCTATTTTACATTTTCTAATGTTAACATTAAGTAGAGATAAATCATACTTATATTTTGCATATCAAATTTTACACTGAAACCTTAAAACAATACATATATTTTGCAACTAAAAAAATGAGTTAAAAGCATTTATTTTGTAACGGAAGTGTATTATTTAACACTTTCGGACATAAATTATACACACATGAATATGATACAAGAGTAGGAACTATGGTGTTTCTAATACAGTTTGACTTTATTCATACAATATGGTTCACAAACATTGAGGAACACAAACCAAACAGGATTGCTCAATCTTCTTTAGGCAAAGAGAACCTGAGAATTCGACGGGGTCAAATCTGCATAACGCTCCGGCGACTTAATCACTTCCCACCTCACACCAAACTTATTCTCCGACCTCCAAATATTCCCAACCGCGAGATGAAGATTCCGACCGACCACATATACTCTGTTCCCGTGACAGTTAACCGCAAACGGTCTGCAAATCTGCTCAGGCAACTCCGGCCCGTCGATCGTCTCCCAAGAATCCGTAACCGAGTCATAAACCTTCATCTTCATTCTCTCAAGCTCCGAAACTATAAACAACCGATCGTAAACCACAACACTCGTGCCGGTCCATCCTTCTCTTAGCCCCATCGCCATTGTCTCCCATCGATCAGTCCTCGGGTCATAAACTTGACCTCGCGGGGATACGAAGAAGGGCCATAACCATCCTTCCGTTACCAAAAGCTTCCCGTTTAAAACCGCGGTATCGTAAGATGCCATGCGCGTCACCATGTTCGAGACGGGCCGCCATTTCCCGTCCGAAGGGTTCAAAGCCTCGGCGGAATCGAGCTCGAATAAATCCGCAGAGTTCCCTCCAGCCGCGTATATCATCCCGTCTATCACACCGCTGCCGAAAAACGACCTCGCTGTCAACATTTTGCTCGGGACTGTCCAGTGATTCCTCACCATATCGTACTTCAACACCATATCAAGAGGGCAGTCCGAATCGGAAACCTTCCCGCCGCATACGAACATAGTGCCTTCACGAGGCATCGAGACCGACCTGAATCCGTGAGGACAGACTCTGTCTCTACAGGGCATCGCCGGGATTTCGTGCCAAGTGAGGTTCCTCAAATCCAAAACCTTCCATTGGATTTTCCCTGTGCATCTACTAAACCCGTCCACGAACAGCCACGGCTCTTTTAATCCGAGCTCCTTGCGCCTCGCGAAAAACGTCTCTTTAGTACCGAACAAGAGATGCCATCTCTTGCATACGGACCTGCTCGATACGTGGCTTTGGACTGGAACCCGTAAAAGGCAGCTAAGGGCAACATCGTCTGGTAAACCTGGTATCAGAGGTTCTCCTCTAAGAGACAGTTCTAATTCCGATGATCTATCAAACAATGGCGATTGAATCGATGCGGCTACCCTAAATTTGGGAGATAATGTCATCTGGGAATCACCAAGCTTGTGCACAGCTGCTCTCTGGGACGAAACCCTAACCCTCTGCATCTTCTTCTTCTTCCTTTTAACACTCGATTTTCCAGAAAACCCACCGATTAAGCACTCATTTTGCGTCTATTCCAGATTCGAATTGACAGTAATTAACAGTGGGAAGTTCAAAGTTTTCAACTTTGGTTTCCTCTACTATTGCTCAACCTGAAAATGGAGAAAACGGAACATGAAGAACCTCGAGAATCAGCGTTGTTTATCACTAACACTAAACTCATCAAATTCGAGAGAAATTCCAGATTGTGTAATAGAAATTGATACGAATTCATTGAAACAAACCCTAGAAGAAAATCGGTGAAGAGATCAAGAATAAGTGATCGAAGCTGAAAGTTTAAAGAAAACAAAGATCAGATATTTCATCTCCTTACAGAACAAGGCGGCGATAGATACTGTTGTTTGCTTCGTCGCGAATCTTTCAGCTCTTCCCCTCTTTTTGTGTTCTCTCGCTCTTGTTTTTTTTCTTTTCTTTTTTGGGTAAATTGGTAATCGAGAAGACGTAATACATTTGGAAAAATTAAAATACGCCTTTTCAATTTATACAGAGTCCAAAACTATGTGTATCAAATATCAATGTATGATGTATCTATTTAAGTAACTCTATGTGTATCAAATATCAATGTATGATGTATCTATTTAAGTAACTGCCGCAAATCTTTCGCGTAGAATCTGTAGATGTCCTAATATTCAATTATTATCTTATGAAGTTAATAAAGAAAGAGAAATGATACTATAAAGAAACAAATAAAAGAATGCGCCAGTCAGAAAATAGAGTTTTGGTAGTAAAGAGGTTAATTCGAGGAAACGGGCTTAATACTAGGCCTGAACCATGTTACTGGCCCATACAATATAATGGGTCTTGTTACATTTGGTGATACAAAGGTAAATTTCAAGTGTACGTCTAGAGTCTCTCTACACCAAAATCTCAAGTCCAGTTTAGATAATCTTATGTCATTTTTGGTCAAAAGATAATCCAATTATAGATTATAAAGTTATAACTTAATCGAGAACCTCTGATGGGGTGACCTAGAAAGATACAATAAGAACATTTTCTGAACATTGAAAATAGTCAGTGCCGTGCCAACACATTCGGTGGCCTAAGACAAATTTAAAAATTGTGGCCTTATTAATCTGTAAATGTATAATTTTGTAAAATTAAAATTTTGATTTCAAAGTTTAAACTATCAATTGAAAACTTGGAGCTCATAAACACAAAGTCTTATAGAAAACATACCAACAAAACTCATGAGTCTTGGTCAAATCAACTAACATTGTTTTTAAAGTGTGGCATAAAAATTAAAACTATAAATGTGGCCTTAGGCCATTGCCTTTTTGTTACCAAGGGAGGCACGGCTCTGAAAATAGTAAATAGAATATATATGATAAGAGTATCATAGTTGAAAAAAATGATAGAGTGAAAAAAAAAAGCGAAGAGAGTAATACTGCGATCGACCCCATTATTTATTTATTTAATAATTTAGTAGATGGATATTTTGTTTTTATTTTCAAACTTTGTGTTTTTTTTTTGTTTTTGTTAAAGATTTCAAACTTTGTGTTGAACGAGTGAAAACTTGTTTCATAACTTTTGGTGTGAGTGGTGGAAAATGAGCTAGTTTCTTCTATTTTAAACAAATGTTACAGCTGGAAATGGGATTTATGATATGGACTACGATTTTTTTACGTGAGTGAATTTGCAAATGCAATAGAATATTTAAAAGAAGTGAATTTGCATGTACTACAATAACTCTAGCTAGGGAATTCATTACATAATCTATGAATAATATGATCTTTTTATACGAATAATATGTTCATCTTGCTATTCTGCGGAGATATTTGTTTTGGACAAATCTTTTTAAATATATGCAAGTACTGTATATATGGAATTACAGTTTCGTTGAAAGAAACATAAAAAGAAGATGCCAATCAATATGATGATGGTGACTATTGCTTGGTAGGTATAGGCCGTTGGTATATAGTTTTTCCGGTGAGTTCGTCCTTACCACCACCATAAGATTCTCTCAATTATTTATGTTGGACAAAAGTCGCAAAACACATATATCGATTTTTAAGTACTATTTTCTCCAAAACAGTAAAACATTTTATATCCCGATCAGTCAATCATACATAATTTACAAATAATCAAATCCAATAAAATATCAGAAACTGGTCACGAAAAGATATGCATAAAGATCGTTCCATGTGCCAATAGTATCCAGTATCGGAATTTTCTTGAATAAATGCATGTATATATCGGATTCTTGAATATTTATCTAAATTATCTAAATGATTTAGCCTCTTTAAAGTAGTAGCAAATATAAACATAAGATCTTTCTAACGAGAGAAGTTGTAATGATAAGTTGGTGAGATTTAATTTATTGTACCAACTTAGTCTTTATAGCCGTATGTGCAGTCCATGTGGCTAACCGAATTATCCCCTTCTTTTTGTTGTGTTTTGGTGCTCACCATGTGCTAATATTTGGCCATCAATCTAACGTATGTTTGTATGTATATATATATATAAGTTTTTTAACCGACAAACTTATTCAGTCCAAATCGGATTTTAATGCTTTTGTCGTTTTATTTATTTATTTCCTATTACGTACAAAAAAACGAAACCAAAACTGAGAGAAAAAAAATTAAGCATAATAACTTTTATTAGCAGACCTCGTCAAATAAAATGTTCAACATGTCAAATATATCATCTTATGAGAATAAGGGTTCTCAGAGGCAATCGTTACAAATGAAGAAGACCCGTCTAAAGCAAAATAGCGGGGATCTAGACCAACAGAAACTGGATCAGAGATATCAACAAATTCATTAAAGAACTCTCATATTCGTAATAGCCTTATTTTTCGTAGTTGCAACAATTCTCTGATATAAATTTATAGAAGCTTAATATATACTTTTTTGCTATAAAAATTGTTAGATACATAAAATATATCATGTAATATATATGTTTTGTTTTTTGTATGTAGACTCGTATAACATATGAAATATTTTGTATCCTAAAATATATGCTATCACAATACATCCGCGCGCTATGATAACTAGTTTTGTGTATCTATAAGATTAATCAGAGTAATTTTTCTTTGGAAAAACAGATTTATCAGAGTAATTTCAAGGTCTAGATTGATGAATTGTAGAGCTAAACCGCAATATAATAAATAAGATTCGATCTTCAAATCCCTGGAGTATCATAGACAATGGTGAACCTAACGAACTAAGTCTAAGACATCAACTCTATGAAGAAAAAAAAAAGTAAAGACAAAAAAAAAAGGCGGAGACAAAAAAAACTATGTCATCAGGCACTAACGAAAGAGTGGAAGATGCCTTCAAACTCAACTTTAGAGAAACATAGTACATTTTTGTCTTCAAACGATTAAGCCACTTGTTGGTGTTAAGGTGTTAAGTTACATGAGCTTTCAACTCAAAATCAATTGGCGATAAGTGGATTGGCCCATGCCCCTTATATATTATTTTAGATCTCTTCCAACTTTCGATGTGAGATATATTCCCTAATACGCCCCTCGAGATGATGGCTCTTACCCATTAATCTCGGTATGTTTGAGCATGGATCGACGGACCATCTTTGGGTCACATATCGATGATGGATCGGATTGGATTGCGTGGATCGGGCTCTAATACCACGTTAAGTTACATGAGCTTCCAATTCAAAACCAATTGGCGATAAGTGGATTGACCCATGCCCCTTATATATTATTTTAGATCCTTTCCAACTTCCGATGTGTGATATATTCCTTAATAGTTGGATTGTCACAATTCACACACCAATGAGATTTGCTTTTACTTTGAAAGCCAATTTGGCCAATAAGATCTCTCGTATTCTTACGAATTGTCAGCCCTATATCCTTTTCAATCTTTCTTGGTTTTCTTTTCAAATCAATATATAATTTCAAACTATACAATCGCTAAACCCTAAAAGAAATAGAGTCTAGAAAAGGCATGAGTTTCGTTATTTCTAATGGTAAGAATGTCCGATTTTCTACAGGTCACGAAATAGAGTCTAAAAAAAGATAGATATATATATATATAAAAGTGTTTAAACCGACGAACTTATTTAGTCCAAATCGGATTTTAATGCTTTTGTCGTTTATTTATTTCTTTCCTATTACGTACAAGAAAAAAACGAAACTAAAATGAAGGAAAAAAATTAGGCATAATTACTTTTATTAGCAGACCTCCTCAAATAAAATGTTCAACATGTCAAATATATCATCTTATGAGAATTAGGGTTCTCAGAGGCAATCGTTACAAATAAAGAAGACCCGTATAAAGCAAAATAGCGGGGATCCTAGACCAATAGAAACTGGATCAGATATCAACAAATTCATTAAATAACTCTTTTAAAAAAAAAACCGTATTTTCCATAGTTACAACAATTCTCTGATATAAATTTATAAAAGCTTAATATATACTACTTTTTTGCTATAAAGATTGTTAGATACAGAAAATATATCATGTAATATATATATTTTTGTATGTAGACTCGTATAACATATGAAATATTTTGTATCCTAAAATATATGCTATCACAATACATCCGCGAGCCACGATAATTAGTTTTGTGTATCTAATTATAAGATTTATCAGAGTAATTTTTCTTTTGAGAAAAAGAATTATCAAAGTAATTTCAAAGTCTAGATTGATGAATTGTAGAGCTAACCGCAATATAATAAATAAGATTCGATCATCAATGCCCTGGAGGATAGACAATGGTGAACCTAACGAACTACGTCTAAAAGACATCAACTCTAAGAACAAAAAAAAAAATAAAGACAAAAAAACCAATGTCTTCAGGCACTAGCGAAAGAGTGGAAGATGCCTTCAAACTCAACTTTAGAGAAACATAGTACATTTTTTGTCTCCATACGATTAAGCCACTTGTTGGATTGTCACAATTCACACCAATGAGATTTGCTTTTACTTTGAAAGCCAATTTGGCCAATGAGATCTCTCGTATTCTTACGAATTGTCAGCCCTATCCTTTTCAATCTTTCTTGGTTTTCTTTTCAAATCATGATATATAATTTCAAACTATGGCTTTTTAATTATATACAATCACTAAACCCTAAAAAAAATAGAGACTAGAAAAGGCATGAGTTTCCGTTATTTCTAATGGTAAGAATGTCCGATTTTCTACAGGTCACGAAATTAATAGGTTCCTAATTCATCCGTTTATTAGGAAAAGTATTTCATTCCAACGGACTAGATCATTAAGATATACTTTTTCAGTTTTTGTTAATCATTAAGATATACAGTTCAGATCTTACGATTAATGTCGAACTATTTACATATAAACAATGAAAGAGTTTAACTAAAGAGTTGAAAGCATATGCAAAAGTGTTGATAGTGAGGTTCAAAAAAAAAGTGTTGATAGTCTAATTGGTACGATAAAAGCTGTGGTTGTAAAAAAAAACGTTAAAAATAGCAAAATAATTACAGATGGTAAAAAATAAAGGGTGCTATCCTTTTTGGTACCGCTAATACTTTTTCACTTTTGTGATTGGCAACCATCAAAACAATATAATGGTTTTTATCAACAATATCATGTGTTAAACACTCAATCATTAGGGTATATATACACAATAACATCAGCATAGAGTTAAAAGCTAAGAGAGACAATAATGACATTAATATTATGTCATATAGAAACTGCTGATTGAAACCAACTTTTCAAAGTTGCTTTCAAGTCCACCTAAATTAGAGTGATCAGCCATTGGCAGTGTCCAGTACTAAAGCAAATATGAAAGCCTCTGTGATCACTGCTTTGGTCTGTCAAGTTGTTTACCCATCAAGAGGACAAGCTGTGTGAACAACTTGCATACATCTATTATATCTCTACCTATATATATATATATATGTATATCAATAATTTTGGAATTGCTTCACTTGGTGTAGATCGAATGGAGAAATTTTCAGTTATTTCCATTGTTACCATTCTTTTATACTTTTTTATGGAATTCTTTCATACATTTATTTCATAAATTTTTTACAAAGAATGCCAATATTATCATTATTTTTCGTCAAAGGCTAATATTATCATTATTATTTTTTAGATTAGGAAGTGATAAATAAGAGCTGTAAATGCTAGGCGCAACCCTTTCTTATAGCCAAAATAGTTATTACCAATTCCTTCACGGCTTCAAATATAAATTATTTTTCTATAAATAGTAAAAATTGCAATTTCGACAGCCAAAAAATGATGTCGAAACTTTTTCTTATAATTCGTGACTTTCTGTCCACCTCGTCACTCCCGTTTCCCTCCACTTGCTTTTTATTCTTTCTGGTTTCACTAATTCAAATTACTTATATTTTTATAACAAACTAGATTACGATCCGCGTTTTACTCGGGTTTATAATAACAAAATTTTAAACCCGTTAAATTTTTTTTTTTAAAAAATAGAAAACAAAATCGGGTTACTACTTTAAAAAAATATATATTAAAAACACAAAATAGAAACCTAAGAGTTATGTATTTATTTTAATTCTCATATGTTTTCAATTGAAATATTCAAAACACAGAATCTGTTGCGGATCCTAAGCAACATTAACCATATTTCTTTTGTAGTTCACATATTTTATCAACTATCTTTTTTCTATTCTGCTGCGTTAAAAACTTGGATGCAACTCGAGTCATTCGAGTATGTTAACGATCTCTCCATTAACTCTCTCCAAGCAAACAATGTCTTTCTTTCTCTTCATAGTCATCTCCCGTATATGATCTCTCTGCTCTCTATCGAAGTTATGCTT
>JAHZTW010000001.1:61764067-61805163 GCA_020283515.1 Alliaria petiolata
CACACCAATGAGATTTGCTTTTACTTTGAAAGCCAATTTGGCCAATGAGATCTCTCGTATTCTTACGAATTGTCAGCCCTATCCTTTTCAATCTTTCTTGGTTTTCTTTTCAAATCATGATATATAATTTCAAACTATGGCTTTTTAATTATATACAATTACTTATTAAACCCTAAAAATAAATAGAGACTAGAAAAGGCATGAGGTTCCGTTATTTCTAATGGTAAGAATGTCCGATTTTCTACAGGTTACGAAATTAATAGGTTTAATTCATCCGTTTATCAGGAAAAGTATTTTATTCCAATAGACTAGATCGTTAATCGTAGATATACAGTTCAGATCTTACGATTAATGTCTAACTATATACATATAAACAATGCAAAGAGTTTGACTAGAGAGTTGAAAGCATATGCAAAAGTGTTGATAGTCTAATTGGTGAAATTAAACGATAAAAGTTTTGGTTGGAAAAAAAACGTTAAAAATAGCAAAATATTTACAGATGATAAAAAATGAATGGTTCACTTTTGTGATTGATAACCATCATCAAAACAATATATAATGGTTTTTATCAACAATATCATGTGTTTAACGCTCAATATCCTTGATATAGGCTCAAACATTCAACCTAATTAAGAAAAACAATTTAAAGCACAACTGCACAAGTCCTTTTTTTTCAAAAAGAAAAAACATCAACATAGAGTTAAAAGCTAAGAGAGACAATGACATTATATTATGCCATATATATAGAAACTACTGATTGAAACCAACTTTTCAAAGTTGCTTTCAAGTCCACCTAAATTAGAGTGATCAGCCATTGGCAGTGTCCAGTACTAAAGCAAATTTGAAAGCCTCTGTGATCACTGCTTTGATCTGTCAAGTTGTTTACCCATCAAGAGGACAAGCTGTGTGAACAACTTGCATACATCTATTATATCAATAATTTTGGAAGTGTTTCACTTGGTGTAGAATGAAGAAAATTTTAAAGTTATTTCCATTGTTACCATTCTTTTATATTTTTTTATGGATTTCTTTCATACATTTCTTTCATAATTTTTTTCCATAGATTGCCAATATTATCATTATTTTTTAGATTAGGAAGTGATAAATAAGAGCTGTAAATGCTAAGCGCGACCCTTTCTTATAGGCAAATAGTTTAGCAGTCACATTTTCTTCACGATTTCGTATAAAAAAATTCTATAAATAGTAAAAATTGCAATTTCGACAGCCAAAAAATGATGTCGAAACTTTTTCTTATAATTCGCGACTTTCTGTCCCTTCGTCACTCCCGTTTCATTCCACTTGCTTTTTATTCTTTCTGGTTTCACTAATTCAAATTACTTTTATTTTTTAACAAATTATATATATATATATATATATATATATATATATATATCTAAATACATAAATATTTTTTCCAACTTAGATCCTTATTCTTTATTGTTTTTAAAAGCTAATTTATAAATAAAATATCAATTTTGAAAACTAAAGCTTATAAATTTAGTTAGTCTTTTTTTTTTGTAAACAACAAATACTACTGATTATTTATCATACTTAAGATAAAAATTTTTTTGTAAAATTAAGGGCTATTTGGTTATATATAATTTATGTAATCTTTATATTTAATTACAAATGACATGGTTCAAAATTCTAATTAAACTAATTTTTTATAAATTTTGTTTTTGTTTTTTTTTGCTAACTAGATTTTATTTTTGCTGATATGAACAAATCTCATAATTTACTCAGTAAAATATTAATTTAACTGATTCAAAAAGATCGTTTTTTGTATTGATTCAACAAAAAGTCTAGCAAATTCTAAGATATCATATATATTAAGATAAAACGAACAAATTAAAGGATTATAACTTAGCATCTACTAAAGAAATTTATAAAGTTAGAATAATTATGAGCATATTGTAGGTTGTAGCATGTATTTTGGATTACGTAGTGATTTGAGACCCGTATTAAAATAATAACTTATATAGAAAAATATTGGCTATACAAGAATCCAAGGGTTGTGAATGCGTAGCAAGTGGATATCGTACAAGCCTTCCTGCTTTTACCAAGTTTGAATAAAGTTAGGTTTTTATCCAAACTAAGAACTCACGAGACTTTTATTCAAGTACAATTTACCTCTTGCCAACCCAAAAATTGACCCTACACATGAACCTCAAGTCTAGTGAAATGTGCTGCGACGGCAGCTTTATATACATCTACTTGCACCAGTACACATGCATGTCTACATATTTGTATGCATCTACATATTTGTATGCATGTATATGTATGTATCAACGTCCATATAGTTGCATATCTCGCTCTCATGTCAGTCATGATCAGATCGTGTAGCTTCATGATCAGAATGTGACACACCATGTCTGCATCTGCATGATAAGATAGGATCACAACAAGTGACTCCATGCCCATATGCATATGTGTGATCTTGTATAAATACTTGTGTTCCCGACGTTTACGCTTGCATGCATCCATTTGAATGATGCTTTACAAGATTTGTAGAAAAAGTAATAAGCATCATAAGCAAGAATTTTTTATATAACTAGAGATTCCGAATGTACACTCATGCTAATTATAGAAAACTAGTTATTTTTGCATTTAAAGCATTCATATTGGTTAATCATGATTAAAATTGTTGTGTGAGGACTCGGCTGTGCTATCTCAATTAATAGAGCGAATGTTTCAATTACTGGATTATAATAAATTAGTTATAAACAAGAATCGTATATATGTGGGATCGTTAAAATTTCTATACCCATTAATATTATACGAGATATGGAGAGGGCGTATTAGGCAACCATGAGTTGTCGACTGGGTTCGTTAAAATTATATACATTTTTCGATAGAGCTTCTTCTCAGCGATCAATTCAAGGCCAGTAATTATGGTTTGTTCATCGTACCATGCAATTGCAAACTTTAGGTAGTTGTAGGCTTTTTCATAACTAGGAGAAGATTACATACAAATACCAAAACTAGTAACTTATAAATATTACGAGAAATTAATTAACTGGTGACTGAAAAGGAAATCCGGCGGCTTCAATTCATAGTGGCGATCACAACTAAACAATTATCATCTAAACATTACTTTTTGTTGATCGACAAAAACACTATTTACTTTTTACTGTATAACTTTTTTCGGTAACCATGTAAGCATATAACTCATAATTCAAAAATATGAAATATTATTTTATTTCAGAATTATTTAAAATTTGCTTCGTGTGTGATGTTTAAAATACTAACCAATAGAGAATGAAAAATTAAAGTTTTTTTAATTGTTAGATAACCAAAACTCAAAATTGGCAAAAATGACACAGCGACAAATTAAGTCGCAAATAAGTTATGTATTTTTCGTGTGTACGTTTTACAAAAAAAAAAGTGTAATATCATGAAAAATAGCAAGTTTTAAGTAAAATAACATGATATTTGTCAAAAACACTAGTGGAATCTATGTTACTTTAAGGGAATTTAGGCTTAGTAACCATATCAGATAGGTAATTTAAATTTCTAACTATATGAAAAGAGGTGCTATGATATTGTGTGTGTAATGTATATTATAGACGAAAATGCCCTGCAAGTAAATGAAATAGAAAATCGTCAAAATCGAACCCACATAACTCTGCTTAATCGGACAAGGGTCGTATCCATTCCGTCACTGTTATCTTCGCTTCGACGGAGTAGGAAACATTGGTGGTTGCGGAGGCAAACCCAGCTCGTCATCAGAAGCTTCAACAAGATATCTGAGATCTAAGTGACTGTTGTCGGAGCTTTGCGGTGGTGGCGGCGGAGGATAACCCAGATTGCCATCGGAATTTCGAACATATATCCTAGATCTGAGTCTCACCGGGGTTTTGCGGGGGCGGTGGAGCAAACCTAACTCATCATCAGAAGCTTCAAAAAGATATTAAAGATACGGCTGAGTCTCGCTGGAGCCATGCGCCATCAGCTTCGTCGATAATTCCTCCTAAAAACCCTTCATCACCGAGGTAAGATCTTGAATCGTTGGGTCATGACCCGACTCATCAAAGAGGTGATGAATTTTAATTGTAATGAAGACCTATACTATTTTCAGATCTGAAGTGATGATGCAAAACAATTTTGCTTCTGATTTTAAATCGATATAAGTTTTCGTGTATAGTCTTCTCCTCTATGTGATGGTATAGTATAGTATGAATATTCTCATAATAATTATTACGAGATTGTGATGATATTGTATACTACAAAGATTATAAGATTCGCACATTGATTATTACAAGATTTACCAATGTTGTGATGGCTCTCGAGAGAAGAACAAAAAGGTGCCAGAGACTTATCCTCTATGAGTTTAAGTGACAAATCGAAGAAGGCTCATCTCATTGTGTGCAAAGAGCGGAAGGAGAGGTTACTTATGGGAGAACTATGGTTAGCGGTCCAGTTTCTTGAATGCAGACGAGCTCACATACTTGGACGCTTCCATGGTGGCTTGTAAAATGGAATCTTCAAAGATGGACCTTTCTAGTGATTTGCTTTGGATGCGTTCATTTGTCGTTGTAATTTTGGAGAGCAATGTTTGTTTTTGAATCGGAGAGCAATGTAACTTTAGTGAACACATATACTATTTAGTACACACTTATATAGTATAACTCAGTTTTACATAGAATGTATTTTTTTTTTTTTGAGAATCTTCATTGTACATATCTCTTATTTGTGATGAAATTGAAATTAGCGATTTTTAGTTCACAAGTTTGTACCATAGTTTGTCACTTCGTTGTCAAAGATTCTTGCTTCTTTCGTGTTCTTAGGTTCGTTTTTCTTTTTCTTGTTGATGTTTGTTTGTTCCATTTATATAAAATAGTATAACATATCCTATTCTTTCTTTTCCAGCGAACAAATTGATATTTAAGGGTATTTTTGTCCAAAAAATTAGTGAGTTTAGGTTTTTTGGTTAGTTTCTTAGTTTCAAATTCCTTATGGCTATAAGTTTAATTTGAAAGTCCAATATAGTTAGTAACCAAATTGACCCTTGGGAAAAAAACATACGTAATAAATAAAACAATTTAATTACGGTTTTGTTATCTGTCATTTTTCAAATAAAATGGTAAAATATAGCTACTTTCTGCAATTTCTCAATATCATAATTGTAAAATATAAATTTTGATAGACAAAAGAAAAACAAGGAGTAGGCAAGAAGGGAAAGGTAGGACAAGAGTGTTGATATAAGACAGTAACATTAATCTCACAACCTATTCATCAGCACACCCCTGCTGTCTCAACTCTTATTATAAGTTTCATCAACGTGCATGCGAACAAATTCTTATTATATCCCAAAATTAAAATTATTTTCTAACCGAAGAAACACAAAAACATAAACGTCGAAGCAGTTGCATATATTATGGAGATTCACTAATACAAACAAATATACAAGAAACTACCCAACCACCCATAGAAAACTTATGTCTCAAATAAAAATGTAGAAGAAGATTCACCGAAACGATGTGAGAATAAACGCCTGAAGGCATAACTACATTGGTCCACACAAGAATAATCATTCTAACATTTCAATAGTTATATATATGTACGTAGATGGATGTTTAGTAAATCACTGACAAGAAAATGGATATGTTTATAATAGAATATTAATATGTAAATGGGAATTAAGTTAAGCAAGTGCGACACCAGATTCATGCATCCATCTTTATCATGACTTTTTGTCATCTATATTTTACTGCACACACACACATTTATATACTCTAAATTCTAGACAAAAACACAATTGACGATATGCGAAGATATGAAAGTATACTTTGAGAAAGTTAACAATCGTTAAATTTATGTGCAATGGTTCTTGCATTTCAACCGAAATAATATAAAAATAGACTTTCGGTTTGAACTTTGAAGGAAATCATAAAGAAAAAGAACAAAACAACCCAAAGACCGAACTAGTCGTCACTCATCACGCAGAAATTGCAAGTCTTTTTCTAATTCTTCTGCTACGGCCCACCTGCCCAACACAATTTCACGTGGACCAACCAAATTTATAAAAACAATCTATATATTATACAAATTAATTTGCAGAACTTTCCCACACTTCCGTTTTTTCTTTGTGTGTAAATTTCTTAGTCGATGCATCCGAGTCCGGTTAATACCGTTTGAGTAATTTATAGGTAATCTTTTGTTTTTCGCTATAATGTGTTTGACCAAATTACCAAATCCTCAAAATATCGGTGGAGATTTGTTGTTCGTTATTGGATCGGGAATTCGAATTTCTTACAAAGAATCACCCTGTCCTCAAAAGGACTCTCATGTAACATAATAAATGTCATGCAACACGCAACTGAAGAATCATATTAGTCAATCTATATATCAATGGATGAGTTTGTGGTGAAAATTTTTAAACCAAAAAAATTTCTGGTGAAAGAAAGAGTTTCGTGATCGTTAGCATGTAAAGTTGTTATCACATGTAACATCGATGTGTTGCACATGCAGCAAAACCAATTAGATATTGCATAGATACTTTGAGATTAGTTCGAGCTTCATATCAAAAGATTTAACTACCTATAGAAAAGTTCAAGTTTTATAGTACATGTAAAGTGTTCTTATATAAACACTATTTTCAAATTTATAAAAGTCAAGTTGAGATTTTCAACACTTTTTATTATTTATGGTTCCAGTGAATTTTTCTAATTAAAATCTAGGACAATATATACATGTTAGATATATTTTTATATAGTTTGTTAAGATCTCATACTCAATATAAAATTTCAGAAAATCCCTTAAAATGAAGATAGAACCAACCTACAATCTCAGAAATATCACTACAAAATATGAATGTTCTATTGAATCAACCGAGTTGAAATTTTTTGGGATACTCATTACTATAATACTAAAAAAAAAGAAAAAATAACGACACCAAACTATTTGCGGCTAATCGATTGAATTTTATAGATTCGAATGCATTTGTTCCAGTAAGAGCCTTGGTTTGGACCTTTTGTGACTATTACACCATTTTATGTACGTAGGTTAATTAGGTTGTTGTTTTTTTTTTTTTTTTTTGAACCTTAGTTTTTGAAACGGTTGTTATAATGATATGGATTTAAAAGTAGACATTAGGTAGTACATATCGTCTGTATTTTATTTTTTAAGTGTACGGTTCTGATCTTCACAAGTTGTCTGTCATACGGGCGGAAGTTTCGAGTTTTTTTCTGGAACTTCTCAATGCAAAAAATCAGAAAAGCATCGAGTTATCGTATGTTGCGTGTATAATGGCGTGTTGATTGATTGTATGTTTACATGTGTTACATGTACGTAGGTTAATTAGATTGTTTTTTCAAACGATATTAGGAATTTTGTGGCAAAAGTTTACTTTTATGAAAAAGAAACGGACATACAATGACGTAACCTCATGTGTATGGTCAAAGTAATAATTTGAGAATACATTTTTCCGGATAATTTTGATAATTACTAGTATTTAGTATTTACCATGCAGACTCTTAATTCATTTAAAATGCAACTACACGTCGAGAAAACAATAAAATAAAAAGGTCTGGTCTCTCTGGTTCGAGTCAAATAAATAAATAAAAATATATTCCCTTTGTTTCTTAAAAAATGTTGTTTTGAGTTTTTCATAAATATTAATAAAGTTTTTAAAAAGATTTTTCTAATTTTAATTGTTTTATTAGTTATTACCTTAATTTTCTTTAAAATAATAAATATTATAAAATTAAATTAAGTAAAAATGAACAATAATTACACCTAAAAAATTGAAAACATTTTTTTTTTTAAACAAATTTTTTTTTTCCAAAACAACCTAAAGAATAGAAAACAGAGAGCGCGAGTAATAATTAATGTGAATATTTATATGTCAATACTTCCATTATTTTTATATGTGAAGAAAACAGTATTATTATAGTATATGATTTCTCAGTCCAACCTCAAAAGAAAGTCTATATATACTCAAACTCTCTCACTCTCCATTTCTCAAAAATCTCTCAGTTCTCTTTCTTAACTCGCTCTCTCTCTCTCATGGCTTGTCCTTACGTATTATCGCCAAACGCAACCAAACTCAATCTCTCCTTTGCTCCGTCCGATCTTGACGCACCTTCGCCGTCTTCCTCCGTTAGTTTCACAAATAATAAACCCAGACGCCGTAAACTCTCGACAAACTCCGTCACAGACTCTCCGGCTCCGGCTTTGTTAAATTTCCCAAATTACCCTTCTCCAAACCCCGTAATTCCCGAGAAGGACACTTCTCATTGGAACCCTCTCCAACGCGCCGCCTCCGCCGCTCTCGACGTCGCCGAGGCCGCATTGCTCTCGCGCGAGCGTTCTCAGCCTCTCCCTAAAACCGTCGATCCTCGTCATCAGATCTCCGGTAACTACGCTCCTGTGCCGGAGCAATCCGTTAAATCCTTTCTCTCCGTCATCGGTAAAATTCCTGACTGCATTGACGGCGTTTATCTCCGTAACGGCGCTAACCCACTCTTCGAGCCGGTCTCTGGCCATCACCTCTTCGACGGAGACGGTATGGTTCACGCCGTTAAAATCACTAACGGAGACGCGAGTTACTCTTGTCGGTTTACGGAAACCGAGAGATTGGTTCAGGAGAAACGACTCGGTTCTCCGATTTTCCCTAAGGCCATAGGAGAGCTACACGGTCACTCCGGTATCGCACGGTTGATGCTGTTTTACGCACGTGGTTTATTCGGTTTATTAAATCACCGTAACGGAACCGGAGTCGCTAACGCCGGTTTGGTTTACTTCCACGACCGGTTTTTAGCTATGTCTGAAGACGATCTGCCTTACCAAGTTCGCGTCACCGACAATGGCGATCTCGAGACCGTCGGAAGATTCGATTTCGACGGGCAGTTAAATTCCGCCATGATCGCTCACCCGAAAATCGATCCTGAAACGAAGGAGCTTTTCGCGTTTAGCTACGATGTCGTTAAGAAACCGTACCTAAAATACTTCAGATTCTCGCCGGAAGGGGAGAAATCGCCGGACGTTGAGATTCCCATCGCGAGTCCGACGATGATGCACGATTTCGCGATCACGGAGAATTTCGTCGTGATTCCGGATCAACAAGTGGTGTTCAAGCTCTCCGATATGTTTCTCGGGAAATCTCCGGTTAAATACGACGGAGAGAAAGTTTCCCGGTTTGGAATTTTGCCGAGAAACGCCGAGGATACGTCGGAGATGATCTGGGTAGAGTCGCCGGAGACTTTCTGTTTAGATGTGTATAAGAGACAGGATCTGGGTAGAGTCGCCGGAGACTTTCTGTTTCCACCTGTGGAACGCTTGGGAGTCTCCGGAGACGGACGAGGTTGTTGTGATCGGATCTTGTATGACTCCGGCGGATTCGATCTTCAACGAGTGTGATGAGCAGCTAAACAGCGTTTTGTCTGAGATCCGGTTAAATCTTAAAACTGGTAAATCCACACGCAGAACTATAATTTCTGGTTCGGTTCAGATGAATCTTGAAGCTGGTATGGTAAACCGAAATTTTCTTGGGAGGAAAACCCGGTACGCGTACCTTGCCATAGCCGAACCGTGGCCTAAAGTATCTGGATTCGCTAAAGTGGATCTTTCCACAGGAGAAGTTAAAAATCATTTTTACGGCGGTAAAAAATATGGAGGTGAACCTTTTTTCTTACCGAGAGGGCTAGAATCTGACGGAGAAGATGACGGTTTCATTATGTCGTTTGTTCACGACGAGGAGAGTTGGAAATCGGAGCTTCAGGTTGTTAACGCCGTTACGTTGGAACTGGAAGCAACCGTTAAATTGCCGTCAAGAGTACCGTATGGTTTCCACGGCACGTTCGTGAATTCGGCTGATATGTTAAACCAGACTTAGTATGAGGTAAACCGAAACCGGTTATGGTTGGTTTATTGTGCATAGGCAGATTTTAGTTTTTTTTTTCTCTAGATATTTTTTGCGAAAACATTAGATTTTTTTTTGTTTGGCGGAGCGGTGGAAGCCAAAATGAAGCTTGTGCAATTTTAATTTTTGCGAGCTCAGCTAGTTTCTGTTGCAATTAACATTTAAAAACTTTGTTAATTAAATTAGTACTGTAATCATCAATACCTAGTAGAAGTCCTTTTGCTACTGTGGTTGTTCAAAAGTTCACTAATGCTTGTATAACATGAGATCTGGGTTTCGAATCTTAAAGAATACGATTTATATGAGATCTTCAGTATGGTGCAGTTTGGCATAAATTTTTATAAGGCGGTGGAATTATCCATTGTAAGTTGTTGATTCAAGGCGTTTAAGCTAAACAAAAATATAAAGAACTGCTTTTCTTTATTAGATTTAGAAACTTCTCAAAATTAAATCTCTTGTCTTGAGTCTATGAAACAACCTCCATGGCTATTTATATAGAACTTATCTTCTCCTAATTCTATTATGAATGGAAACTACTCTTTCCTTTTCCTTGATTACAAAATAAAAAACTACTTTTCTTATTAAGTCCTAATGTTTATCTGCTTAAGCTACTTCTTAAGAGACAATTTTCTTTTTCAAGTTAGGAATTATCCAACAGGAATGTAATACTATTTTCATAATTTGAAAAAAAAGCCAAAAGACAAAAGATTTTGAAACTGAGTGTGCCTGGTGGACTGTGACAGTTACGTGGCTTATAGCTCGTTGTTGTCTCGTCGGAACAAACATACGTAATTTTAACAATATAAGGCGATAATTGTTAAGGACAAAACGGTGATGTTAACGAAAGCAGTAAGAGATGTGGCATATGGTAACATATGGTAAAACGTACTAATTTAGTAATGATTTAGTTTATTGAACTTTATTAGTTTAGATAGATAATACGTTAGAAATGACGTCAAGACAACATTCAAAATAATTCTGCAGTCATAGCGTAGTAAAAATATATTTTAAAACAATAGTTTACCGCACACAAAAAAATATCAAATTCATCACTGTATACGGTAAAGTGAGGGTTTAAATGAGGGTTTTTTGTTTCGGTTGGACGTTGGCACGCAGCTTTTCTTTAGTTATTACGAAGATTAGCGGCTGTATATTTTGAAAATTAATCGCTCTTTAGTTTGAAATTCTTTAGTTATTAATTAAAAAATATGGAGGACAAAAATATATATGCTTCTTTCTTGTTATCCTTGCACCAGATTATATAATAATCCATCGTATTTACACAATTTTTGTCAGCAATCTACCATATAAACACCAACAAAAGAGCCACCATCTACGTTACGTTATTATTCTAGTTGATTTAAAAAAACTCTGCTAAGATATCCTACTTAAATAAGCTCGTTATACCATGGGCAAGTGAAAGAAATGTGATTTGGATTAGGATTTACGACAACGGGTCCGGAGGACTTCTCTTCTTTTCCCGCAAATACGAATTACGATATATAGATATAAACGTAATATTCTTTTATACGTATCGAGTTTTGAAGCTTATAAAAGGATTTGTTTTAAGGTTGTAATTACTTTTTCATATCATAGTCAACAAAAAAACTCTAGCTATAGCCAGCCATTTGTTCCAAATTTTGCTTTTATCTTCTACGTTTTACTCGTGCATCAAATTCACCAAATTCATAAGATATTTTAGGCTAGGCCATCAAAGTCATGGATGTTTGCGAAAGACACTAACCTTTTTTTTTTTTTTTTTTAATCACATTGCAAAATGATCATATATCCGATGGACCCTCAAAACAAAAATCATTAATGAAGAAAAAGCAGATTGTTGCAAACAAAATATAGATGTCTCTATGCGGGGACAGTTTGTGCCGACCATTGTCTGTGTGAGTAAGGACCAAAACTCACTGGTTACCTTTTTGTTTAAAAGATGAACTTTCAATTGTCCTTGTCCGAAATATTGTTCCGCCTTTTCTTCTAAATGAAAGAAAAAAACAATGAATTGTCCCGTTGATGGTATTTCATAACAAACCAAATGTGTTTTTTGGAAGTTGGGAGTGAGACGGTTTTTTTTTTGTTTTTGTGTTAAAAGTTTTCAACCCATAATCATTCGTCAGTACAGATATTTTTTTTTGAAAAATATTAGTTATTAATATCGCGAGATATTTACTACTTATTTTTTTTTTCTCCATTTCAATGAAAAGTATTGTTTACAAAACCAAAAAATTATTTAAATATAC
Organism: Alliaria petiolata; assembly: GCA_020283515.1. NCBI lineage: Eukaryota > Viridiplantae > Streptophyta > Magnoliopsida > Brassicales > Brassicaceae > Alliaria > Alliaria petiolata. The sequence continues at coordinate 61,776,179 of JAHZTW010000001.1, forward strand.
TATTACATTATGTAAATAGTGCAACTTGTCACGAGATATTTATTTTTATTATTTTTGTTTATTTCTCTGTTTCAAAGAAAAATATTGTTTGAAATTTGTTCACAAAATCAATAAATTATTTAAATATACAATTACGTTATATAACTAGTGCAACTTAATAAAAAATATATGTAAATATCAGCAGAGCAAAACAATTTCTTATAAGAAACGGCCGTTAACACATACTATGTACGTGGTTCCACTTCATGACATTTGTTGAAATCAAATTTCTCCAAACTAAGTAAATGTAACTTCTTATGTATTCTTTACCTATAGTATACTAATATCGAACACCGAAATTAATTTCTGGCCGAACGACCTGACCCTACTTTTCAATCGGAAATGTGAACCATTGTCAAAAGTCTGCTTCGTGAACGAAATAGATTCTTAGCATCACGACTTGTATACTTGGGGAGCATTTTAACATCTCGACTGTTCAATTCAATGCTCTGTTTTTGAACTTCACTCTTTTCCAAGAACAAAACGCCGTACCACGTGACCTAAACTTTTATTATATTTTTTTGTAGGTTTTGGGTCGACAGAACCATCCATTATTTGATTCAATTAGTTAATGAGCTTGAATACACCAAATCTCGAACTTGTGTGAACACTTCATCAAGTAATTTTTTACATCTACTTAACAACGAATTTTTTATATATTAAACGATGTGTTACTTTATATTATTTAAAATTAGATTTGGTGTAACTTTTTGTAGTTATTTTAATATATTGTGAAGCTTCTCTTGAACTTGATAAAAAAACGGTGAGAAAGTAGCAATTACTGAATTGAGACGAGCTTCGATTTTTTTTTTTTTTTTTTTAAAGAAAAGCAGATTGTTTGAGAATCGAAATGTCGGCAGGGTTAAAGTAACAGTATGCTTATCAAACTGAAGCAAACTGTGTCGCAAGACCTGTAAGAGTTTCATTTTCCGCCCTTTAAAAAATGAGCTTCAATTTTGATTGGATCAACACGTGGGATTGTCACGTGATATCTACGTTGAAGATGATGGACTGTATGAAAGTGAAACACAAACGAGAAACGTCGTCCGTAAATAATCGTGGACGGAGAAAACAGTAACCTCAACTGATTAAATCACTCATGCAATTAATGTATTTTCTGACGTAAGGCATAAACTGATTTTTTATTTATTTGATGGATTATAATTGAAGTTCAAATATGGTTAAATGAATGTTGTTAAAAACATATTTACTTTCAAATTATTTACATGTTATTTTATTTTAAGTATTCGCATCGTAAAGTCAGGCGGTGGATTTCATTAGTGATAATAATGGTATAACATGGGTGCAAAGTTTCATTCGAGTAGATTTGTGTGGTTGTTGGTTTGAGCGAATGACTGTTGGAATATCAATCTAAATTTTACATCGGAATTTCACCTCCAACTAATATATATAAGATAGAAAAAAAACTGATATGAGTTTTTTTGGAAAGGAATTTTTTTAAAAAATCGTGTAGGTTTTGTGGCAAAATAATAATATCGTACTAGAAAGCAGTTGAACATAAACTTGAAAAGCCTGCTATTATTAATTTTTGCAGTTAAATATTCATATATTAAAAAATTCATACTTTTAACCATGCTTACATTTTTAATTGTTAATACTTAATTTAATTTTAAAAATATTTTTAACTTTTATTTCATATATATTTCAGTTATTTTTATTACTCAACCGGATGCAAATTTATTTATTTTGTTATTCAATTATCTGTTATATTCTGCCTTGTTTTTCTATTACTATTTCAATATTTAGCTATTCCATCAAAATCCAAAAAAATTACAAACAAATTTTACCAGATTTTATATTCAGCCAGATTCACCCGTTACCATTTAGATTCTTAATTTCACTAAATTCTTTACAATTGTTACGTTATTTTTTCATGTTTTATTATTTAATTTTTAAAAAAAAAAAATTTAAACACAAAAATACTTCGTTCTTCACACAAATCGCTAAAAAAAGAAAGTAGTAAGAGATCTTATAGATAGTATAGATAGCTGTGTAGTTCGATTTTGATAAATCATCTATAACTTCGATTCTATTTGTAAGAAACAATCAAATTTGAGAAATAAAAGAAACAATCAAATTTATTATTTATTTAAGTTATAAAAAAGATATTTAATTTTTTTTAATCACAAAGTGATCCAGAGTTTTACCACCCGACTAATCTCTCCATAATAAATATATTCCTTGAGTAGCCCATTCATCGAATTTTCTTGTGTATCTAAACTTTAAAGCATAGCATTATTTTGACTCATCAAATAAAAGTGATTTAATAATTTTACGTTCGAGGATAATCGATCATGACTTAAACTAATACAACAATTCCTACTCAAGGGACTAATCTCTTCCGAATAAATATATATCCCTTGAATAGCCTATTCATCGAATTTTCTTATGTATCTAAACTTTAAACATAGCATTATTTTGACCCACCGAATAAAAATGATTTAATAATTCTACGTTTGAGGATAATCTATCTATGACTTAAACTAACATAACAAGTCCTACTCAAGTAGTATCATAAACTTTTACAGTGCAAAATTAGTCGGATCTATATAGTTTCGATTGTATTACGTGTAAGATGATGGATCAAAATACATGACATCGAGCGATGGTGAATGCAAAAATGATAGACATTAAAAGAGAACACGTAAACAACACTGAGAATCCTTTTTTTCTCGTGCATGAACTGCATATATAAATAAGACTACATTCATCACCAAACACGTAAACAACACTGAGAATCCTATATTATTATTTTTTGACATCACTGAGATCCTATATTAAAGTAAATATATAACACAACTGATTATATACTTCTGTAGGTGGATGTAACACGTGTCAATATACATGTGTCAATATACACGTGTCATCAACTTGTTTGACCTCATGCTCCATAGACATTTCTAGACTGCATCTGGACTAAGAGGACTATAGTTCTATGTAAACGACTCATAAACTACTTTGCTTGCCTCTTCGAGCTCCCATCCCATTGTGGCTCTTTTGCATCATTTCCTTATATTATTGTCGCTATATAATAATTAAATAAGTATTTGAATGAAATCTTTGTCTCTTTGTAGGAAGACACATGGCATGGAGGAAATTCGCCACGAAGAGGAGAAGCAGCTAATGAATCTAGACTTCCAATGTCCTGGGAATTTCTCCTGGATCAACACGACAACAGTTTATACGATATTCAGAAAAATATACATCAAACCAAATTCAGACATCTAAATTCTAATGTAACTACCAACTAGCAAACATTATGCTTCTCATTTTTCGAAGTAACTATCAAATGTTCGTCATATATAATATATGGTTAGGAGTTTTATCAAACACCATATATATTCTCATAATTGATAATTCTAGTATATATAGTCTCTCTTCTATATAAAAGGCAAAAGCTTTTAAAATATTGAACACCGTTAGTTCACTTGGTTGAGTTTACGTTCTTAAATTCGTTTCCAGAAAAGGTAAAAAACAAAAAAAAACCTGACGCTGGAAAAATGACTTCTTAAATGATCTATAGCTTTCAAGGATACAAAAAGAAAAATACAAACTCATATCTAAATTATATTTTAAAGCTACGATTTTCACTACCACAATATAAGAAATGGTACTGTCTTATCTAAAAAGATCAAAGTTCAAAATATTTGCCGAATTTCTGCACATGATAAATGATCATCCAACAAAATTTTAGGCAGACAAACTTCTAGAAAGATTTGCGGTTTGGCCCTTCCGAAAAGGCCAGACTATAGAGCTCTCACTGTCTCCTATGAACGAAGAAGAGACACGCATTTAAACGTTTTTTTATTGTAAGCTAGGGTTTCATAAATATGCACAAGTGATACGTGTACGTTTTAAGATCATACATATAAACATCCTTACAGCACTTCCATTGATAAGAGATTTACAAGAATTTTTTAACAAGTTAATAATAATATTTTTTAGATAGTTTAATTATATAGTTTAATTGTAAGTTATAAAAGAAATTTAAATCAATGATGTGATGACAAGTGTATTTTGGGTCTCTCAAAATATCTCAAAATCTCTCAAATGAGAGATTTTTTCCATTTTTTTTTCCACTTTTATTATTTTTTAATATGAGAGACTATATTTTAAAGACTTCCAATGAAAATACTCTTCCACTATGGCACTATCATATAATTTTATAAAGCGAACACAAACTCATATTGAAATTTAGTTTTTAGAAATGTATTTTAAAATAGAGGATTGAGTTTATATTTGTGGCGTACGGGATGTGTTCTCGTGGCAGGAAATTAAATGTGAGGTCTCAAACTCAAAGCATATTCTCTAATAACCAGGTCTCACGTCTGCTCCCCATTTATTCTTCATTTTTTATATATAATGTATTTTATAATTAAGATGGCATGCATGCAGAACAGCCAAATGAGACATTTGTCTTGATCCCAAAATTTTTACTTTTAATATGTATAAATTTTTTGGCCTGCAAAACATTAAAAAAAAATTATGTATGTATTTAAACCAAAAATATTTATGGTTCCGTAAATCTCAGAGCCGGCCCTGCATGCATGTCATTTAGAAATATTACTATGTCGACATGCATGAGAACCCAAATTAACCACCCAAATGTCGACATGCATACAAACCGAAATCCAAAGTAATCTCTAAAATATATAGAACTGTACGTATTTTTTTTTTTTTTTAGTGATACTTGTGTGTAAAATTCAGTCTAAAGCAAAAAGTTCAAATATATTAGGAATCTACTATTAAATGTGAGATTAAACATAATTCAAGAGGTTTTGCGTCGAAATCTGTAATCCGCCAGCTTCAAAACCACAATATGTAATATTAGTTATGTCTTAAACAATTGCACAATTAAATAAAAACTAGGACCAGTTTGCCCTAATTGTTTTCTCCCAAGGACGTTCTTCAAGGTGGCCGCCGCAAGTCTTCCGTCGGGCAGAATGAGCTTTCTCCACCGCATCTCCTCCGCTCTCCCATCCTTCTAAGTGCTTGGCGTTCTCTTCTCGGGTCCTTCTCCAGTGACCCGAAGAACCCTTCTCGCCGGTGTCTCTCGTCATCCTCCATGACCTCTTTTCTGGGTAAAAGGTCGTTCCTTTCATCCACATCTTTCATGACCTCGCATCCGCCAGATCTGATGGCGTCGTTCTCTTCCCACCGCTTTGTACCTTCTCCGGAGCCGTCCGAGCCTCCTTCACCGCTGGATCCTCCAGATTCGCCGGTTCCGCCGGACCCTCCGCCTGTTCGCTGCTGCACATTCACCATCGTTGCTCTCACCTTGCCAGTCTCCCTTGCTGCGCCTCCTTCCCACCTGTCGCTCATTGTCTTCACTGTCTACATTAATCTCCGACTCTGTCTCCGGACTGCTGCGAGAAGTCTGGGTGGCACAGATCTCTGCTTTGGTGAAACCTATGACGACCCTCCGAGCCTGCATCTCTCTGCCTCCTCCCTTCCATGTCCTCTCACCTTTCCTGGGGAATCTCTTTGGAGGCCCAATCCCAATATGCTCTGTGTGGTTGCAAGCCCATTAACCCCACTTTTCTCTGGCCCATCCTCCAGCCCTTCAATGGACAAATGCGTTAGGAAGTCCACCGGATCCTTTGTCCGGAAAGCTTCTCTTCTATTTGTTTTGGGGATGACCACTTTACTAACTTCCTTCCTTTGGGAGAGATCAACTCCATCTTCTTCCCTTTGCGGGGAGAGATCATTTCCACTTTCCTCTCCTTCCGGGGAGAGCAATTTACCATGCTCCTTCTCTATGAGAGGTGTTTTCTTCTCGATGTCAAAATCGAGTAAACATTTCAATTCCCTAACTATTTTGTCATCTTGTGTAGCGGCTTGTACGGGGCCTGAAGATGCAACGGAGTTCGTCCCGACGAATCTCCGAGGAAAGGATTGGTGTTCAAAGTCACAATTTAAAGTGACGAGGTTACAACTTTCCGGCTTTGCCGTGAAACCTCTTGCGATGCATTTGAGACATGTCTTCAATTCGCTGTCATGCTATTATGAGGATTTATCTGCTTTAAATTTTCATGTTTTTATGATTTGCTCTTGTTGTCATAGAGGATGGATAATTCTCTCAAGATCTTGTAATTTGAAAGCTTAATTAATAAAATTAAGTGGTTGCATAAAAAAAAAGTTGTCTTAAACGTCATTCGATCCCGTAACCTCTAAACTTTGCTTAGAATACTTTTTCAGTCGAGCTAACGATATTTCATTTTTTGGTTTGTCTCAGGATATATAAAGGATACGTTTTCAGTTAAAAATCTATGAAATTCAATATAGTGTTAAACCATCTCTTAGAAAAAGTATGTCGACGACATGACATGCGTGTAAACCCATATTGACTACCCAAAATGTCCATGCATGTATAGTCGAAGAATTTTAAGTCGAATCCAAACTCATTTCCAAGTATATATATAGAGTGGTACGTATGTTTGGTGATATAATATCACTGATATTTATGTGTAGAAGTTACTTTATATTTATAAAAAATAACAAAATATTGTCATGTGTGGCAAGGTATTGAATAGAATTTCTGAATCCATTTTCAATCAAATGAATACAGCTTTGATCAAGTTGTGGTAGCTTTTGGCAAAGTTTTCCATTTTTTTAGGTGCTAAACTAAAGTTATTATTGGCCATAGCTTTGGGGATTAATCTGGATTAGTATCCCACTCGGAGTAATCCTGTAACTGTTCACTATAAATTTTAAAGTTGTAGTGTCGAAAGATATTGAGGCATTATGAGTAGATAATAACAAAATATACACCTAAGAGTCATATATTATTCTATATGCAGTTCTTGAATCTTGGGCAAACTATGCATCGATGTAGTGTTGGATTTCTACCTTAAAAAATTTCTCACCATCCTTTGTGTGCCTAAATAAAAAGAGGTTTAAATTGCTCTATCTATATACAAAAAGAAACATAGGACATTGCAGTATTGCACTGCCTGAGCCAGCTTTGCGTTTTTGTGACGGGCAATTACATCGAACAGTTATCGCGGTGCTTTCTATAATATATAGATTGTGCTTTCTGTTGGGCCGATTTTATTGGACTTAATATGGTTAAGGCCTAATCAAACTTGAATTTTCAATATATAAAAAATCACTTTTCAAAATTTTGGGCATTATGTCATTTATTTGGTTACTGATATCATATTTGAAAAATTATTTTCTATCACTAGGATCATATATATGACATTGACAAGTCATCTAAATAATATGTTAATGGAATTTTTGTTTAAAAATCGATTTATTAGTAGTTTTTTTGTTGATAAAAATAAATTAGTTATTTCAATTTACAAAAGTGAGAGTTAAATCTAAAAAAAAGCACACAAACAATTTACAAAAGTGAGAGTTAAATCTATAATTATAACACTTTTTGCACTTATACGGCCGGCTTGTCCAAATCAAACCGTACGGCCTAATCTTCTATATCCATGAGATCCATGTGTTTTAAAACATATCAAAACATAGCCGGAAGGAAGGATAATTCATCAAACTTAACATACACTCAGATTTTTCTTTGACCCCAAAGTCCCAAACCCAAATCCCAAACGGCGAAAGAGAAAAGACAAAATTAAACAAATTTAACAAAACTTTAGCTCTATTGAAAGGTGAAACCGAAACAAAGACTTTATCCTCAATCAAAGTGAAGAATTCTCAAAGAGGAAAAGAAACGAAACCCAAACAAAAGAAAAAATAGTTTAAACAAGAAAAATAATAGTCTTCTCGAGGACAGAAAAACATACTCCCTCTTTTTTTTATTAAGTGTAGTTTTAAAATATTTCACACAGATTACAAAAAATATTAAATTTTTCTGTTTTACCCTTCATTAAAACATCATTTTATTTGATAAGAATAATTAATAAAATAAAAAGTTAGAGATAAAACTGGAAAATTTATCATAAATTTGCATTGAAATCTGAAAACGACAATTATTTGCATACAAAAAAATAAGTTTAGAACGACATTTAATAAACGGAGGGAGTATGATAGTTCATAAAAAAGGCCAATAACTTCGGAGTAAAAAATTGTTATTATTATTTTTTTTTTTTTACCAACTGTATAAGTTTAAGGAAAAATTAAGTGAATAATCATAAAAAAACTAAAACCCAAAAATCCCTCTTTTTCTCTCTATCTCTCCCTATCTCTCCCTATCTCTCCCTAACCCTATGGTTAGTTTCTTAATTTTTCTTTTTGTTAGGGTCATTTAGCAAATTGACCCTAAGTTTAACCCATAACCCATAACCTCCTCTAATATTTAGAGTCTGCATTTAAAATATAAGGGAACCAATCCCTAAATTATATATATATATATATAAATAATATCTATATTTTGAAAAAGTTTTCATAATTTTGGGTTTTACAATATGTAAACATAACTAAGAATTTAAATATCAGAAAAGAAAATTAAAAACCCCACCTAAATTCTCAAATAGATTTGGTTAGATACTAAGCCATAGCAGAAAAGCTATAAAACCGACTAAATCGGGAACCAGAAACCCTAAAACACGAAGTCAACCTTCGCTGAAGCCGCCACCACCTATGCATCCGAGATACTGATCTCCCGTGAAATCTTAAACCAAACCTTACGAAAAATACAACCAAAGTGAGAGAGAAGAAGCAACCACACCTCTGGGATCCTCCTTGCTGTTGCGACCATAAAGCTCATCAGTAATATTTTCACTACTAAATATATATATTTTTTTTTGTCAATAACTTTATCGATTATAGTAATATTTACAAAAAAATTATAGTGTTTTTTTTTAAAAAAAATATATCCTTTTGAGTAGTTTGAAATGTTTGGAGAGAAGTATTAAAGTAACTTCAAAAAGGCCAACATGTTTTTTCTTGAATATCAACACTTTTATAGTAATGAAAAGTTGGTATTTAAAAAATATATTAAAAATCTTTCGAATAAAAGTGAATTTGAATAAATTGCTTAGAAAGTTTACAAAAAAAAAAAAAGTGAATTTGAATCATTTTAAATAATTTTAATTTCAACGGTGACACAATTCATAGTTTTTTATTATTTTTTTATGTGAAATTTTAAAACATAAAAGATAATTCTTTATTTCCGTTATATAAATGTGTGAGCAAATATATTTTCAATATGTATAATTATTTAATATATTAATATTGATTTTAAAAATATCAAAATCAATAAATTTTTAAAAATAAATTCAATATTATAGCATAGCATATTAAATATAATATAATTTGGTAAAAAAAATATTATATAATTTTTTGCTGATTGATGATTTTCGTTATTTTTTGTAATATCAATTTTTGGAGTTATCATTTAACTACTTAAATTTTGAAGGTTGCTAATTACCTAATTCACTATCGTTTTATCCAAAAAACGATAAAGAAGATGGTGGCAGCTTTGATCCGTGATTGAGTGCAGGGACAATTTATAATAATACTTTTTTGTCGTAAATAATAATGACAAAACAATACAACTTAAAATAATCATTAATTCACTATTAAGTCAACTCCCTGGCTTCCCCACCTCCGCACGTTCGTGTCTCTGTCCACTCATTGACTCCATCTCCACCTTTTTCTCTGCTATCGTGCGCCTAAATCTGTCTCATTCCATTGTGCTATCTTACTTTCCACCTCATCTAATTAACGTGCGCCGTCCTTTATTATCATTATCCTATTATTTTCCAAATCATTTCAAAGATTATTTCTCTTTGCCAACTTGCAAATGTAATTTTTGTTGTTGTCCTTATCACAAAATGTCAATGACATCACACTTTATCCTCCGTCAAAAACAAAATTTCTTGTATTTCTTTTTTTGCAAATACACATTATATATTTTGGAATTAATTTGTTTTTTATCGCCAAAGTCAACTAACTTTACATTAGAAGTTAACAAATTTGAAGTATATGTTTTTTTTGTCAACTGATTTAAAAATTACAACCATATATGTAAACAAAAAAAGAGAAGTGGAAATTAACGTTGACAAAAAAAAAAGCTGTAACTAAAACGTCTTATCAATTACTATAATCACACCAAAAACCAAAAATACCTTTTGTCATTACATAATACACGTGGCAGCTGGATTTATGTTGAAATAATTCATCTGTGGGCCCGGCCCAATAGAAACAGTTAGAATAAGATGCCAAATAGTCAGAGTCAGAACACAGAAAAGGAAGAGCTGATATATAAAACGTCATCGTTTTAAAGACCGAATCCAATATATATAATGTAAAATATATACGTGTGCATTTGTTTTGAAAGAAAGCGTACACACACACAAACACATGTTCTTCGTTGCAGCTTCGTTGGGTTAAAAACTTTTCTCCTGCTTTTAGGAAGTCAAAAGATTTTTTTTTAAAAAAACAAAAAAAATCCAAGGTTTGTTCTTTAGTTCTTCGATTCTTGATTTTCGTTTTTGTTTCCCAGATCTATACGTTTTAGATTTGTTCATAAGTGTTCTGGTTCTTGAAATTGACTTAACTCTGATTATATCATTCTGGACTTTTTTTTTTTTTTGGATTTGAAAATCGATTAAAGTGTGGAGTTGCAAACATTTCTGGATATTTCCTGCTTTGATTAGTGAATAGAAATTAAACAGGATTGCTTCTAGTTCGTTTTCTTCGATCCGAATGTAGACAATAGCGTAATCAGGTTTTTGTTTTTGGAGAAGAATCTATCAAAATTCTCTGTGATCTGCTATCGAAAATTGAAATCTTTAGGGTTCTTTTTTCTTTTTAATTCTCATCTTCGTTATTGCAGTAATATAAAAACATTTCTGGATTTGCAAAACAGAAAAGAGAAGATTTACATATATAGTGAAACCAACTGTAATTTATAAGTAGTTATGCTGATAATTGTTGTTATGTCATAAAATCCTGTTAAATAACGGTATTAATGTATTAAGTGGTTAATTGATTTCAGCAAAAACAAAAAAAATGGAGAATCTACCTCCTGGTTATCGTCCCAATGTTGGTGTTTGTCTAATCAACTCGGATAATCTGGTAAACATTTTTCTTCATCAAATTTTCTGATTAATTACTAATCTGCCACTGTTGTGTAATAGTACTGAGTTTATGACCATTATTTATGATTCACAGGTATTTGTAGCTTCGAGATTGAATGTTCCTGGAGCATGGCAGATGCCACAGGTGTGTGTTAATCACTCCCTTTACGCGTTTTCGATCTGTTCTCTCTGTTTCTATATCTCTTTTAAATTCATGATGTTGTTTAGAGAAAACGTAGCATACTACTGATGCTTAACAGTTAACACCACTGTAATGGGGAAGAAAAAAATGATCAAGAATTTGATAAAGGAATCTTGAGAGAAGATGTTCCTTAGATCGGTTAACTTATCACCACCAGTTTTAAAGTATCAAGAAAGTATGTTTTCTCTGCTTTGCGAGTATCTTAAAACCTCACTACACCGGATGGATGTTACAGGGAGGAATTGAAGATGGAGAGGATCCAAAGTCAGCAGCCATGAGAGAGCTACAAGAAGAAACTGGTGTCGTTTCAGCTGAAATCGTCTCTGAGGTTGGTATTTAACAATAGATACAATGCTAAAACCGATATGAGTCAGAGGATTTTTACCAACTAATCACTGTGGTTATTCGATGCCTAAACAGGTTCCAAATTGGTTGACATATGATTTCCCACCCGCAGTAAAAGCAAAAGTTAACCGTCTCTGGGGCGGTGAATGGCATGGTCAAGCACAAAAATGGTTAGTCTTCAGTTTTTTTGCAATCAGAACACAAGAAGAGAACGAGTGGCTCACTGTTCTGAAACCTAATGTGTCCACAGGTTTCTAGTGAGGCTGAGAAACGACGAGGACGAGAGAGAGATCAATCTTGCGAACAACGAAGCGGATTCAGAGTTTGCGGAGTGGAAATGGGCGAAACCGGAAGAAGTGATAGAGCAAGCGGTGGATTACAAAAGGCCAACCTACGAAGAAGTCGTCAAGACTTTTGGTTCCTACTTGAACGATACAGGAAGAGCTGCTAAATGTAAATCAGCCAAGTGGTAAATTAATAAGAAACCAAGAATCAGTGTTTGTCTTTTTTGCTTTTTGTAAACTGTTGTTTTTTTTTGTTTTTTTTAGTGGAGCCCTTTTGGAATGCAAAAGGTTTCTCTCTAGGGTGTTTTTTTTTTTTTGTTTGTGTTCATTTTTGTAAATTGGTTATTGGTACTAGAAGGTTTTGGTTTTGGTTTAACAAGGGGATGTTGTAATAAAGTCTTTGTTTGGATTCAGAAAGAAATGAATTGTGCATGTGTTTATGACTAACTTGTAAAGAAATTTCAAAGGTTGAAAATTATTGTAATTAGTACAATTATTAACGGAATATAAATGATCAAACCTAACAAGATTTTTGTATTTTATCATGAAACTATCTCTACATTTTAAAAACAAAATTAAACATGATGAGAGTTTGTGTATGTGTTTATGGCTGAAGGTAAATAAAATTTAAAGGTTAAAAATACAAATGTGGGAGATTAATTAACAAACGAAACAAGTTTCAAAACCATATTCCAAGACACAACAAAGTGAGACAAACTTTAACAAAACCAAACCAGTACTAAGCTAGAGAGAAAGAGAAATTGGAAAAGGGTAAATGGTAAATAACGGTTCACCGGATAAATATGAACTCACTGGCAAAGCTGCTCGACGGCGGTCACGATCTGAGCCGGTTGAACCACGGTCCACTCTTCCAGAGTACCTGCATAAGGTGTAGGAACGTCCTGAGAAGACAAACACATCACCGGAGCATCTAAATAGTCATGAAAGTTCTCGTTAATGGCAGCCGTAAGACTAGCCCCAATCCCACCGGTCCTCATACACTCCTCCACGATCAGAACCCGGTGCGTTTTCTTAACCGAGTTCCCGATCGTGTAAAGATCGAACGGCTTCAGCGACCTGATGTCGATAACCTCGGGGTCATACCCTTTGTTCACCAGAGTTTTAGCTGCTTGCATCACATGGTACCTCATCCTCGAGTAAGTGAGGATCGTGATGTGCTCTCCAGGTCTGACCATCTCAGCTTCTTCAAGATTACAGATGTACTCTTCGTCCGGGATCTTCTCCTTGAGATTGTAAAGCAGAACGTGTTCGAACAGAATCACCGGGTTCTCGCTTCTTATCGCGGCTTTCATCAAGCCTTTGGCGTTGTAAGGAGTCGAGCATGCAACCATCTGGATCCCGGGGATGGACTGGAAGTAAGATTCTAACCGCTGTGAATGCTCAGCACCAAGCTGGCGTCCCACTCCACCCGGCCCACGGATGACAACCGGGATTGTGAACTGACCACCAGATGTGTAGTGAAGCATTCCACAGTTGTTGGAGATTTGGTTGAAGGCGAGGAGGAGGAAACCCATGTTCATACCTTCGATGACGGGTCTTAGACCAGTTATGGCGGCTCCAATGCCCATACCGGTGAATGCATTTTCACAAATAGGAGTGTCGAGAACCCTGAGGTCGCCAAATTTATCAGCAAGGCCTTTGGTTACTTTGTAAGAGCCTCCATAGTGGCCTACGTCTTCACCCATAACACATACATGTGGATCTCTGTCCATCTCTTCTTCCAGACCTTCCTGAAGAGCCTCGAAAAGCAGTAGTTCATGTCTGCGAGTTCATAAGATAAAAATGAGTTATACTTTGTGGTTGTGATGATAAAGGCATCAAGATAACATTGATTGAATATGAGCATGGATAGAGAAAGAAATGTGTTATTTGCGACGATGAATACATCAAAGTAAAATCATCACTGATTGCTTATGTGAAAATGAAAACAGCACAAACCCCTTAACGGAAGCAATAATGATAGCAAAACAAAAAAAGAGCACATAATTAGATCGAGAGTCGCATGAATTGTCTATGTAGCACAAGTCTAATCAACTGCAGAATTCGCAAGAAATCTGGCAGATGTATTCTGCAACAAGCTGAAATGCTCTTGGGAGATTAGCATGTGACCATGGGAAGTAACTAAATGGTTTAACCTAACCATCCCACAACAAAAAGGCATCAATGGGAAGCTTACTGGTGGCAAAAACATGCAACACATTCAGCTTTTGCAATCGGTATCAATTATCGGTTTTAAACAAAGATTTTGTCTAATTTAGAACTGGCTAGGTTCCTACATCACATAGTTAAAACTTCCTTGTCTCTAAGCAACTTTGAATCCCAGTAACATATGATGGAACAATCTAATCATTTAGAAGTAATGGCAATCTATGTTTTCAAAACAAACCAAAGGCATTTGTATAGCAAATACATGAAAGATCTAATCGGAGATTTGTTGAAGCAGAATCTAAATCCCTTAATCATCAATGCCATGCTTATGTTCAAGAGCCCAAAAGAGTTAATTAAATCGAGTAAAATCAAAATCCAATCTCATAAAAAGTGCAAAACATACCCAGTGGTCGCAGATGTGTCCGCCTTCGTCTACAAAAAAAGAAACGAAAAAAACCGTGAATCATTGCAGATTCGGAGGTCGACAAGGAGAATATATACAATAATAATCGGAGACAAACGCATACCGCAACAGCATTCGCAATCAATTTCTGAGAGTGGCGAACTCTGAGGCCAGAACCAAAGTTCCTACTCGCATCAGATCCGGCAACAATGTATCTCTTGCCCCTCGCTGCATCAAAAACCAAACAACGAAACTGGTAAAGATCCAGGAATCAAGCAATTCATCAATCGCCAGATTTAAAACGCAAATCAAACGGAAAAGAGAATGCAGATCGGTCGTCCGCCGAATTCGAAAATCGAAATCAAAACAGAAACCTGGAAGATTTGTGCGAGAAGGAGCAGCGAGTTTCTTGGATTCGACGGGATTAAACGTCGACAAGGCCGTCGCAGCTCCAGCTCCATGGATTATCGCAGACATTTTCCACAGAGCTCGGGACAATTTCGAAGAATTTTGGAGGGTTATATATATATAGCTATACAATCACAAGTGTATTAAACAAAAATGGCGATATACAGAGAGTGACGAGCGGAGAAATCGAAGAATTATAGAAAAGCTTTGAAATTGTGAAACCGAATTTTCTTTTGATTTTTATTTTAATAATTTTTTTTTTTCCGAATTGTTAATGTGCGATCAAATCCACACATGTTGACATTGTTTTCATCGCCAGGCGGTACTTCTGATCTCCTCCTGTATGTATAGTGTAAGAACCAATAATAATATGACACTTGTTAGTTCTGGGCCAATATTTACACGTGTGTGTATCTTATTTGTGGAATATATATCAATCAGTGAACTAGCTTGTAGAGTAAAGACTGGGTTCGTTAAACCACCCGGACCAACCGAAATACCTTACCTAAACTTTGAGATTTTGGGCCTCAAATGTATCGGCCCAGTAACAATAAAATTTGATTAGGGGCCTTACTGTCTACAGTTAGGTCTCGTTTAGACTACTGTGGGGAAGAAAAATACAGAACTAGGATGATAATTAAATATGTCCTCTTTGTTGAGCGTGATAGAAGAAAAATGTTCATTAACGGATAGAGATGAAAGATGATGTTACATTTTACTCGTTAGATAGCAAAAGGACCAAAGTGTAATATAAGAGAATCATCTGCATTTGAATGTAACTCGTTAGATAGCAAAAGGACCAAAGTGTAATATAAGAGAATCATCTGCATTTGATCAATGTCAATCTCTGATTTNACCAAAGTGTAATATAAGAGAATCATCTGCATTTGAATGTAACTCGTTAGATAGCAAAAGGACCAAAGTGTAATATAAGAGAATCATCTGCATTTGATCAATGTCAATCTCTGATTTTTGAAAGGATCAGAGAGAAACACAGAGAGCGCTTGAAGGTCCTCCTCTTTGACTCTTCTCTCTCTCTCTCTCTCATTCGGGGATTATGGAATTGCTCTATCTCCTCTGCTCAATCCTCTACACTTCAATTACAACCTTCTTCCTCTCTCTCCTCCTCCCATTTCGCCTCCTTCTCCGCCGTCTCCTCCCCTCACGCGCCGCCGTCGATTCAAGCGTCTCCTACTACGAAGGCACCGTCTGGCACGACCGTCTCCGCCCCGTCCGGCACTCGTTCCGTTACTCCGTCCGTTACGCACTCTTCGACCTCGACAATGCCCTTAACGCGCCGCCGGATCATCTCTCCGCCGACGAAGCTCGTGTTGTTTCTCATACCACCGGGCCGATGTAAGTTTCTCTTATTTCGCATTACATTACCGTCGTCGAAGTCGGAGATTTTGGATTCTTAGCCATAATTTGAAAAATTTCCCCAGATGAAAACTTCGTTATGCGTAATAATGTATTGAGGTTTTGGTACGGAAGGTTCTGTTCATCAGGAGTGAGTTAGAGTGGAAATTAGGGTAAATTTCTTTTTGGTCAAGGTTAGGGATGTGATCTGAAACAGTGTAGCTGGGTGATTTCTGTAACTAAACCGAATCTTATCATTTCAAAGATTCCATGATTGTGTGTGATGGTCAAGAATAGATACAGACTCTTATCAAAGGCTGTAATTTTAACTGTGATAGAAGAAGTAATGCTCAGTTTCTGATTTGGTTGCAGTTTTCTATTGACAATACCCCCAAGTGTTGGATATGAACAGAACCCATTGAGCTTGTATTATTGCTACAGTTTGGAAGGTTCGAGTAAGCGCCTAACCAAATGCATTGCGCAGGTATATATATATATGTAGTAGATGCCTCTTGTCATCTGTTTCTTGATTTGTCTCTCAGCTTCACTCTGTCTGATACACCTTCTTCTAATTCTATGTGTAAACTTGTCAAAACCTGGGAAGAGATTTTGCTGTAGCTGACATATCTGGTGTTTGTTGATATATGTTCACTGTTTCTCTATTGGTATGATGTTTAGATAAATGGATGAAAGAAGAGAAATGTGCAATCTTTTAGATGAAATGGCGCGATTGCTGGATTGGTCTTAATGGCGTTAGCCTCTCTGTTAATATGATTAGGGGATTTTGTAGGTTACAAATACGCCATGGGGAGAACGAGTGACATTTGTTTTCGACCCTGAATCCGACGTGGTTGCTAAATCATTACAAGTCAGTCCTTTCATGGTATGTTCTCTGATAATGTTGTCATCTCTGATTGATCTTTATCAAGCTTGTGTGATTGATCAGAGTTTCCTAAATGAAGTACGCATAACCTTTCGCAGGATATGCTTGGGAATTGGAAGATCAGAGCAAATGAACCTGGAGATGATTTATCTGTCACCATTGAATCGAAGCATCCTCATCACGGTAACTTCTTCTCTGCGACATTAAAAGCGAAAAGAATACCCCAAACACGGGTGTCTGATCCCGCAGTTTTCTTCTGGTTGATGCCTCACAAGGTTGCGATATGGATATATTGGCATGTAAGTGACTAATACTCAAATCTTGAAGTACATATACTCAAAACGTGGATCAACTTGAAGGCTCGATCGTTTTCACACATACCATTTTTTGGTTTTTAGGCACTTAAACTCTGGTGGAAGAATGTACCTTTCATCCAA
The DNA here is from genome assembly GCA_020283515.1 of Alliaria petiolata. Lineage (NCBI taxonomy): Eukaryota > Viridiplantae > Streptophyta > Magnoliopsida > Brassicales > Brassicaceae > Alliaria > Alliaria petiolata. The sequence goes on from JAHZTW010000001.1 coordinate 61,793,720, forward strand.
CACCCTAGATACTCAAACCCATCATACAGAGAGGAAGCAGCGAGACGCGATCAAGAACTTCGTTGTGTCGGTTTAGATGGATCAAACTCGGATGAAACCATCAAGCTTGATGGGTTTAAAGCAGACGGTTGTAGTAGTAGTAGTAGTAGTGGTTTTGGAGGATGTCGCTTTGCGTGGCGAGATGCAAATTGGCCTTGGTCATGAATGCATTCACTCTTAAGGTAATAGTACTTGTCTTTTTCGTTTGCCTAATTTCTGTTTTTGTGTGTTTATGGAAATGTTCAAAAACCAGAATTTACAAGAACCTGTTCTTCCTTCACACCCAACTGTCTATTCATACCTGAAATGACACCAGAATCTGTTTTCACATCCATGTCTTTGCTCAACGAGTGTCTTTATAATTATTTAAGAGATTGTTGGACTCACAATTTTTCTTTTGATTTAGGGGTTAGGCAGATCGTCACAGTTGGGAATTTACAATCATTCATCGTTTGGTAAGATTGGTATAAAGCATTTGAAAATCTCGTGTCAGGTTTTAGTTGACTTGTTTAGATTTTGGCTTTAAAACAGATGAACCTTGTTGATGATAGTAGAGAAGAAACTTTGCATTTTTCATTGATTTGTTTGTAATAAACCCCACCCCTGAAAATCCTAATCTTTGTTTGTTGATAAGCCTTCAATGTGACTTGATTTCTTGCTATTATGTATTAGCCGCCCATCATATTCACCATATCGATTATGATTTTTTTTTTGTAATTCAAACCCTTTGGGCTATAAAAAATTGTGTTACTACTTACTAATTAGATTGTGATGACCTAAACTATATATTTATATCAGATTGTGATGGTAGATTAATTTCATTGTTATTTTTTGTTTGGTCTGGGCCCTCAATGAATTTAAATGGCGGCTTATTGATTTCAAAGATTAGTCGCCAACTTGATTTACACTAGTTGTTGTCCAAAAAAAGGTTTGTACTTTGCACTAGTTGTTGTCTTCTTAAATTTCTTTACTCTAAAATGCGTTTTGGTTTCGACTTTTTTAAAAAGGCGTTTTGGTCCTTTTGGATGTAAACATAGGATTTATTAACCGTATAATTTTCCGTCTGTTTTCCCCCTAAATTAGCATCAGCTTTCTTAAATGATCCAACTGGTCAGAGCCACAAATTTCGGTACAGCGAAAAGAATACGAGCATCAGCTTTCTAACGATATTTTGTTGTTTGGTTATAAATAGTTTTTGTTCATGAACTGTTCTCATTTTCGGGGGCTCAAATTTTCATTTTTAATGTTTATAGCGATAATTTAGGTTTTTAAATCATCCCCAAAAAAGGGTTTAGAGGGCAGGGTCGACAGACTTTCAGTTCTTTTTGCCAATCTTTGTTTTTTTTTTCCCTGGTTTTTTTACCGATCTTCTGACCATATTTTAATTTTTTTTTCCTTGTAATTTTAATTCATTTATGTTTACTTTTTTAAAATCTGTAAAGGAGCAACAAAAAAAAAGAAGCTAGCCCAACTCAAAGAAACGAATGTTTTAGATAAAATCAGACCTAATGTTGGATTCGTTTGGAGTCAAACCGTGCCAATTGCAAACTTGAGCATTGGATTTACAGCCCACTTGATGAATGTTTGATTGTTTGTAACTTTGTGCAAACACAACACTAACCACACATGTTAAGTTCGGTCCCAAATTTGACTTATTTGTGTTTTGAAATATCGATGTTTTTTATTTATTTTCAACGTGCTTTTGTTTTCTATATTGTCGGTACATTGGCACATTCAAAATAGGATCCTGTAGACTGCTTTTAGTTTTTTTTTTTGGGTTAATGGGATAAAGTATTACGTCGACGACTGCCTTTAGGCACGCAACTAATCCAATTATTTTGTTAAAAGAAAACGACGTTTTACGGAATAGTGAATCAATTGAATGGTGCATGGGGAACCACCAATCTTTAAGGTCGTTGATTACTAGTATTTCTCATGACTCACGTGTTTTACTTTTATAGTACTATTAGTTTCTTACCGAAAATAAATAGAAGAAAAAAATAAAAAGTCTGTTTCTTTTTCTTTAATTACGGCAAATAAAATGTTAGTTATATTTTTATTTTAACAAAATCACCGATAATATATATAATTTTTTTTGTCGTTCGGTATACAGCAGATTATCTACTTGTATAGTTTGAATGTGAACATGTATACAAAAAAAGTACAAAAAACTGGAATGAGTGTTGGTTAATCGTGAACCAGAAGAAACTAGAAAGAACCAAATGAGGTTAATCAAACTTGCTGATCAAGTGAAGAAAAAAACGTGATTGGATGTTAATGCTGAAGGGATCACGTTCCAAAATACATAAATGAAATTGAATATTAATGTTTGGATATTAAAAAACATTTTAATATGCCATGTACCGACAATATAGAAAACAAAAGCACGTTGAAAATAAAAACACTTATTACTGTAAGACATGTTTTCAGTTTGAATATCCTGAATAAAATTTTAATACATTAATGTTTGGTTTAACCCCTTATGAGAATGATGATTTACATCGTGTTATGATATTATCAACCGCCTAATCCCGAGCCCACAAAAATGTACGGATTTCGGTTCTAAATTTTGAAATTAACAAAAAGAAGAAGATGATAATGGCTTATAACCATCTTATGAGCTAAGTCAACTTTTTCGGATAGAAATCTAAATATATTGGCAGTGAGAACTCGATTAATTATTAAAGTATCTAAATATATTGGCAGTGAGAGAACTCAATTAATTAACTCTTTTGATTAACCCATTGTTTCCATATCTGCCAAGGCTTCGATGCTCTACCGACTTAAGGATTTGAAGCAAATATAGAGGGTAAAACAGTTTTTTTCTCATACGGATACTATGTTATGTTATGTAGAGACGATAAAGACACTACGTAACGAGTAACGGCAAGCTCGGATGACACTATAAATCATGAATCATCATCTAAGATTCGGTATTCGCTTGCGACACACCCTCTTCATAGTGATCTGAAGTGGAAAGTAACTATTTATAAGATGAAGATTGCGCCTAAAATTAAATATTTACTATTAATTGCGAACTCTATCTAAAGCGCGGGATATCGATGGGGAAGAGTAGAACTCTGAAAATACAAAAAGATTGATCCAAATGTAATTAGGTAAAGGAGCAAATAATGTGGCGGAATATTCAATGGTCGAAAGTCAGCGAAACTAAGTCTTTAGTATAGGAAGTCGAAATAATCACCGATTTCATTTCAAATATATTTTTCTTGACGAAAATAACCTTATTAGTGGTTGATTTTAAAACTAAAATCAATTACTAATCAAAAATTTAAAATATTACTCCAGTTCCTACCACGTAATGTTTTTTCCCCCACGAATCCTTACCACTTGTTCATAGCCGTGGCACAAAATAGAATATAACTAATCTTGTAAAAGAAGTAATCAAGCAAAGATAATGAAAGGAGCAGCGTATCTGCGTATGGAGACACGTGCCTTAATCAAATTTTACTAATTTTGATTTAAGTGACAAATGAGTTAGGTACGCATATAAGAATATTTTTTTTTAAAAAACAAAGATATATGAAACTATTTTCAATCTCAACATGAATTTGACTAATGTTTGAAAAAGACATACAAATTGTAACTTTAAACGTTACTTTCGGCTCAGATGTTTACATAACATAAGTATGAATTTAATTAGTATAAGTAATTACAGACGTGCCAAATCATGTAGCTCATCCTGTCATCCATTACAGGGCTCAGCTCCACCACATGGGTTGTTCGATATATATAAGGCAAGAGGAGAAGAAAAAAAGGAACTACACACGTTTATGAATCAATTATCTTAATTCTAATTAAATCATTAAATCAAATTACGTGAAACACTTTTAACAAAAAAAGTTATGTCAAACACCCGCCAAGATTTTAAATGTTTGCGTATGCAGTGATCAAATTATTTACTTAATTAAAAAGACACGCCGCCTGAATTAAATTAGAAAATAAAGGTAAGGCGGGCGTCACACTAAAGTGTATAACGGTGAACTATAAAATAATTAAATACTAAAGATACAGAAGTATTTAACAAATAATTAAGTCAATCAAAAGGAATGAAATATGAGTTACTTGGAATAAAAATGTGTAAAATGCCTCCAAACCGCCAGTAGAAAATTTAGGTTAAAAGTATTAAATTAAAAAGGAAATGGAGCTTTTTTAAAACCTTTGGTCAAAAAAAAAATGGAGCTTTTTTTTTCTTTTCTTCCTCGTAAATCAATACAAAATTTCAAAACATTAAAGTTGCACATATACAAAATAGAAAAAGCATTTTCCACGTGAGAGAAATAGTAAGAAGCTGTGATCTGCCTGTCTGTCCTAATAATAAGATACCGCCGTTATAAAACCCGTGTTCTGTTTCCACTGTCTCTCCCGTATACTCTCTCTCCTCACAAAATTAAAAACATATATATATATATATATATATATATACTTATATTTATCAAACCAGACACAACATCATCATCAATTCTTGTTCTTACAACTCACGAAGATGCAGAAAAATTGCGACTTGGAACTTCGTCTTTTTCCTACTTCTTCTTATGATTCCAATTCCGATACCTCGTAAGTCTCTCTCTATCTCTCTCTCTCTCTTGGGATTTGATTTATGAGAAAAGGCATAATCAATTAATATACATATGAATCTGATAAAAGTTACATTTTAATGGATTTGAAGTGTGGTAGAATCAAGAAGCTCTGGAAATGCACAACCAAACGAAGAATCTCAGAGAATAACAATTTTCTACAATGGACAAATGTGTGTTTCTTCAGAAGTAAGCCATCTACAGGTAAGATATATGCACATTCATATGATTACATTTTTAGTCATTTATTCGATGGATTTATTAACCAACCATTAATGTTTTATGCAGGCTAAATCGATAATATCGATGGCGAGCAGAGAAATGGAAGAGAGGTCATCCTCAAACGGGTCGGATCCCCCAAATAGGTCGACTCGATTTCATCATCATCAGCTTCCAAACCCAAAGGCTTCTATGAAAAGATCTCTCCAAAGTTTTCTTCAGAAACGAAAAATTCGAATTCAAGCCACTTCACCTTACCATCAGCATTCACGACGATAGTGTTTATCTTTTTTTCATATTTTTGTAGCAGTTTTTTTAATCCAAATTGGAATTCAATTGTACTCCCTCCGTTTTGATTTAAGTGTCGTTTGGAGAAATGTATCTGCAATGTAATTAGATGTATCTGAATGTGTTTTGAGTTTAATACATCCAGATACATTTTTTCCAAATAAAACTTAATTAAAAACAGAAGGAGTATTAGATTTCTCACGTGCTTGTTATTGATTCGGGAAGTACTCCCAACACACACATATATACATATTAGTATTTAATTGATCCCAAGATTTGAATCTGATTTTTATTATAGTATATTATTACATTGACCAATATATATGAACAATTTATAAATCTCCACCCCTTGTGTATATGTATAGTAAGTGATTGTCTGTTTTATAAACAGTGTAATAAATTAGTAGAAGCTCTATATTTGTAAACAGTGTATTAAAATAATTAAACCTATAGTTCAAAAAAAATTAAAAAATAATAATTAAACCTAATATGTTTGTACCGAACACATTTGCACACTTCGAGATAAGTCGGGCAATGGCTGATCATATGAGTTATATATTAAAAAAATAAATATAATTTACAACTATTTTTTTACCTTTTGACTATACAAAGTTTCGGAAAAGAATCACCATTTAAAAAAAAAAATTCAAATGTTAGATAAGGTAGAACTTCTTTTTACAAATTGTATACCATCTTAATTAGATCCACACAATTAATCGTTTTATATTAATTAAAATTTCGTTTGACATTTAGCATATTAATCTATACTATAAAAGTTGCTCAACTCTCTCCCACAGACTGATCCCACAGACTGACACGTCAGCATGGGAGAGAGCGACACATGTCTTCAAAAAAAACAACAAAACGATTTGCTCAGCCTTCTCGCCTTCTCGTCTTCTTCTTTTCACCTTCCTTTCCAGAGTTAATCAGCATTCATCGTCTAACATTATGATCAATCTCTCAACCTACCATCCTCATCTTTAATCTGCTTTTCTGATTCCTCAACCTCACCACTTTCAACTACTCTCAGTCGAAAATTTCTGTTTTAGATCCCACCAGACTTCTCAAACCCTAATCCCCAAATTTTCTTAACTCGAAAATTTCCAGCCGACCAATCTATGATTCCCTCCCCAACCCGATTTATGCCGAAGCCAACACCTCTTCCGCGTTCAGGACTCAATCTTCCCCCGTGCAATGCTCCTTCCGCGCCGTCGCCGGTGAACAAGAAGGACGTAGAAGGCCTATCGTCCGTGGCGAAACCGTTTGTAGCAACAGAGACAATGCAGCAATCTTTTGAATTTACCCTTACGGCCAAGGAGGAGCCAATTGTGATGATATTAAACCTTACGGAATACGTTTCTACCCAGACACATGACTGGTCAACTCTCTCCATATGACTGACAACTCAGCGTTTGAGAGAGTATTACGTGGCATTCATTATTTAATTTTCAAAAAATTATTTTATTTGAATTAAATTTTGCACCCATGAGGATTTGAACCCACATTCCTCTTAATATAAGACAACTATTTTAACCATTAGGCTATGCGTACTACTTGACAATCCTCTCTAAAAAATTGTGATATTGTATCTATGTTCTACGCATTAAATTCAAAGAATTTTTTTTAACAATTGGAAGCATTTATATGGGAAATACATATTGTATGATCACATTTGAACTTTAGATTTGATAGTTTTTCTTTAGGTGTATGGTCTAATATTTGTTTATAATATTTTACATAGCCAATTCGAATTGAAATCATATGTGAAAATTAATCCACAAAAATTCTATAAATTGAAATTAATCAAAACTAATATAAGGATAGAGATAAAACTCATTTATTAAACTTCAAAAATTCTAAACTAAAAAAAAAATATAAGTTATAAATACGACTGTTTAACTTTATAGAGTTTGTAGGAATGGAACAAGTTGTGGAGAAAGACGGAAGGACTCTTACCGTCTTCATTCTTTTCACATTTTGTCCATATGAGTTTTAGTTTATTTTAAAAATAATTTAGACTTTTAATACCTATTAAATTTGGACTAAACTTCCTTATAGAATCAAACCACACTTAATGCATCACCATTTTTGTTTTTCCATGGCACAACAAAATCATTTGCATACAAAAATTGTATACTCTTTTAATATAAATATATAATGGTTGAATGTATCAAATTATAATTAATTTTGATTGTTGTGAGCATAAAAGGTTTGAGATATATAAATAAGAAATCTTTGAAAGAATATATAAAAAAAAATGTATTCTCCTAGTATTCTATAAAGAATGTTGGAATGTTTGTTTAAGGCTATGAACATATAAAGCGATGCGGAACGGTTCTTCTCTTAACATAGCTTTATGGGATGATCTCACATCAATATCCCGATTCATCACAACATTTCTCTTACATTCTCACAACTGAACACATTCACGTAGAAAAACAATTTTATGCACATGATTTTTGTTACGATAGTAGGAAAAGGAAAACGGCGTTGATGATAGAAAGGTAAGGAATAAAATGATTAGCCAAGAGATAGTTCTTAGCCAAATGTTGAGCCTAATGATAGAAAGGCTTAATGACGTTCCGTGGAAACTCAAGCAATCAACAACACTCGCCAAATCAAATACACAAAAAAAAGGACCACATACGTAGAACAACGAGGTTTGTCGACGAATCAATAATTCAACGAAACTCAGGATTCGATCAGCAGAAGCCAATGACATTTACCCCCAGAAATTTTCAATTTTGACCTCTGAGAACTATGAGATAGCAAACCAAACCAAACCAAACCGGGATACGGAATCATTGCAGTAAACCGGAATAACACGCTTAGTTAGGGGTCACTGGTCAGTTTTGGCCTTTTGGGCCTTTTGGAAACTAAACCGAATAATTTGGCTATTAGATGAGATGGTCAACGGACACTTAAATCTCAAAACACTTGGGTGTACCTTCGTGTCTTCCACGGAATCATTTCATCGTTGGGAGCATACTTTATTGGGTCAATTTTTTAGACTCTTATTTGCATCTATACTGGGCCTATGAACATTAATATCCACTTTTAGTTACATTTTACGTTAAAAATTGATGTAAGAAAGAAAGAAAGCGGCCTTAATTTGCTTTAGAGGTCGAATATAATTGGCTATAGTTTTAGCTATTTGCTTAAAGGACGCTTATAGGAGGACTACATGTTTTCGTTACAGTTATAAAACTCATCGAGTATAAAAAACGTTTATAGAATAACTGTGTAGTAAAAGAATATAGTTTAGAGAAAACTAAGAAGAAGGATAAGATGGCAAATTAAAATGTGAAGTTAAAAGTTTAAGATAGAGATGTATTTAAGATAGAGATAAAATAACTTCGTTGACAGAATAAACAAGTTTACATTATATGATGAGCTAACCAATACATCTCTATCTTAAACTTTTAACTTCATGATAATAAAAGATTTGATATAACATTTTCATGAAGTTAAAAGTTTAAGATAGAGATGTATTGGTTAGCTCATCATTTAATGTAAACTCGTTTATTCTGTCAACGAAGTTATTTTATCTCTTGTAACAATTGTTGTTAGTGGACCACAACGGTAATATGAATACATATGATGGGGTAACAGATATAAAAATAATTGAGAATATTTACTTATTTTTTTGTTCGAAGAGAGAAAATTCACTTTTTGCTCTAGAGAATATTTTAGTTTTAGCTATTTGCTTAAATGATGCTTACATGACTACTTGTTTTCGTTACAGGTACAACTTATATATAAGTTGTAATAGAGTATTAATTAAGGAGCTAATAGTATAATCGTGTATTAAGAACATATATAGTTTATAGAAATCTAAGAAGAATTGAGAAAAAACTCAGAAGAATATAAAATGATAAATTGAAATGTGCAGATAAATTTGTTAAAGACATTCCATGGAGTTTAAGATACAATTTTTCTGGTTAGCTCAGAATTTATTGTATTCTTGTTTACTCTGTCAATAAAATATATTATATATCTTTTGTAACAATTTTGCGTAGACCACGGTACTGAACAATAATGGGTATCAAATATATAGGAAAATAATAATAGAAAAATGGAAAAGAAACGCATTGTTTCCTGTTAGTAGCGACTATCTTGACTTGGCAAGATTCCAAAAACAAAAAGTTCACAAAAAAAGGAAAAAGGAAAGAAAATCTTACTTGCTCTCTCTCTCTCTAGAGGCAGAGAAGATGGTAGAGACTCCAAATACATCAACTTGATTTTGGGGTTTTTTGGTGGTATCTTTCAATAATGTCTCGGCTTCTCACCAAGCTCCTAAGAGCATGTGCAATGGTTAAAACTTAAAAATTGGTTCTTAGTTAATATTTAATTATAAAAGGAAAAAGAGAGAGAATGGGAAGAGAGAGAAAGAAAGAAAGTAACTAAGAATTGGTTCTTAATTAAGAATCAAGTCTTCACTATTCATTCAATTTTAGGGGGGGGGGGTTATTGGGAGATGAATTTATAAAATTTTGATTGATTTTAAGAGTTGATAGATTTGTTAAATTTGTTAAAAAATTTGTTAGATTTGGAAAAGAGTTTATGTATTTAGAAAATCTATCAAAATAGTTTTGTTCTAATGACTTTGAGAATCTAAGCTATATAGGTAGTATTTTGAAAGTCTTGATAAATCTTGTTTTATGTGTTAAAATGTTTAAAATCCTTATCCCAATAACACAAGATTTTAATAAAATCATAAAATCATTAAAAACCAAACTTTTTAAATAACAAAGGATTTTGGATAGAATTTTAAAATCTTTAAACCAATAACAATGGATTTTATTATGATTTTAAGAATCTATAAACCAATAATGATAGAATCTCAAAATTTTAAAAATTCTTTAAAATTCATCTCCCAATTACCCCCCCCCCCCCCCCCCCCCTTAATCTTTTTTTTATTCTAAAAACCCACTTAAGAACCACCATTGCACATGCTCTAAGCTTTTCTTTGCTTTTGTTCTCTCTTAGATGGTTCTTTTTGTTAATAGAGGATGCCACTTTTCTAGAGATTTTTTTCGGAAGAAAATTGATTTTCTCTCTTAGAGGAGACTAATAAGACAAAAAAGAAGAATGCTTAGAGAAGAGTAGTTGCTTTAATTGGTTTTGATCTCTGTGTTGCTTAACTTGGCAGATGCACAAGAGCAGGAGCGTTCGTTCTTTTTCATCGTCCAGGACTGGCCCGTGTGCTTCGATATGCAGCATTATGACTCCCTCGCCGGACAGAAGAAATGTCGGAGAAGTCTTGCTGTTCAACCTTGGAAATCAAAAGTTAGTTAGATGATCTAACTTAAATCCCAAGAGAAAACATTTCCCGATGAGCTTTATGACACTACATTGGTCGGAGCTTCCCATGGATGGGGTGTTTTCTCCAACAGACAAGACCGCTCAGTAGTTATCAGCGACTTCCTGAACCCATATGCTTCCAAGAAAAAACCAAAGATGATTCCTCTGCCTCCCTTCACTACAATGCCCTCTTGCCAAACCGAAGCCGTGTGCAACGTGGCCATGTTCTCTTCTCCTGAGTCGTACGACAAAGACTGGGTCGTCGGCGTCAAGTTCTTGGGCAAACAGCTGAGTCTCTGTAGGCCCCGTCATGATCTGCGCTGGACTAACATCCAAACACCTTTTGAGTCATGGGATACCTCAAAGCTAATGTATTCCAAGAAAGACGAGAGGTTCCACTTTCTTGCTCCTGGAGGAAACTACTTATGTTCCTGGGATCTCAACTTCAAGAAAGACAACAAGCCTAAGTTCCATGAGCTGGTGTTGCACGGCATTCCCAGCATTCCACGTGTCCACCGGGAGCGGTTGGATTCCTTTTGCAGGGAGGATCACTGGGTGGAGGCACCTTCGGCGAATGTTGAAGGGAATGTCCTGGAGATCATACTTATATACACTCTGATATAGTTGTGAAGTCGAGATAAGAGTATCATGTGATGCTGGGTAATTATAATGCTTTGCTAGAAGCCGCTTATAACTTATGAGTTGTGAACTCATTGCCAACATCATATGATCCTATAGGGTCACACACCTAAGCAAACTAGATAACGAATACTGAGAATGATCATTAAAGTAATGATCTCATCAATGTGTGAACGTCACAAGTTGATATTGAGTTTATATGAGGGTGTCGATCGACACACCTATTGGTGTCGATCGACACCACTCGGGATTAATGATATCGGGTTTAAATTAATGACTGAATTTAAACCGGTTAATCCGAGGGTTTATGGGATTTCGTGCTTGACTCCTATATATACAAGTCAGAGCCACGAAATCAAA
>JAHZTW010000001.1:61807179-61858888 GCA_020283515.1 Alliaria petiolata
AAATCCGTCGCAAATAAGCGACGACAAAGGTCGTCGCAAACGCGTCGCAATTTGTGACAGTTTTGCGACATATTTGCAACGGCATGCCGTACAGTCGCAAATCCGTCGCAAATCTGTCGCAAACCACAAATATTTGCCAAACCCTATACCCTAAATTGGGATATGATTTGTAAAGTAAGTCATATAAGTTTAATGCAAATATTACATGAATTTTTAAGTTTATATACAAATTATAAGAAAAAAGTAAAATTTATAATTTTTTTCATGAAATCATTTCATATAGAGGAATAGAAGTAGTTAATGTTTATTCATAAGTATAAGAGTTTTATAAAACTCACTTTGGACAAGAAAAATTTATAAACTTTTGCATAAATTAATATTTATTACAATCTTAAACTATCATAAATGTTTTTTTAACTTTCTAGTATGATAAAAAAATATTTGCATAACCAAATTTAATAAGATTATAAATATATAAGATTTGCGACGGGTCGTCGCAATGCCGTCGCAAATCTTATATATCTGCGACGGATTTGCGACGTCCCGTCGCAAATCTGTCGCAAACCACGAATACTTGCCAAACCCTATACCCTAAATTGGGATATGCTTTGTAAAGTAAGTCATATAAGTTTAATGCAAATATTACATGAATTTTGAAGTTTATATACAAATTATAAGAAAAAGTAGAATTTATAATTTTTTCATAAAATCATTTCATATAGAGGAATAGAAGGAGTTAAAGTTTATTCATAAGTATAAGAGTTTTATAAAACTCACTTTGGATAAGAAGAATTTGTAAACCTTTGCATAAATTAATATTTATTACAATCTTAAACTATCATAAATGTTTTTTAACTTTCTAATATGATAAAAAATATTTGCATAACCAAATTTAATAAGATTATAAATATATAAGATTTGCGACATATTTGCGACGGGTCGTCGCAATGCCGTCGCAAATCTTATATATGCGACGGACTTGCGACGACCCGTCGCAAATCCGCCGCAAACGTCGAATATTTTCCAAACCCTATACCCTAAATTGGGATTTTCTTTGTAAAATAAATCATATAAGTTAAATGTAAATATTACTTGAATTTTAAGTTTATATACAAATTATAAGAAAAAGAAGAATTTATAAACTTTTCATGAAATCATTTCAAATAGAGGAATAGAAGGAGTTAATGTTTATTCATAAGTATAAAAGTTTTATAAAACTCACTTTAAACTAGAAGAATTTGTAAACTTTTGCATAAATTAATATTTATTACAATCTTATACTATTATAAATGTTTTTTAACTTTTTAATATGATAAAAAACATTTGCAATACCAAATTTTACAAGATTATAAATATATAAGATTTGCGACGGAATTGCGACGACCCGTCGCAAATTGAAATTTTTGGAAATTTTGGTCGAAATAATTTGAATTTTTCAAAAATTTGATGAGTTCGCGCGAAATTTTATTTGGCCGCCCATATTGCGACGGATTTGCGACGGATCCGTCGCAAATCCGTCGCAATGTCTGTTATTAAATTGATTCTCCTTCTTTTCTTCTCTTCCTCTTTCGATCCTTACATCTTTTTTTTCTCTTTTCTTTCTCTTAACAAGACTATCTCACTCTCTTCCATTTTTCTTAAGCATTAGATATTCCTCTCTTCTCTCTCTCTCTTTCTCTCCTTCCCCCTCTCTCTCTCTATCCAAAATCTTCTACCCAATCTCACCAACATAGATGGTTAGCTTTTTTTTAGATTTAGATTTGTTAGATTAATTAGTTAGATTTGTTTTATTTTATTATTTGTAAAGTTGTTAGATTTATGATTATATTTTTTTAGATTTATAATTTGTTGAATTTAGCTTTTATAATTTGTTAGAATTGAAAATTGTTAGTATTTGTATTTTAAAGATATAGGATATGAATTTTTTAAGATTTATGAATTCTTAGATTTAGGATTGGAATTTTGTTAGATTTAGGAATTGTTAGATTTAAGTTTGGAATTTGCTAGATTTAGGTTTGTAATTTGTTATTTAGAAATTATTGGATTTATGAATTCTTAGATTTAGGTTTGGAATTTTGTTAGAATTAGGAATTGTTAGATTTAGGAATTGTTAGATTTAGTCTTTGAATTAGTTAGATTTAGGTTTGGAATTTGTTAGATTTAGAAATTATTAGATTTATAATTGAATTTTTTAGATTTTCAAATTGCTATAATTTAAAAAAGTAATTTTATTAGTGTGTTTTGTTAGATTTAGAAATATTTTTGGTAATATTATTTATTTATTTATTTGTTAAATTTAATTTTCGGAATTTTTTTTTTTAAAATAATTAATTTGCGACGGATTTGCGACGGACCTCATAAAAATCGTCGCAAATCCGTCGCAAAATTTGCGACGGACCTCATAAAGGTCGTCGCAAAATTTGCGACGGACCTCATAAAGGTCGTCGCAAATCCGTCGCAAATTTTGTGACGGATTTGCGACAGACCTTATAATGTTCTTCGTAAATCTGTCGTAATGGTTGCGATGGATTTGCGACGGAGCTAAACTTACGACATATTTACAACATTTTAATTCCGCCGCAAATTTGCGATGAATTTCTTTCCGTCGCAAATTTTGCGACGGATTTGCGACGGATATCGATTTGCGACGAACGAATTGCGACGATTTTGCTTCCGTCGTAACTCCATCGCTAATGGTGATTTGCGACGGACTTGCGACGGTTTTGTCCGTCGCAAATCGGATGTTTTCTTGTAGTGAAAGGTCCAATTGTTGTGGAGCTTCTCAATCTCCACTTTGCCCTCTTCAACTCCCAAATGATGCGCCACAGATTTGGCAACCACAGAGAGATGCACTGGCCGGGCTGGAATCGGTGGTTAGAGATCATTTCCTTCACCTTTTGTTCAAACATCCGAAGGAAGTGGGGCCTCACTTCGTTCATCACAACTAGCCTAGCAGCAGGAGTAGACATTGGTGTTTGGTTTTTTTGCTTGTGGTTGGGAAGTTGTGCGTTTGTTTTCTTATATAGAAACTGAAGAATAAGGGTATAGAAATTGAATGCTAAGCCACCAAGAAAAATTGAATTACGAGTAAAATAGATACCACCATCGAGAAATTCTTGGGGAGTGGAGTGTAACAGGTATATCACCATAGTAGATGTAATGAGAGAGGGAGAGGGGAGCGTTTAAGCTAGAAGCTTAGGGGAGAGAGAGGAGTGTTAAAAGCTCTCTGGTAGAGAAAGGGAGAGGTTTTGTTGGTGAAATTATATATACTAGGTATTGATTCCGCGCGTTCGCGCTGAAACTCTTTTTTAATAAATATTTTTATCTTTAAAATTTATTTGTAGTTTATACATATATCAACTCCAATAACAACCGACTCTTATTGTTGTTTGATTTGATCTTATCTATTATAAACAATATGATTCTAACTATATATAAACATCAACAATAAATTGATGAAACAATTTTTCACTTTTAACAATGATTAAATTTTTACATGTAATATTCTCTCATTAATATAAACTCTCTTAGACCTTTTTTTTAAATGGCTACTTTATACATAATTCAATGGAAATAATATTTATCTATTCATATCTCTATAAAAATAAACAAAATAAAGCAAAAAATAAGTAAAAGAAAAAGCTAAAAAAATAAGAAAACAATAAGCAAAAAAAAAGCAAAAAATAAGCAAAAAGATAAGGAAAACAAAAAAAATACACTAGTTTAATAAATATTTGTTTATGTTTTTTATAGAGTTAATATATATCAATGACAAACTCTTACTTGTCGATGGTTGTTTGGAACAACTTTTTAAACTTTTGTTCCATACATGTTTTGTTAGAAAACGATTATATGTTGCATTTTCTAAATTTTCTTCTTTTTTATTTAGGGCAAACCATTTAGATAACATACTTTTTTTGATACACCATTATATCAAGAATCACTATTAAATAACTTTTTTATATGGTTTTGAACAATATAAATAATCTTTAAAAAACATAAGTGAAAAGAAGCAATTTTCATAAGTGAAAAGACGCAACCACGAATAACATTAATTAGATTAAAATAAAAATTTATAAAAAAATACAAATAACAATTTTGAAAAGACGCAACTTATTGAAATACAACTGACATTTATTCAGATTGTTATTATTAATAGATTTGTTTTTTTTTAAAGCGCTTGTTTCATTGAAGACTGAGGAATGTCACGATCCATTGCTTGAGTTGAAGACGAAGACAGGAAGAGAGAGGAGCGTTAAAGCTCTCTGGTAGAGAAAGGGAGAGGTTTTGATGATGGATTTCTTTTTTTCTCGTATCACAAAACCAGCGCATTGTTTCATTGAAGACTGAGGAATGTCACGATCCATTACTTGAGTTAAAGAAGAAGACAGGAAGAGAAAGGGAGAGGTTTTGATGATGAATTTAATTGTTTTCGTATCACAAAACCAGCGCATTGAAGACTGAGGAATGTCACGATTCATGCACAAAGAAGGCGGTAAATTGTAAGGTGTCACGATTACTGGCCACAATGAATATTGCCTTCCATGCTTTCCAAAAGGGTTGAATCCATCCGTAGATAACCCGAGGTATACGTTCCTTGCCTCATACGCAAAACTAGGATAAACCTTTTGAAAATGTTTCCACGCTTCTGCATCTGAGGGATGTGCAATATCTCCATATGAGTTATGTTCTGCATGCCATCTCATAGGTCCTGCCATGCGCTCTGATTGATATAACCTCTTCAACCTCTCTGTTACCGGCAAATACCACATCCTTTTATTTGGAACAGGTACTCTGCCGCTTGTTTCCTAATACCGAGGTTTGTGACAAAAGCGACACTTCAAGCGATTTTCGTCTTTTCTCCAGTAGATCATACAATTGTCGATGCACACATCTATCATCTGATACGGCAATCCAAGACCAGCTACAAGTTTCTGAATCTCGTAGTATGAAGCCGGTGAAATATTATCTTCTGGTAAAATATCTCTCACAAAATCAGCTATGGCATCCACACAATCCTCGGACAAGTTGAAATCTGTCTTTATAGTCATCAACCTGCTTGCAGCTGATAGAGGCGATATTCCATCTCTACATCCTTTGTATAAAGGCTGCTTAGATGCATCTAGCATATCAAAAAATCTTCTTGCTTCTAAATTAGGTTCCTCAATTCTATTACCATCCTCGACATACGATGCTATGTTTTCACGAAACGCATCATTCACCATCTGAACAGTACCTACGTTTACATCTACTTCCGGTGTTGGTTCCTCTAACCTACCCGAAGTACTACCTAATCTATCCGAAGTGCTACCATAATACTGCACCATTGAATCAGTTTCTCCGTGCGAATACCAAATCTTGTAACCATGCATAAATCCGGTTCTATACAAGTGATTCCATACTTCCCTAACAGAGACTAATCTATGATTCCGACATTTTGTACAAGGACAATACATTTTACCGTATTCTGATGTCATGCTATTATTTGACGCAAATGTCATGAACTCCTCAACACCTTGTGCGAACTCATCCGTCAGTTGACCCGTCGTTGGATCATGCCGAGGTTTGTCCATCCACGATCGAAAATAATCATAAAGATTTGAAGAACTCATTTAGTTTTTGTTTTGTTTATGTTGTGAATGAGGGTGGAGGGATATTTAAAGTGGATTTTTTACGGATCCCAACGAATTTCCGACGGATTTCCAACGGATTTTAAAATTTCAAACGGCTATAAAACGGCTACTTCAACGAATACATTTTCGTCGGAAATCCGTCGAGAATTCCAGACGGGTTTGGCACCCTCGGGAAATCGTCGGGAATTCCCAATAGATTTCCGACGGATTTTGATTATTCAAAAGGTCTTAGTTACAAATCTATATTACCGTCGGAAATCCGTTGGAAATTTCCCTGTCATCGGAAATCCGTCGCAAATTTCCAATGGATTTCCGACGGATTTTGATTTTTCAAAACCCCTTAGTTACAAATCTATATTACCGTTGGAAATCCGTTGGAAATTTTCCTGTCATCGGAAATCCGTCGCAAATTTTCAACCAGTTTCCCGACGAGTTTGTATCCGTCGGAAATTTCTGACGGATACCCAACGATCCTCATTCTCCTCTGAAGTTCGTCGGGAATCCGTCTTGAATTCCCAACGAATAAAAATCCGTTGGAAATTCCGTCAGGAAAAACAATGTTTTCTTGTAGTGAAAGAAGAAGACAAGAAGAGAGAGGCACAAGAAAGAGAGAGGAGATGAGAAGAGAGGTTTTGGATATCTGGGAACGAGGAAGAGAGAGGAGATTAATTTAATTTTATTAGTTTTTTCTTCCCTCGGATCCTCTTTTTTCTTTTCTTTATTGAGATGAAGAAGACGAGGAGAGAGTGAGACGAGCAGTGTAGACTTTGCATTGTCGACCAAAGATATCGATGGTTTAAGCTTTGGTTCAATGCTGCTATAGATCCAACCGATGATCATATCATTCACCATATCCCACTTTTTTTCTTCTTCTGGTTTTGAAACCGGTCGTTTGAGCGATCCATCAATGAACCCTAATTTTCTCTTGGTATGAAGTGAATTAAGCATCAACTTCGACCATCTTTCAAAATTAGGTCCATTCAAAAGAATTGGAGTTTGCACTTGTCCTGTTCTATCCGACGGATGCAGATAGTATGGAGAAACAAGTGTATCCAAGCTTGCGGCTGTTGATCCGGTCGAACCAGCCACCACGTTTGTTGGAACTATGTCTGACATTGAACAGAAATTTTAGGTTTTGAGAGAGAAAAAAAAACGTGTTTTAGTGTTTTTATGATCTAGGCTCTGATACCATGTAAATTCAGCCGTAATCTCTCTTGTTATTCATCAATGTCATGATACAAGTATTTATACAAGGTTGATGGTAGCTGGATAACTCCTACGAACCAGGAGATATATACGAATCATATATATATGCTAATCTACCCAAACTATATCATTATCACAATATAAACATAAATCATATCCTAATAGACTTACAGAGAGAGAGAGAGACGAGTCGAATCTCTCTAAAAGTGAAAGTGAAAGAGAGGTTAATTTTTAGGGAATTTATTTTATTCTCTCTTCCTAAAGATCTCCTCTAATTTTTTTTCGTTTAATCTTTAATGTTAAGAGAGGTTTTGGGAACAAACATTGGCGACAGGTTTTGTTCATCTGAAGACAACATGCATCGTCAGGTATCATCAGTTTATGCGTTTGGAACCTAGCCTTAGCTTTCGCAATGAGTCACTGGTTGTTTTTAGTGTAGTTTTCCATCTGCAATTGTGAGGAACACTCAGTTTAAACTCACAATCTGGTTCCTGCAAATCTCACTGGGAATCAAGATGCATACCAGAGGTGTTTAATAATAATAGGGATGTAACGGTCCCTCTACTCACATTATTGTTTGTGCTTCCGGTAATGTAGGAACGTACGGCTCCGATCTTTATTTAAATAAACAGTAAACCAAAGCCATAAAAGGGAATATGCCTGAAAAATAAATAAAAAACAAGTCTTATCTTAAAATCCCTACCAATCACACCCTTTAATAGGATTTTGGCTGTTTGGGCTTGTAGAAGCCTTAGACTAATCAATTACTTTTGTTCATCAACTTAAGTTTAAGGTAGAGAGAGATGTGGTTGGATCAGAATTTTATTATTTTGTAACAATTGTGAGTGGGCCTTGGTAAGATTCCAGAAACAAAAATTCTACCAAAAAGGAAAGAAAAGAGCAAAGAAACGCTTGGTAGCCACGCCTATTGCTTGAGAAATACATCAACTTGATTTTGTATTTTTTGAATTTTGATTGGTATCTTTCAATACATATTTATCTACTGACACTGTATAAGAAAAATTTATGCATTGATTGAACGAACGTACGAAGAGCAAAAATTATTAACCTGACACAATTATTAATTTTATAGCACTACAATTATGCATGACATAATAAGAAACTAATTATGTTTACACTCAGCCGATAGGGTTTATCAAAAAAAAAAAAATATGTTTACACAATGTCAAGTTAATTTTACGTACTGATCTCAGAATCTCAGATAGATTATTTCCGTGTCACAGAATCCATATTTTGTAGTGCTATAGAATTAATAATTGTGTCAGTTTAATAAATTTTTTCTTTTTTCATTTCCTCAAAATTTCATTTTGTTCACTTTTTTTTCATTTCTGTGGTTCATTAGAAGGTCATCAATCCAAGCCTTGGTTTCATTATCTAAAAAAAAATCAAAGAATTAATGTATCTGATCCTTCCCGTTTATTCGATATCAAATTTGTGTATAATGCAAGTCTTGCTTATCAGTTCCCGCTTTGTCCGTTAATAAAGATAGAAGCGTTGAATGTCTTGGCCAAAAAATGTAATACACCTTTTCATGCATGTGACTATGTGAATATGAGTGTGTTGATCCTTAAATAAACGGGAATTTCCTTGAATGACATTAAAAAATTCACAAGTTGACAACTTGATATATTAGTTTCTTATATTTAAAAACAGTTTAACTAAATATACTATTACAAATGGTTTAAAATAATTACCAACTCAAAGTAGAACAACCAAATGCCATTAAAGTGAGCATAGTTGCTAATGCGTGTTTATCGACCAATCATTTGTTCTTTGCAGATGGTTTCTTGTTATGTTGTCGAGCAAGAGAGAGTGATTGTAGAAGAATCGCCGGTGATTAACTATCATAAATCTTCCATTATTTTTGGGTCAAAGATAGATGAATCAAAATGCCAACAATTACAATGGAAAAAGATATTGTAAAAGAAACTACCATGCGTAGCTTGGCATCAGATATCTCTTTAATATAGAGTGAAGAGGATATTGGATTCAGATATCTCTAGTGTTACTAAAAGAAGCGAGCTTGGAGAATTCTAGTTATCCAAATAGCCTACTTGTGCATTACTTTTGTACCAAGGAATGTATCACATAAGACATAACCGATTAGTTTTATTTTAATTCTCCAAGCCACTGCCACGACACCGAAGCTCGCGGCTCCACCTCCTCGAACCGCCCAGAAACGGTCTTCGCCCATTGAAACCCGATCGGTCAATATATTCCCATTCGAATCAACGATTCATCCGACAACGTTATCCACCGACACATAAGAGTGTTTTCCATTAAACAAGACTAAGAATCAATTCTTACATTTGTATCATATATCAAGCTAAGATACCAAACATTACATCTTGGAAAGTGGGAGAAGAAATTGAGACTGAAAGTTCGTGAATCTTCTTAATTTGTTGTGGAAAAATACTTTTGTTGACAATGGCGGGAAATAACAGCCGTAGGCTTCATTGAGCTAATTATGTAAATTTAGACGGTTTTAATTTAGTAAAGGGTTCATTTGACAAAAGATTTTAAAAAAAATGGCCGAGTTTTACAATCCAGGTGACGCTTTCGATATTTATTACATTTGTGATTTGTGTAATAGAGATAATATCAAGAAATATTAAAAATGAAATTGGTGAATGATGGAGAACAACTAGTCACGTGCTGCGGAAAAGTGGAACATAACACAACCAAGAACACAAACTATAAATGCAGTTTTTTTTTTTAACCATAACTATAAATGCAGCTTGTTCTGCTGTTTCTTCTTTCTCGTTCGAGAATCATCTTCATTGACAAAGATAGATTGGTATCTATATGCATTTTTATTTAACCTTAGTGACGTTTATTAATCATGTTAAACCAATCGACTTTAGAATTTGACAAAATAATTAGAATACCGAGTGTGTTTTCTTACACGACGAAGCTACAAACTCTTGAGTTCAGCTCTATATGTAATAAAAAGGTTAGATTAAATTATCAAAGATTTGTTTAGTCCAAAAAAAAATAAAGACGAAGAAGTCCAAATTTAGTTTTACATAGTTAAATTTCAAATCAATTACCAGTTGTCTTTTTAGTTTTTATTTGTCAATTGCAGGTAGTACTTATAGTTATAGCTATAAATCGTTAAAACAAATATATTTGTTTTGCATAGTTGAATTTCAAATTAATTACCAATTGATCAATATATGTTATATTTGAGTTACTACTGTAATTTATTTTAATTATTGCCCAAAATTGGAATTCTTTAATTTGCAAGATGTATTATATTTGAACTCCGTAATTAGTTAGTAGTAAATGCATGAGATTGATTTGTGCCTAGTCATAAAATCTAATTACGAAATAAACTTAAAGATGGATTGTGAGCATATACGCTCAGCTATATTCAAATAAGTGCTTCCTCATCCCATCCTACATATTATCTGAAAAACTCAATTAGTTAAAAAAAGCTTATTTGTCACTTCCACAATTAAAGTTAGTGCATTCTAATGATGACATGTAAATGTGACAAGTTAAATTTTCTAAAATAAACGAAATGTTTTCATTGGTTGAGTTAAAATTAAATCAATTATGAAATTAAAACATGAATACACTAGATTATAACACTAAAATTAATAAATTTAAATTAACAGAAAATAATAATTACTATGATTTTAATTTGTTTTTACATATATTCATAAAAAATTACATAGAAATTTTTTACAACCAATATATATTATATTTTTATATAAAAAATAATAATATACTATCCAATAGAATAGTAAATACACTATACCATTTTTATTTCTTATTCTTTTTTAAATAAATAAAATTTTTATATCATACTCATATCTCATTGTAGATCAAAAATTTGAGATCAGAAATAAAATGAAATGTAACCGGATGAAAAAATAAATTATAATAAGATAAAACAAATATGAACAAGAAGTAGAAGTAAAAATAAAAATAAATCTCTACAGTTTTGTTTTTCCGTAACACTCTCGTGCTTTGTTTTATGGAATTATTTAAAAATCTTAATAAGCAAATTTTATAATAAACGCATGTGCGCCTCAAATTTTATAATTAACACATGCGTGCATGCCAACCATAAGAAATTTATTTTCTTCATCAAACCAATTCATCAATATTGGACGAAGAGATGAGCAGAGAACTACCAGAGAATTTATAAAATATGATTTCACAAATTTTATAATAAATATTTATTATAATTTTTATTGAAAAGGGAAATTACTAATAGATTATCCAATGTACTATATTTATTTTCATGATAAAGTCAAATATTATATTTTAAATTTTTAAAAAATTATATTTTATTTTTGTTAATATTTAATATAAATTTTAATTTGAAACCATATATCATAAAATGCTGAAAAATAAGAAATTTTGATTAAATAAAAAAAGATAGAAATAATTTTTGTGATTGTTCTTAAACGCCAAAAACTGCATCGTGTAAAAACATAACGTTTGCAGAAAATATCTGAAAAACTAATCAACACCTAAATATTACAATTTACTTATTTTTAAATCATACTTACATGCATAAATATACATATTTATTTCTTTTTAAAATTAAACATTATATTATAAAAATATATATTACAAAACATATAATTCATTATAGAAATATAACGTTTACATAATATATAAGAAAATTAATCAATACTTAAATATTACAACTATTAATGTCTATAAAAAAAATTATTTTGCACGCCAACCATAAAAATTAAATAAATATTTATATGTTTTAATATTTTGCAGTTTATTTAACTATTATATTTCACTTTTTTAATTTAATATCTTTAATTTTTATTGAAATTTATAACATTTTTCATTTGATATTTGGTTTTTTTTATTAAATCTATTTATGGATGCTTTTTCTGAAAAGGTCTTATCGTAGTGGTTGAGTCGAATGCACTAGGAAATAATCCTATCTTAACGTGTGAACTAGACTGTCGGATGTCCTTTTATTACAAATAAATGTGAACTGGAGACGGACGCATATAACACTCCCGACAGCCTTTTTCGTAATAACAAAAGACCCCAAAAAAAAAAAAATTTACCAATTTTTTTTTTATTTGTTTCTAGAAGACAAGACTTCAATGAGAATTTACTTTCGTAGAAAATTCAGAGACAACTAGGGCCGTGGGTTAATTAAGTACATGGTATTGCAAAAAACGTTAACAACAACCAAAAAATGGTTTAGTCGCTTATATCATCGATCAAGGATACACGATGTCACAGTTCTAGTTAATCATTAATTTTTTCTTCGGGACTCATATTTAACAGAAATCAGTTTATGATTTAATAAGTGATCTAGTACCGATGCTAAGGGCCTGACTGGTTTAACCGCAGCGGTTGTGGCTGCAGTTGCGAGAGTTTGCGGAAGCGGGCGATTGCGGTTAACAGCGTCATTATGCGGGTTGTACGACTGGTACAGCGGTTAAAAACGGGTGTGTTTGCGGGATATTTACGACTGGTTAACTTGCGGGTGTGATAGCGCTTAAACAATAAATTAACAATATTAACAATATAAACAAATTTTATAACTATAAAAATATTAAAAACCATATTATTATTAAAAAACTATAAAATTATTAATAAACATAATTAATTATAAAAATTATTATTTTTATTTCTCAGTTTTTTAGTTTGGATGAAAGTTATGATTTTAATAGAGATTTTTTTTTTGTATGGAGATGTTAGATGAAAAGAATTTTAGTCGTTATATATACATTAGTGATGAAAAGAAAATTTATCAAAATAATTAGAATTTATAGATCTTATACATATAAAATTATGAAATATTGTTAATGAATATTAGTTAAAAAATGTCAAATTTATTTATTTATTTGTAATTAGAATATTCAAATCTTATTTTTTTAAAAATTTCTTATATATATATATCTTAATTTTAAATAAATTTTGTGTTTTTTTTTAATTATCCACCCGCAATCGTCCGCAACCGCAAATGCTAGCTGAAAATAGCTTTTGATTTTGAGCGATACAAAGCAGTTCGAAGCGATAGAAAACATTTTGTATGATTGTTGCCAAACGTTAACAACCGCTACCATCCGTAAAAATTGCGTTTACTAGTGCTAGCGGGAGAACCAATCAAACCCTAAGTTGTTAACTTATAGTTCTTTTCATGTTCCAAAAAAAACTTATATAGTTCTTTTCACATGGAGACCATACAATTATATAACTCCATAGTTCACATAAACAGCTAAATTAGGATAATGATTAGCGATCAGGCCTCTCACATGATATATATGAAGATTAACAACAAGTCAACGTCAAGAAAGGATATTAGATTGAGAAGTTGCCTAGAAATATCGGGAGGGTCGGATTAATATAAAAACAATAATATCGGGAGAAATGCATATATCTATCAGAAGACGACAAATTGTTTTTACCTGGACGATGCATTTTATTCTTACCATGTCTTTCATAAAACTTTGACATAAGTTGAAATATCTAATTAGAGTAATAATTATAAGAAAGACAGAGGTGATGACAAGAATTGGACTGAAATTTACTATTAAAATACCAACTATCTGCAACTTGCAAGTGTAATAGATTGCGTACGTTATCCGTAACTTATGGTAATTAATATTGCACGATTAAATTATATTTTAAACTTTCCATTTCGTAGTTAAGAACTAAAAAAAAAAATTGGAAAAGTTTATAATGACGTCGATAATGTGTACATAGTTGATTAGAGCAAATGAATAATCTATTAGGTATACACATAGTTAATATATATTTTAATTGAATTTTCTATTTTCATTATTAAGGACAAATTAGAATTAACATTAATCTAAGGTATAGTTCTTCAAAGTTTAGAGGCAAAATATAGTTTTCCAAACCTATAGTAAAAATGTACTTTTATTTCAATTTTCTCAAAAAAGAAAGGGTGAATTTAATCTATATACATAAATAATTAATTATTTAGATAAATGGTAAAAGATAGTTTAAAATTAGTTTTTTAGCAAAGATAAACAATTTTTTATCCAAAAAACTCCTTTTGATTTCACTTAATTACACAAAATGCCATTAGTTTAAAAAGATTTGTTATTATCACGTCAAACTAGTTAATGTGAATCAAACTACGTGTTATTAGTTAACTAACTTTGTTAAACATGAGGTCAAACTAGTTATAGTGTTAACATAATTATTATATAATACAAAATTATGTGTTATTAGCTAACTAACTTTGTTAACTTAACAAAATTATACTGATAACCAATTAAATAATTTTGTTATTGGTTAACTTAAATCATAAATATTGTTATCATCATTAATGTTGTCATTATCGTGTAATTGTGTAAATTATGATGAATAGTGTTATCATACGGAAGATAACAATGTTATCAACATTGATATGTGAACAATGTTATCCAAATTTTATGCCTATAACATGATTTTCAGATAATGATATTTTGTGTAATTAGTTAAAAAGTGTGAGGATAAAATAAATTTTTTGTACTTAATTTACATGATGAACAGTAACATAGGAGAGAGAACTAATTATCACATTATTTGTTACCATGGAGTGCAATTTCTCAAAAAGAAAAGCTAGATGTAAGTCGAATACTGGATTAGCATTTAATACTAATTAAAAGAACTGTGATCGTGTTTAATTAGATAATATCTAGAATATATCTGAGTGTGTTGTTGTCTAATGATGACGTGTTGATATTCTGCTGTACCAATGCTCGCGAATCTGCGATTGGTGCCTTGACCAAATATGTTTCCCGAATTAAGTTAGTTTTTTATCTATCGTAGCTTAAATTTTGTTATAGAAAATTTAATTTCTTAGGTAGACAAGATATCGCAATCTTTATTAATTACAAAATATGAATTGCCGGGCACCTACCAGGATGTTTCAGATACGACTGCCCTTTAGTTTCCACGTAAATCACTATGACGCGACAAATCTTGAATCGTGTCAAGAATCCATCAGTAAAATAATGTATATCCCAAGGGCAATTTCGACAATTCATAAATGCAATGATTCAGATCCATGAACCACTATATAAAGGCTACAACACACCTCACACGATCTAAACAACCACATAGCTCTCTTCACCACTAGCTCTCAACCTCACAATTCCTCTTCCGGCAGGTGAAAATGACAGAAATGCCTTCGTACATGATCGAGAACCCTAAGTTCGAGCCTTACAAGCCAGATAAACGATTTTACTACTCTTCTTCGGTGCTCTCCACCCTCTTATCGATCTTCACCTACATTTTGATCTTCTACGTTTTTGAACTGTCTCCATCGTCGATCTTCAAAGACACAAAGGTCTTGTTCTTCATCTCAAACACTCTCATCTTCATAATCGCCGCCGATTATGGCGCCTTCAGTGATAAAGAGAATCACGACTTTTACGGTGAATATACAACAGCGGCGGCGATGAGAAGCCGTGCAGATAACTACTCTCCGTTTCCCGTCTTAACATACCAAGAAATCCCTAGACAGCAAAACTCAGCCGATGCAGAAATCAAGAACCCTAAGGATGTCAAAATCAAGAACCCTGATGTATGCGTAGAAGAACCGATGGTGAAAGAGATCGTGTGCGTTTTTTCGCCTCCTGAGAAAATAGTAAGAGTGGTTAGCGAGGAGACACCGAGAGACCATGTAGCTATCGAGAAATACAAACCGGTTACTGAGCAAACTGCTGCTAACAAAGAAGCTTGCAACGCAAGAAACCATGCGAGCCCTAAATCTTACAGACGAACCAAATCTGATAAACCGCGGCGGGTGAAGATAACCGAAGATACAAAGTCCAAACGTAAAAGTTATAATCGAAGCGAATCGGATAGCTCGAAATGGATGGTTGTTCCGGAGAAATGGGAGAATGTTGAAGAAGAATCTGGAGAGTTCTCAACGATGTCGAACGAGGAGTTGAACAGAAGGGTCGAAGACTTCATTCAACGGTTCAATAGACAGATCAGATTACAATCACGAGTTTTGTCTACTTGATTCGAATTGCTCATAGTAAGACAATATTAGTAAGAACTTTCTTTTTTTTTTGTTATTAGAGTTTTTTTTTTTTCCTTACGACTTGGCGATGGGATCGGATGACTATTTTTGCAGTCGTCGGTGTTAATTAATATTACATGAACGTGATAATAGTGAAGACTTCACTCTTTTGTTCCGTTGTTAGAAAAAAAAGTAGATACTATATATAATATAATAGCTTAATGCCAAAAAAAAACCCATGTACATGTAACTTGTGTCTAGATTTGAAAGGACGAAGTACTATATATATTTTTTAATATTCTTGAACTTAGTTTTTTTTTTTTTTTTTTGAACTAGATTTATTCTTGAACTTAGTTTAACATGCAGTTCCAGTATCCAACTCGAGAAGTACTTATATAGAGAGAATAGGGGTGCAAAAATTAAAAATTGGACATTACCAAAGTTCTCTATATATATCGTCGAAAGAGGTACTGCACTATGATGCAAAAATCAATTAGATACCTCATATTCTTTTTCGGAATGATATTGTGGAATACATGAAAACATAATTGATAAATCCATGGAATTTGTTCATCAATGAGGTATCTAATTGATTTTTGTAGACAAAGTTGGATGATCTAATTAATTGGTGTCATTGATGAACTGTTAATTCTAATGGGCCTGCATTGGCCATCAGACTAAAGGCCCATAAGTTCCCTCCAACTTCCGTAAGCAGTAGTAGTAGTGAATTCGTAAAGATAAGTTTTTGGTAAAAGATGTTGGTTCAAATCCCCGACGTTAATTAATGCGTTTGTTGTCGTTATGAGTACATTTTAATAATTGATAATGATAAATAAGATTGAAAAAAAATGCTGAAGATATGAAAATGACTCGAAGATAAAGGAGCCAATGACTAATGGTGAATTTGGATTGGGATCAGATCTTTAACAACTTTTCTATAATTATGAAGGACCACAAAATAATTACTAACGGAGCTAAAACAATGATGGAGAAAGGTATCGTTAGTTATGAGTTTCTCAGATAAATATTTCAAAGTCAAACATGCATGTCATGGGAGGTGACTCAGAAATGTAAGCATCTCTTGATATGTGAAAGTATTCGTCCACTAGTTTTGGTTGGTATGTAATTATATCGATTTCCTCTTATAATGTAGAAATAATCGTACATGCAAGACTATTAAAAGTCCATAAATAGCTTTCGAAACATTGATCTTTCTTCTTGAAAAACAAACACAACTAATTTTTCAAGGCTTCGAATAAAGGAGAAATTGACTGAATATGCAATTCAGCGAAAAAGAAAAATTACAAAAACAGGCTTTAGACAAGGCTTTAAATGTTTCAAAAGTTTCTAGTAGTATAGTTGTTTTCTTATGAATTATTACAGAGCAATTGGTCCCATGACCACCATCTTAGTGATAGTCTTTTTTTTATTAGAGATATGCAAAGATTAATAGGGCATGAGTTCTTAATCTCTAAAAGTTATGTCTGATATGTTTCGCAAAATTGGTAAGTACCTTAAGAAATATATAAAGTATTTAGGCTAATCCACTTATTATCAATTGGTTTTGAGTTGAAAACACATGAAACTTAATATTTTTCATATTATTAGGACAAAACTCATACAAAAGAATATAAATGACATAAAATGTATCTATTTTTAATCTTGTTATCAGCCGATTTTCAAAAGTCGAATCGTAAAAGAAATTAATTATATAATGTTATGCTATAAAAAGAAAGAATTTTTTAAAAAGTTTTTTTTTTCTTTTTGATAAAGCTTATGCATGGAGTCATTTTCTTAAACATTTGTGGGAAGATAAAGTGGAATTTCAGTGAAGAAAAACCACATATGTGGACTTTTAACCACTTCACTAAAAACACTTGAGTTTTAAAGTTTATTTACAGTTTTTTTTGGTTAACTATAGAATTTATATTGTACTAGGTAAAATTATATTATTTTATTTTAAATTTTAGTCAAAGTTTAAAATAATAATATTTTGTCAATTGTCGAATCCGTCTAGTGACACAAATTCACAAAGTAGTAGTTTTGCGGAAAGAGAGAAAATTAACCAATGCTATAGTAGTTAGAAGAGAATGGATAAGAGGTAGCAGTAGAAAAGATGAGGGTACATTATTTTTGGGATGGCTGTAGTTGTTTGTTAGTAGTTAATTTGTTATATTTTATTTTATTTTAACAAGAATTGGTAATTATTAAAGTGATATATTTTTTATTGTTTTTTTTTACCAAAATATAATTCTTATTGTTGTGTTAAGAAATTACCAATCTTTTTTTTTTTTGCTTAAAATGTCACGGTTTGTGGCTTTTTAAAATCACACATGGTTGGTAAACTATTAGAGTGTAAGAAAAATGTAGTCTGTAAAAAGCAATTACATCTCTAAATAAGCTACCTTGTAAGTTAGTTCATTAACGGTGACGTATCAGTTGAGATAATTGATCCATTCAGGGGCAGGGAATACAATTTCATACTATGATTTAGATTAATATTAAAGAAGACGGAAGTTAAAATGATACAAATGAAAAGAAGTGAATCTCTTCTTTTTTTTTGATACATATCCGTGTGGCCAAGTGGGAATGATTTAACAATTCCACGCTTAAAGGGAATCGATCCCTGTCCTAGACCAACAGGGCAACTCCTCCTCAAGTGGGAACCACTAGACCACCACCACTTGGTTGGAAGTGAATCTCTTTCAAGTAGATTATTAGTCGTGCAGCAAATAGTGTGACGGATATGTTAGCTAAACAAGCTCGTAGTAGCTTACAAAATTATGCAATCAAATGGACCATGTAATCTTTCATAGTTTCATCTACGAATGAAACAAGGTGCGACAAAAAAAAAATGAAGTGAATCTCCGTACGAATTTCCCGGGAAAAGGTACCGACATGACACATGCTACGTACCCCGTGTCCCCGGCGAACCGTTACAATATAAGTGAACAAACAAAAAACATATGCATTTCAATATAATATTCATCAATTTTAAGTACGGAAAATTGATGTTGTTAAAATAAAAAAAGGTTTTACTCCTGTAACCTGTTAACCTGATCTATGGCGGATGACACGTGAAGACAACACAAACACGTACATAGATTAGCATATACGTATGCGTGCGCACAGATATATTTAGAGACAGAGAATCGTGTGATTGAAACTAAATTTGGGGATAAACGCAATCAAATTGGAGAGATTAATAAAGAATGAAGTGAAAAAATGTGTATTTATTGATGACTATTACAATATCGTATTCAAATGAATACAAGTTTTTTTAGGGGTTTTGGAGAGAGAGAAACAAAAAAAAAGATCGTCTCCCATGGTGACCTCCATCTCTAATATATTATAGCCTCTTCTCAAGTTAATGTTGTTATCCATGAACACTAATTTGAGAATTAAGTTTCACAAAACAATATTGAGATTTGACCATTTTACCATTTGATCATTGATCAGATGACCATATTGATCATATATATATATATATGACCATTTCAAGTTAAGCATGTGAATCTTCTTTAACTTCGATGATAATTTTTCTAAAATATGTGATGGGCTTAGATGTGAGATCCGATATCAATAACATAAAACCCAAAAAAAAAAAATTATTTACTAATAAGACAAAAATATAATTTTATTCAAAAAATAGATATTTACATAATAAAATAGTATGATACCAAAAAAACATTTACGTAGTCAACAACGCTTAAATTATATAAATAAATCGTATAAAAACCTTATTTGATAAATTATATATTTACATAAAAATATACTATAATAAAAAAATAATCCGTGATATAATAGTAAAAAGAGTAAAATAATTTAAAATATTCTTGTTTATTTGAACGAAAAAAAAATTATTATTTGTTTAATTGGTTTTCAAATTTTTGTCTTTTTCGAAAAATATTCTAGTAGAAGGATTTATAATGATTGTTAAAAAAAGTTTGGTTTTTAATGATTTCATCAATCTATTAGAATCTTTCTTATTGAGACACAGATTGTTAACAATTTAACTCATAAAACAAAACTTTCAAAACACTATCTACATTCATTGGATTCTCAAAATCATTATAAAAAAAGATTTTGATAGATTTTCAAAATACACATAACTCTCTATAAATCTAACAAACTCTTCACAAACTTAACAAATCTCTCAATTTTTAAAATCATCACAACTCTCTCTAAATCCTACTCCCACTAACACCCCCCCTAAATATAATTGGTATGATGGAGATGATTAGGACTAAGCAACATATCCGTTAAATTCGATTCGATCTGTTATCCGTTTTAGATATTCGGGTAAATATCTTGATTTTAACAAATATCCGAACACCGAATATCCAACTTGTTGTGAAGTGACTCACGGATACTATCAAAATCCCGGATATCTCCACCCCTACAATGGAAAGAAAATGAAATGGAAATAGATTGCAATGTTCGGTGACCGGTCAATGCGGGGACTTTTCTCAAAAATCTGCTTAAGGCCTCATTAATGATAGGAATTTGCTTGCAAATGCATTCATGTACTTTTATAACTACCATTATTGATGTAGCAAATATGATCTGGCGAATCTTTCCAACCAATTATTTTTCTCGCATTTTCAAAAGCACGAGATATGATTTCACATTTAGGTGGAATTGTCCTTCGTCTTGCTGTTGCCAAAAGATTAGTGGACTTTTAGAGCATTAGAAAAAAATAGGGGTAAGCGTTTCAGTTCTAGATTTGGTTTCGATATAGTTTTTCCAGTTTTAAGATGTTTTTTTTTTATTAGCATAATGTTTTGTGCTGAAATCCATAATTTCTCCGAAACTAAAGCATGTGATATAATTTTATCTCAAGCATCACTTAATCTTGTTTAACTCTAAATTTTGTATCTAGTACTTTTTTAATTGAATTAACATACTTGGTATTATAAAAACCTATTTTATGCTCAAAAGAATAAGTTTTACGGTTTATTAGTTTTATAAAAAATATAAATCATATAAAAATTGTTTATAGTTTTTCTATGATTTATATTTTTTAATTGAGTTAACGATTAGCGATCTCTCTTAGCCGCTATTGTATTTTAAAAATATAAAAAATTTATATGATTTATATTTTGATATGATTGTATCAAACTAAAAACAATTTTTATATGATTTATATTTTTTAATTAAGTTAACGATTAACAATCTGTCTTAGCCGCTATTTTATTTATCTTAGATGGGACTTTTATCAAAATGAAAGAAAACAGATTATCTTATTTATCTTATATGGGACTTTTAATATATAAGAAATAATCAAATGAAATATTAATTTAAATTCTTAGCTTAATATCGAGTATCGACTACGACTAGTTGTCTCGTGCATTTTTTTAAGTCTTACTATCTATTACAAATCTACGAATATATATAATCTCATTTCGTTATTAAGTTCGTTTACGTGCAAACGAGAATGATTATATGGATACCATTGCAACTTGCACCAAGTGGTCACTTGGTGGAGACCCATATATGGCGATTTATAAATCAAGATTGCAAAATATGTCTCTATGTGGATATACACATACTTACGTATAACCTTGTATATTTATGGACAATACAAGAAACGTCCACCAGGGACGACTGTGACATTAACTAAAAAAATACTTTAATATCCACACAAAAAATTGTCATAGATTTGGTTTTTTTTTGTTTGTTAAAAGTCATAGATTTGTTTGATAAATTGACGGGTTATTAAAGTACTTATTTTCTTATAAAAAAGTACTTATTCAATTTTACTTATACATTTACGTTACTATATTATTGTTTTACATGGATAAAGTTCTAAATCACGTGTGATATTAAAATATGTAATAAAGAATTGGACAACTAATGATCGATATATAAAAAATTTGATTATTTTTAGAATAAAAAAGTGTTGTATAAGTTTTAGGGGCCGATTGGATTAATAAGGACCGTGACTGTAAACTTTGAATGTAGATTTTTGGCTGTAGAGAATTCGGCTGTAAAAATTGTGACTGTTACTTCATATATTTTTAAAAGTCTCATTGGTAGAAAAAACTGTAGAAACTGTGACTTGTGTTTTTAAATATTGTAATTTTTTAGAATCAAAATTTGTTTTTTATAAAAAATATAAATTGAAAACAAACAATTTATGTTTTTTCTATTAATTTTCTTTTTAGTTAAATCTTCAAATTTTTTAGTTTAATAATTTTTATGATATAAATATTATTCTTTTCAAAAAAAAATTTAGCATTTAAAGATTGTAAACTGTGAACTATGAAATAAATTTTATTTTTTTTCAAAAAAATTATCTTAGTATAACTAACTAAAATATATTTTTAGCATTTAAAGTATATTTAAACCATGAAATTTATAGTTTAGTATTATTTTTTAACTATAAAATATTAAAAAATAGATCACAAAAAATGCGAAAAAATTAATTGTTAATCAGTCAAAATTTCATTAAAATAAAATTAATCTAATGTCAAAGAGCAGTTTGAATGCCGTCAAAAAAAAGAGCAGTTTGAATTTAGGGAAACTTGGTTCTATGACCATAAAAAATGTAATAATAAACAAACTGACCATACCAATTCTATGGCTATCAAATTCTTTGTATTTTATGTGTTATATACGAAAATACCCCTGCAGGTAAAATAAAAGAGTGATTACATGATGAATATAGTATAGAAAAGTGAATACGTGATGAAATAATGTTGGATTGAGGACAGTTTAGATATTTCACAATGGATCATGGTTATTTGGTATATTATTCAAACGCTATAGCTATATTCTTTATTTTACAGTGTAATATGGTTAGTTTTGCAAATAGCCCTTGAATTTATTTGGGGAAAGAAAAAAGAATTTATAAAACAAACTTGGAATAAAAATTCTACAGCCATTCTAAAGTCTCTCTTACGTGACTTTAGAAAAAAATAAAGTTTGTAGAGTAAAAAAAAAAATTGGGCTGTGTAGGTTGTAGAGAAAAAAAAGGAAGCAAAAGCATGATTGGGGAAAAAATGACTGTTAAAGTTATAAAAGCGTGTACAACCCTCACAGCCACATCACCAATCAGGCTCAGTGTCTTTTAGCTTAATAATCATATTGAGACACAAAATTAAAGATATAGCCATATCAAAAATTTAATGAAGCACGTAACCATGCCACATATATGTTGACCAAAACTACTCCTACAATGCATTGGCAAGAAAAAGGGATCAAAAGGACCCATGGTTCATTAATATTTTCCATAGAATTCTTTTTTCTAAAATAAAATTTATCCTTTAATTAATTGAAAATTTTAAACTTAATTACCTACCTAAGGAACGATATTATTTATGTTCTAAGGACCATCATAAGTATACTATACTATTTTATCATATCATATAGTAGAGCTTTAATACAAGGATTAAATGTTTGATGATTTTCAAATTTTAGAACAAAACAAAAATTGAATTCTATACTATAAGAAAGTAGTATAATGATCTCTACTAATTTGTTATACATAGAATAGTATTTACATTTAAGAAAAAATGATATTATAAATATGAACATATCGTCAAATATAAAATGGAATATATTATAGGGAGGGGAGGGAAGAAGAGAGGGAAGAAAGGTTGGTTTTGTATAAAACATAAATATTTTTGTATTTCTTCTAGTAAATAGTATAGTACATGAAGAGATTCTATTCTATGAATGTTTATATAGTACGGCGATTTTTAATAACAATACTACTTACTATGTTTGAAAACGTAAATTATGTTAGACTCGGAAAAAAAGATTTGTTTTTTTGTAGTATTATGAGATTTAATGAATTGATAATCTGCAATTAATAATAGAAAGAAGATGAAAGAGGGGAGAAGTGAGAAGGAAGACATTGGAGTGGGATAGAGGGAGAGATGTTGTTTAGGTAATCGTCCTCTTGAAAATTGAGATGCAGCCTAGTAGCTTCATCATCTGCATCACACTTGAAAATTGAGATGCAGCTAGTAGCTCCAACTGCTTATCCTCTAATGCAGGCTTCAGATTCTCTATCCAACAAAGTGTGAAGTAACTATTAACCCGTTTCCTCCCACAAGGCTCATATCCAGTGTAAAATAGTATATCAGGTAATCCAAGCTCATCCATGTTGCAGAAAGGTAAAATTGGACATTAATTGAACAATATGTTATCTCAATTAACTTCAACAAAGTTAATCGCATCCTACATATCAATTACTATACATTATCACCAAACAATACATACGTTATGCCAATTTGGTGATTCCAGCCTACCACTATTAAAAACCCACATACATAAGTCTACTTACATAAACTAACTGTTTCTAACAAGGAACCCATCTATACTATATAGTGAAATCAGAATCACAACATCTTATTCATCCACT
The DNA here is from genome assembly GCA_020283515.1 of Alliaria petiolata. Classification (NCBI taxonomy): domain Eukaryota; kingdom Viridiplantae; phylum Streptophyta; class Magnoliopsida; order Brassicales; family Brassicaceae; genus Alliaria; species Alliaria petiolata. The sequence continues at coordinate 61,831,385 of JAHZTW010000001.1, forward strand.
ATACTGCACACATAAAACAGAATCGCCTCACACCGCTTACATGAGAAGGAACACACGTGTCCACCATCTAAGAACTCGAATCTACTTTTCACGCAATCATCACATCCCTATGACCTATAATCGATTCTCTTCCGTCTAGTAGGAACTCTTTCAGTATTATTACAGTATATTCAACTCTTTCGGTATTATTACAGTTTATTTACGGAATATCATAACACTTGTTTTACTATGGTTATAAATTGAAATAACGAGTTCAATATGTAAGTTTTATGGTTCATTTAGAAAGCTCATAACAAAATAAATATTTTAGAGTATTCAAAATAAACCACCGGACTTTATTAACTATGTCATAAGCAAATTTAAAACGTGAAAGGAAGCCCAAACTGCTGTCACACAATTATCTAGAAAAACATTTAAATTTTGGTACGAAGTTTTCAAGAATTGTTTGTCAAACGGATGGATATTGGACGAGTATAGATCCCACTTCAAAACTGGGATGAATTTGCTTACACATGACAGGAATATACTTTTAAAAGCTAAATATTAAAGATAAAGTTTCTAGTTTCTTCACTAATAGATAAAAGTGGTAATTTAGACGAGACCATGTTTTGACATGAGCTAAATTAGCACTTTTGTCCTGAAAAAACTATTCCATTGCATTGTTAATTGAAAATTATTGCATTATTGGTGGTTATGAATCAAAACATAGATTGTTGATAAAGCAAATTATGTGATGATTATGATGAAATTAATATTACATACTATGATGATTTTGACCCAAAATCTACTAGTAATAAAAAAAAAAAAATTATGTGCTTATTTTTTTAATGAATTGCAAATGCTAGATACTAATGTGGGATCGCCCTAGGCTTTTCTCTCTGATCCAGAAATCGAGACAGCCTCTTGAAGAACATCACCAGCCAGAATGGCCGTTCACCGCCGAATCTCTACCGCCCGCCTCTCCATCAAAGCTTTCCGGTGGTCTCTGTCTCGAAATCTCCTCTTCTCTGGCAAGAAGTGGAACGGCCTCCCTCTCTCTCTCGGGCTATTGAATCGATGGGTTCCATGAGGTTTTTGAGAACTAAGCCTCTGAGCCGTCTTCTCAATTCGCCGGAGCTGTATGATCGAGTACCATCACTCTCTCGCCACCGGAGGATCTCCTTTCTAGTGTAGCCGACCCATTCCCATCCTCCGGAACCACCGGTCCCGCCGGATCCACCAGATTTACGGGCTCTGGTTCTCCTGCCCTCCTCGGCCCCTCAGTCTTTCACCCACCCTCTGCCACCGTCATCTGCTCGGACTCTTCTCTCCGTGACCGAGATGCAAAACTCTCTTTTCCTCCCTCCGCTGCTGCCGCCCACACCTCTCCTACGCAGCTGCTCTTGATCGGAACCCCCTGACCCGGATCTAGCGTATGTGGCCCAGTTTATGGTTCGTTTGTCTGCTCCGTCGACTACACCAATCTCCTCTTCGCCGAGTTGCCATTGCAACTCTGCCTCTGTCGAGACCTATCTCGCCCCCGAAGCCATCACCTGCACTACGACCATCTATATCGGTTCATCAGCCTCTCCTAACCAGCTTTTCTTGTGGGCCTGGTGATAGCAAGATTTTACCAATCAATTACTCAATCCTACTACACATGTGATTGTAGAATTTGAGGATCAATGGGTTTGTTGTGACAAAAGGAATTCATAAAACTTCTTAATCTAAGCAAGTTTAGTGATGGTTTTGGTATGTGATTAGTAACATTAAACAAGGTGAATGACAAACTATCTCCAAGATAAGCAAATAAAAACAGAGTTTGTAAATGATTTTTGTAAATTTTGGAAAGATGAATCCAAGGTTATGGTATTGATTTTCGGGTATTTAAAAGTGTAATCAAGATGTCACTCTACTCATACAAATGCTAATCCCCAAGCTTAGAACTTCAAGAATAGATTAAACCACTTTCATGGACTTAATCTTTTCATCACATTTTTAATCAAGAACAAACTTTCATTTGTGATCAAAGATGCAACAAGCATAAAGATTATGTTCTAATCTGCTAATAAACACCTTAGACATTCACTTTCATGAGCTAAGTATGAAAATCTCTTGCTTAAATGATCCAGAAATTTTAATAATCTTTTGGATTAGAAAATTTCCTAGAAATCTAATTCAACATGATCAAGGTTGAAATTAGCATTAAGAATACTAAGCAAGACGGGATATGGAAGAATTAACTTATAGACATCAAGATTAACACCTTAAACACCCTAGATCTAACCAACCTTAAATTCTATAGAACTACTCACTAAACATGGTTAAACTCATAAATATATTGAAGTAGATATTGGTAAATATAAATATAAAGAAGAAGATGATAGAATAGACAAACTCTTGGATTGCAAACACTCTTGAAAATATCTTACAAAGTTGATTTAGAACCAAAAGGAGAAAGAGTTTTTAAACAAGAACAAAAGATGATTAAGGTAAGAGATTGTAATAAGAGCTTAGAGAAGATGTGTAAAAGAAGCTTGGCCTCAACAATGGCCAAGAATACAGATATATAGATGAAAATCACGTTTTCTTGTGGAGAAATTAGGTAAACCCGAGTTTAAACCACATTTCCTTTGATTTTGCACTTAACCAGCTGGTTTATGAACAGGGACCGATCGATCCCCCTACAGATCGATCGATCTAACATTTTACGGAGTTGAAGCTCATCATGGGATCGATCGATCTGAATCAGAACGATCGATCTGCTACTAAAATCGCCGTATCTCTTGAACCGCTGCACCAAATGGCATGAAACCACCACCAAACGAAAGCTAACTCAATTTTTCTATGACTTTCATGAAGACCGTCGAGGCTAAATTTGAATTGAAACCCTTCGTAGAGGCTGATCTTTAAGTTGCTCAAAATGATTGATCAAAACGTCCAGACGGATATGTATTTGATAAAATCGCTGTATCTTTTAAACCACTGATCATAATGACTTGAAACAACCACCGTAGGAAAGGTAACTCAATTTTCTATGACTTTCATGAAGATGTCTGAGCCTGAATCAGAATGGAAAGTCTTTGTATGGTCTGATCTTTGAGTCACTTTAGGCGGCATAGACTTGTTTTGGCTGCAACATCTCGGTACAGCAAGTCGATATGGTGCCAAATGATGTCTGCTTGCTCCTTATTCTTCTCTACTTGGTCCTAGATCACCCTCCAAGCTTCAGCAAGTTTGCATATGATCCAAATCACCTGAAATAACACTCCAAATGCAAGGATATGCAAGAAAATGCAAGACCTAAAACTAAGACTTACTAACTCTAAAATGGATGCAAACTAGACTATATGAACAAGTTATATGCATGAAACAATGAAAATGCTACACTAAATGGATGTTAAAATGGTGTAAATATGCTAACTATCACCTGGCCCAATTTGTCTTTTGATATATTTTGCGATCCATCAAACATTGGTGGTCCAATTCCCAGTCCATCACTACAAATATATCCTGGAGCATCTCAACGGTTATTTGACATGAATGACTTGACTCTCTTTCGGATTTGTCTCAACCCAATTTGAATTTTATCACCAAATCCACCGGATCAGAAGTCGGAGTTTCATCGGAATTTACTGGCTTGAGTTTCAGAGTATTGTCAACTTACAGGCGTATCTTTGAACTCGAGTTAGAAGGGGCTTGGTTAGGTCGTTGTTTCTTCTTTATTAGATCCTTTGTTTCATGTTTGGGAGTTAGCGGTAGCCAACGATGGCAACAATCCTCCTCCACTCAGTTTCGACCACAAGTGATGGGAGTTAGAGGTAGCCAACACTGGCAACAATCCTCCTCCATTTAGCTTCGATCACAAGTAACGGGAGTTAGAGGTAGCCAACACGGGCAACAATCCTCCTCCGCTCAGCTTCGACTACAAATGATGATGCTTCAAGTCCGTTCTCAAACCAACCATTTGGGTGTATTAACGTCGGGTCTCTTCTCGATTATGTGATGCTTTTTCGAGCAACACCTTTCGGGTTATGGGTGAAACTTCTCCATAAGTTTCTTCATTTTGCTGAGCAAGTCTCGCCCCTTAATGCTCTTATCTTTCATTTTATTGTTCTACTCTACTGTAATCGTGTCACCGTTGATTTTACTTTTGGTTGTATTCATCTAAGTTTTTTCGACTTTTAGTTTAATAAAATTAATCGATTGTCAAACAAAAAATACTAACGTGGGAAAAGAAAAAATAAATTATAAGGAAAAATAGATCCATTGTTTCTTTCCTTTCTTAATTTTATGAAATAGCATTTTCATTATCTATGTATAAAATAACCTCTTGGAATGTTTTGCATATAAATGTTCTTATACTATTATTCATCAAGAACTGAGAATTTTTTTGAAAACACATATATATTCAATAAAATATTCAAAACCTTACAAAAAAATTTATACCTTTTTAAAAGACATTTATTTTATAAAAAAATCGAAACAATTTCAATTTTCTTAATACGTTTTGTTAGTTTTTGATGTGTTGTTATAAGTTTTTACATGCTTTTTTGTGAACTTACATGCTTTTGCAAGTATGATATAATGCATCAATAATCTTAAAAACGGATGGATAATTAGAATTTAGAAGAATGCTTTTTACCAAATTAGATAACCAAAGGATGATATGTTTCAGGTATATATTCGAATTTGACTGAAGGTTAAGATATAGGTAGATTTACAAGTAAGATTTTGCTTACCGTTTTAGTGCGAATAAGAATTAAAAAAACTCCCAAAAGTCATGCTATTGAAAGTCTACCTAACATCTTTTCTAGTCAAACACCTAACATTTGTTATAACCTTCATGTAAAATGAACATTTTGTTTTAACTAATAACATTATTTTGAGTCCCTAGCTATTTCATTTAACCAAAAGCTTTTACAATGGAGAAAAACTATTAGGTAATTTATAATTAAATCGAGTGAATATGTGTTAATTTTTGACTTTGTGTCTATAGTTTACATATGCATATAATCGAATTTCATATTCAAATTGTGATAATGGTGGCGACTCTAATAAAGACCACCCGACATGCTATAATCATGTGCTAATTTTAAATAGTACTAAGAAATTAAGTATCTAAATATAGAAAACGTCTTGGTTGGTTTCACCAATAACTAATATGAAAATACACAGTTTCTTTTTTTTTTGTCAGCAATGTTTCACACATGACGGAGACAGAAATACAACAGTACACTCTCAGTTATCATCTCCAACAAATAATTTATTTAAAATTCAATATACAACTGACGAAAAAAAAAAACAATTCAATAGATAACTGAAACAATTGTTGACCAAAAAAAAAAAAAAACTCAAAACATTTTAAAACTAGGAAAACCATCAATCCCATTTCATTTCCCAACAATATATCAGTTCGAATTGATGGCAATGCATAATTTCGAAACTGTAAAAAAATGAAAATGACAATTTTGTTTTTTTATTTAAAAGTTGTTCTAGTTATTAAATTTACAGAACTACCGAATTGTTCCGCAAAATTATGTAGATCCTGAAAAAAAAAATACGCAGAAAATTTTAATAAATTATTAATTTCCATGGAATGACGGTTTCATATAGCTATATTTTTCATTAATTTTGCAGAATCAAAAAATAAAAACACGATTATTGGTAATAAAAAACAACTCTACAATAATAAATTACTAGTTTTTATAAAATTAGAGTACTAATTGGTAAAAAAACCAACATAATTTCGAAAGTAATTGATTTATTAGAAGAGTTCACCTATCCTAATCCATAATTAATTTTGATAAAATCATGCAATAAGTCCTTTCGGGAAGGAGTGAGATCCGTCATTTAATAAGCCTCGATTCCTCTTCCTCTCTTTGCTCTCACTAGAAGACAAAACAATCACGAGACCTCTTTCCTCCTTCAATCTATCATCCATCAATGGAGTTTCTCTCTCTCTTCTCCTCAGATCTCTCCTAATTCACTCTCTCTGAGATTCCCCCAACAAAGCCATGTCTTATCTTCTCCGCTCCGATCCCGTTTCTCGGATTCACCCGGAGCCTCGATCCATAGACGATACCGATCACTTCGACCTTCTTCCCGACTCGCTTCTCCTCCTCATCTTCGATAAAGTCGCCGACGTCAAGGATCTCGGCCGCTGCTGCATCGTCTCCCGTCGGTTTCACTCCCTGGTCCCTTTCGTCGAGAACGTTCTCGTCCGCGTCGATTGCGTCATCTCAGATGACGATTCCTCCGCCGACGATCGACGTTTCTCCCTCAACGGCGCGTCGATTTCGGACGCCGCCGCTGGTGGTTCCTTCTCCGCGCTGTTCCGTCTCGTGTTCGCCCCAATTTTCAAGCCGTTTCAAGCGCTGGGGCAGTTTCTAGTGCCGAAGCGATCGTCGTCGTCTTCGTTCGACGCGTCGTTCTCGGCGCTCGGAGACGAAATCGGGAGCGAGATCGAGCAGGGCGGCGTGACGCACCACTCGCCGACGCAGGTGCTGAAAAACTTCGCCGAGATTCGGTTTCTGAGGATCGAGCTACCGACGGGGGAATTGGGGATCGAGGACGGCATCTTGCTGAAATGGAGAGCGGATTTCGGATCTACGCTCGACAATTGCATGATTCTCGGCGCATCTTCGGTGACTCGGTCGAATTCGAATTCGAATCCCGTCAAGAATCTCGAGACCCCCCTCGATTCCTCCGGCAATGACGACAATGGTAACATACCTGAGTCGTTCTACACCAATGGAGGACTCAAGCTCCGAGTAGTTTGGACGATCAGCTCTTTAATCGCCGCCTCGGCTCGACATTATCTTCTCCAGCCGATCATCACGGAGCACAAGACACTAGATCGTCTGGTCCTCTCCGACGCCGACGGGCAAGGTGTCCTGTCTATGAACAGAGAGCAGCTCGAGGAGCTTAGGGTGACTCCCTTATCGGCGTCTTCCGCATCGAAGCGGACGCTCGTGCCGGCGCTGAACATGAGGCTTTGGTATGCGCCGCAATTGGATTTACCAGATGGCACTGTTCTGAAAGGTGCGACGTTGGTGGCTATTAGGCCGAGCGAGTCGAAGAAGGAAGTGTGTGATGCTTCTTGGTTGTCTGATGCGTTTGAGGAGCCGTTTGGGACTGCTGCGAAGATGCTGATCAAGAGGAGGACTTACTGTCTGGAGATGAACTCGTTCTGATTTCGCATTTTCAGGTACAATACATTGCGCCAATTATCTGATTTTGTATACTGCTCTGTTTTACTCGTTAGAACTAGCTTTCCCTTTGTGGCAATTAGTAATGATGCTACAAGAGAATGAACAAACTGGGAACCGATTCTAAGGAGTTGTATAATACTTTTGCCTTGCACATGCTCTTGTTCTTCAAATTGTTTTAGTTTTGTGTAATGATGTTTCTTGAACTGAGGTTCCATGTTACTATTTCACTGAAAATGTTGCTGCCAAAATGAAACTTGAATTTCTCTTTTCATACATAGCATCAAATCTTATGTTCTGGTTAGACTATATTAGGTGTTAACAGTGTTATCATTGACATTTATTCAGATGGTGGGAAGCAAACAAATCCACATAATATTGGAGGATGAAGGAAGGAATAGAGAAGAAACAGAGAGATCACCCAATGTGCTAAAGCGAAAAACCGCAACAACACTCGGGCTTTTTGACACATACTGCTTCACCAATCATGCGAAGCGAGTTTCCAATCGAATATGCAGGACTAAAAGAGTTTCTCTGAAACCCAAGAAGGCAATTGTACATACACTCTTGTAAAAATGAAGCCTGCGAAATGAAGGAAGAACATGTTTTGATATGTAAAAAGACTTAAAAGAGACATATCAGAATCGCCGTTACACGGAAGGAATTATGTTACATAAGAGTTTGTAATAAAAAAATATTTTTCAGCTTTATTTCGACACTTTGATGTTGATCTTCTTATCAAAGCTCATGAACCATATCAATCATTTCAAATCCGAACCAGAGCTTATTTCCGGACATGTAACCTAGAAGCTACTTCTTACCCTGTAGTCAACTTAATGAGGATGACTTGAGAACCTTGGGCCTTGGTCCGAGTTTCAGGCAAAGTTTATGACAAAACATGAACACACACAGAAAGAGAGACATATATTTAAGATAAAAACCAAACATTTCGTTACATAACACATTTTCTCATCAAAGGACAACAGTTTCTCGCTGTCTGAACAGGCTCAGGCTTATGATTGCGATGGAGGATCCGAAGATAAACTTGGGGCTGCGCATACACCGTCTTCCATCAATTCCTCTCCTGCATTTTTAATTTCAAGAAACATTTCATATGTCAACCATATATATCTTGATGAAGGTAAGGCCAATCAAGTTTCTTAAAAAGTAAAAACTATTATTAAAAAAACAAACCGTCGAAATGTGCAAGTAATGTATAAGCATTGGAGTGTAATCATTCCCTTCACACAAAATGGTCTATAGAAAGTAGAAACTCATTTGTTCAGCCTTACACTTCCTCATTACTATATTAAAAAAAAGGGCCAACCTTGACAAGTCTGTACTGTGCTATTGATATAAAGAAGCTCATTTACTTCAGTGCTCATAATCCCAAACCATAAAGTAAGAAAATTTAAGAAGAAACTAATAAACCAAGCTCCATTACTTTGCTAATATTTCCATGTTGGTTAAGGTTAAAGATCAATTCAGAAATCAGCTAAAAGAAAAGCTCAATGACTCAAAAATATAGTAATGTTTTTTGTGTGATGTAATGTGAAAGAGATCTAAAATGTGAGTGATGGCTCCTAAGTAAAGGGCAGAGATCATGGGACAACAATGAAGAGATGGGTTTGATTCCGACACACAGCATGTGGTGCCATTTCAGGAGGCCAAAGTTTAAACCAATTTTTGCAATTTGCCAGGCACAAACCCTCAACTTTCACATCTTTTTTGTCTAAAATAAAATATTAGTATCTATAAAAGGACAAAAGTTTCTTTAATTCTTTCACAACAAAGTCTTTATCAAAATTTTGATTCTTTCATACCAATATTAAATGTCAACGAACTACTTTCTTATCCAAAACAGTTCATCAACTCACTACATTTTTTTTCCAATATAAATTAATTTCCTGTAAAAGATTCCTAAACCCAGAACTTGAATAGTACTAGATATTAAATTAATTCAAACATTTTGAATTTTAGTTAAAATGAATTCAAAAAGTATACTTGCACGTTAATCAGAAGCATATGGAGTCAAAAGGTTAGGTGAGTATACTGTATATGATATGAATAAAATAAATACATTTAAAAGCAAAAAATACTAAAATCGGATATAATTTTACTAATTAATGATCACAATCAGTGGTGAAGCAAGGAAGTACAAGTGGAACAAAGTGATGCCGAGGAAGAAGGGAACCCAACATAGAATACATGAGGAGACAAACAGACGATGAAGCCCTCTTTTCGAATTCATCCACATGCCAATTAAATTATAATCTAAAGTCATTACTTCGAGACACACAAAATGTAATGAAAATATGAAACCCACAAAAACAAAAATAAAGATAAGACTCAATGCCACCCACGCCCCAATAAATCATCTTTCTTTTACGAAATCAAGAAACCAAATTTTTTGACAAAGCAAACAACATGGTACTATTACTAAATTAACTAATCCATATAGACATTATCAGCTTTCAAAAAATACTACATAGTAATTAGTTACTCTAAAAGAAATGAGATTGTAAATAGATAAAAATTACTAACCAAGATGGAATTAATGAAGCTTTTTCTTTTCTATCTCCGATCCTTTCCTTTATCGTCGAAGCTCCGGTTTCCTTCGCCGTAATAGAGATATAACCGGCCATCAATAGCAGCCGGAAGCTGGTGGCTATGGTGGTCAAGAGGCGGAGGTGTAGCCATGAAAAAGGAAATGCTTTGACTGTCCATCGGAGAAGACGAAGAAATCGACCTTTGATTAATGTTGTTGTTGTTGTTGTTGAGAAAGCTGAGAGACTGTGAATTGGACTGAAGGGTCCCCCTACTACTGTAACAACCTCCATCAATGGCGGCTGCTCCGGGAGAATCAGAAGAAGAGATTCCAAAGTTGTAATCCGGTACAAAGGAGAACTGATTGTGATGGTTCAACGACGTCTCTTGACGATGATTGTTGTTGCTGAACTGATGGAGAGACGAGGAGGAGGAGTTCGGTATGAGCTGAACCGGGTTGAAACAATCAGAACCACCGGTCCAATTTCGGTTCGGTTCGTCGAAACCGCCGGTGAGAAGCTGAGTGAAAGAAGAGCTCTGAGCATTTTGCAAATCTTTGTCTTTCTCTTTAGCTGTTCTCTCTCGAGCTCTCTCTCTGGCCTTCCCACGAATCTCTGTCCTCGATAAAGACAACAACGAGCTCTCGGATGTGCCACTACTACACGCGGATTTGGACAGTGAGAGTGTCTGGTCGAAGTTTGTGTTGATCGAAGGTAAATCGGAGATTGAATCTGAAGCTGCGTTGATCAGCCATTCCACGGCTTTGCTCGGCTGATCTAATCCGAGACGGTCTTGGAGGTCGTAGAATTGGATCGCTGTTGCGACTGAGAGACGGATTCTCCGGTCTCTTAACCCTTTTGAGGTCAAGACTTTGCTGTGTCTGTCTTTGCCACCGGAAGCTCGAGAAACCCTAATGATTCGAGACGACGGATTGTTCCAGTTCCTCATTCCGGCTATGTCGTCGGAGGAGATTCTCTGTAGCTTTCTGCTAGTTTGTTGCTGTTGTTCTTGTTGTGCCTCAATGTCGTCGTCGACCTCCATTGAAATGCTACTCTCATGCTTTATAGGTATCACTCAAAGATCGGAAAATCCACCGGAGAAGAAGATAATCGCCGGTTAGACAGTGGACAGGTAAGTACAGCTAAGCCCTAGTTAAGCATCCACCTCTCCCTCTTTCTTTCTCTCTCTCTCTCTCTCTCTCACTTTCTTTTGTTTCTGAGGCGAAACAGTAGCAGAGCTATGATAGAGCAAAAGCCTGAGTGTGTTGCAGTGATTGAACCTGTAAAAGGAAGAGGAAGACGAAATTAAAGTCACTACTGAAAGGCTGAAATTATATAAAAAAAAAGAAAATTTCAGAAAACTTTAAATAAATAGCAATATGTAGATCTGCAAAGCCTATCTGTAAATATTCATGTTCATAGTATATAGCTTCTCGTAGCTCAAGAGCCTTTTCAGAAACCCTAAATTATTATTGTTTATAAAAAAAAAAAAAGAGAGAGCCTATACCTATAGGGATTTCTAGAGATTATAAGCTTTGGTCAAAAGTTTTAGCAGAATAATAACTACCCACAATCACAGAAGAAAAAGGAGAGATTTTTAGCTGAAGGAGATGAAGAAGAACAAGACTAATGATTTTTGTTCTTGAAGCTAGAAGCTTGCCCTAAAGATGGAAGTTTCAAAACAATCACAGAAATTAACAATATATACATTAAATTAAGCATAGATATAATTTTTTTTAAATGCCAGTAAATCCCAAAAATTAAGAGAAAAAGGGTTTTGCCTCAAAAATCACCAACAAAAGAAACTCACTTTGGATAACAGGTGTCAACTGTCCAAGCTCACTGTAGAGCAACAATGGCGGCGAAGAAGAAATAAATGAGAAAACAAAAACTAATGAATTTTCTCAGATTCTTTTCATGAGCTTCTTCTCTCTCTCCCTTTGGTATTATTCTTAGATCTCATCATAACCACCATTATAAGCGTAGAGTGTTAAGATCCACAGATCTGAAAATAATCAAATCAAAAAGGTCGTTTCATATAACATCAAATATTCTTCTTTGATGTAAGTAAGGGTTTAGGATGTTTTTTTTCTTCTTCTGATTTCCAGAAAAAAAAAAAAAATCAGCCGAGAAAGTGAAAGAAAAAATGGCGAAAAATGGGAATTGGAGGGAGACTCTAGAGAGAGAAAGTATTAATTACCTGTTAGAGAAAAATATCCACAGTAACCTTCGGACAAGGGAAGACAAGTGCACCGTTCGGACTATTTAGTACTTTCCTGCTGCTTCTGTTCTCTCTCTTTTACCCTTTTTTGTTTCTCATTTTTACATATTTGCCATTCACTGTTCTACTTTACATTGGAATATCAATCAAATTGCCCTCTACTAATCGAATTATTATGAAGTATGTATAATGTATACTGAATCATTTTTATAAGGTTGTTAGTTATCAAATCTGATAAGACAATAGCTAGGAATAAGCACATAGGTATATTCTCTTTGTTTTGCTGTAGATGGAAAGAACACAAGAATAAATAAAGCGCATAACAAATAAATGTTCTTAAGAAAATACTTAATAAAGGGTAAAGACATTATAGTGAAAACATATAATATGTCAATTCCAGTTACTTTGACGTGGGATATATAAACAAACAAGATAGAAAAGCTAGTAAACAAATTTTAATTTAGTCGCTCGAACTCATATGAAAGTGTTGGAAACACTGGCCACTATGTGGAGGTTAACGTCATCTTTACCAATCTCCAAAACAATCTAATATGGAAAGCTACCGAAAACTCATTATGCTCTACGTACCATATGGTCATAGCACCACAACAAGTCATCTTTCACATTTGACTCCTATGATATTTCATCCTTGATGCAATTTTGGCCTAAATTTGTAAAAGGATTGTTCCCTTTTCAAGAACCATTGCATCATGTTTCATGCTGATTTAGTATCAGCGGTGAAGAAAGGCGTTCTCGAGGTGAGAAAGTGGACATGAGAGCTTTAGAAAAGGCAGAAGCTGCACTTCTCACATGCGATAAAATATTTAGGGGTTCTTGGTCTAATTCTTGAATTTTTTTTTTTTTTTCTCTTTCCAAAAGAACAAGACAATCCACGAAAATGTATTCTCTCTCAAGTATGGACTCTCTTCTTGAACTAGTTGCCACTAGAACAGATAGTCCAGGTTCGAGTATACCGCGGAAAAAAAATCAAAGAGTTGATGGAATCAGTAATAGTGCCCAAGTTTGTAATGTGGGAGAACGTAAAGATAATGCATGATTAATGTTTCCTCCTTATATAGCTCCACATCGAAGGCATTAAACACCGCAATTGATTTCACTACTATATTTAACCGAAGACTAGACGCTAGCTAGAATCATGCTATGAACGCTAGACAACCTGATGTTACTTGTTCAATAAATTGTTTAAGCTTCAAAAATCTTTTTACTTTCCACGATTGAGATGAAACAATGATATATAGTCAGTCCCTGCATGATTTTTGTTCTCACCCGAATCAAATCTAATATGTGCCATCGAGTAACCTGACTTAACCATATATAGATCTTTATGGCTTTGTAAAGTGCCAACAGAATGATGTACATTAATTAGAATTAAATTTTGAAAATGATAAAAGAAATGGAATTTTAAAATCCCTTTTAAAAATATCAAAATAAAATTCTTGAAGTGGCGTTGAGAGCTAGTAGATGCAATGAGTGAAAATAAACCAAACATTGACTTTGTTGGTACACAAATAGCATATTACTACTATAATTAGGATATCGTCACATAATGTTTCAAACTTTCAATACGTTACGTTTTTTCGAGTTATGTTATATTTGATAAAAAAAAATATACATCTCACACGATTACAAACCCACTTTAGACTAACCAAATACATTCCCATTTAGGGAAATGTTTACGTTCTTATTATCACATGTTTTGAGTGATATGAATATTCCAGAATTGTATAAATATCTGTGTTGCTTCCATTAAAAATTGGTTTTTAAGAAGACCAATGCAAAAAGAAGGTGATATTTGGGGTTCGGTGGTAACAGAGCTAACGACGGGCTCGAGACTGTGAGGCACGCACGTGTCGCTGTCTAAAGGCATTTATTGATGCAAATTCAGAATATTTTCTTTCACATCAAATTTCACCCTTTTTTACTCCAATAGATCTCTATTATCTTCAAACATAATTGGTTTGTTTTTCCGAGTTAAAAATATAAAATAAATAATGCATAAATGGTTTTAAAACCTCATCAGCAGTTTACTTGGCCGTATTTGATTTGGTTTATACTATTAGATAATTTCTAATGCAAAAAGAGCAAAAGACCACCAATTGGAAATTTGGAATTACTCAAGTTTAAGTACATATTTGTTATCTGCGCAAAACACTTCTCAACAGCTAAAGAGTCAAGATTTTACTTAAATTATTTATTTTAATAATTTGGAAACTAGGGGTGGGCATTTCGGTTTAAGTTCGGTTTCGGTTTGGGTTCGGTTCGGTTTGGTTAGTTTGGATCTAAGAAAATTCTAACTGAACTCAAACAAAATTAATTCGGTTTGGTTTATCTTCGGTTCGATTTGATTATAATTCGGTTTAGTTCGAGTTGGTTTGCTTTTTAGTTTGGTTTACTGAAATTAATTTACAAAATACAAAACTAAACCCAACCAACGTATAATTAATATTAATTAAAGGAGTAATATAAAAATATAAACTCAATAACTTAAATAAAACTTGTACAAAAACATAGAAACAAAATTATAAAAACTCAAATCATTAATATTATTAAAATAATTAAATAAGTAATAAACATATTGGGTTTTCAATTCGGTTTGATTTATAACCGAACCNAAAATATTTCAAAAGACCCAAATCCTTCATACGAAAACATTGTCCCAAATAGCTCTTAAATCTCTCAACTGCTTCAGCATCGTTACCACCAATTAGCAAATCATCCACATACACTATCACATATGTATGACTATCTCCTCTAGTCAACGTGAATAACGAATAATCAGACCGAGACTGAACAAAACCATACCCTTGAAGTGCAGCCGTGAGCTTCGAGAACCAACATCGTGGAGCTTGTTTTAAACCATAAATAGCTTTCTTCAATTTGCAAACCTTATTGCTATATGAAGCAGCAATTTCATGTAAACTTCTTCTTCTAAATCTCCATGTAGAAAAGCATTATGTACATCCATTTGATGTACAATCCAATTCTTTGCCGCTGCTACTTTCAAAAACATACGAACCGTGTTCATCTTAACCACTGGAGCAAAGGTTTCATCGTAATCTACACCCTTAGTTTGTCGATTTCCTAGAGTAACTAGTCTAGCCTTGTATCTTTCAATAGTGCCATCTTAATTAAATTTGACTTTATAAATCCATCTACATCCTATTGCTTTCTTTCTGGGAGGAAGATCAGTAATAAGATATGTTTGATTCAGCTCCATTGCACCAATTTCAGATGTCATCGCATTATTCCAAACCTTGATTCCAACTGCTTCCGCAAAACTTTGTGGTTCAGGTTCAGCAATGACCGCTGCAAGAAAAACTCTGTGTGCATCCGAAATTTTTTCACAGGTAACATAGTTTGCAATAGGGTAGAGAACCGTACCTGAAGACGATGTTGAAGGCGGAGCGGAGAGATGCGTGGGGTCAGATGTAGCTTGAGCTGTGTAGAGCAGATAATCCTGAAGTCTAGTGCTCTGTTTTCTTTCACGGTGACCTCTACGAACTTCTTGTGTCACGTTTTCTATCAACACTGTTGCAGGGGAGCTGTTTTCAATCTGTATTGGTTCCTCCTGAACTTCCAAAACCGTATCTGAATTCATTGAAGGAACTTTGACGTTCACATCGTCATTTGTACCCACCATGAAATCATTATCATCAAATATATGCGCTGGTGGAGATAGCACTGGAGGAGAAGCTATACTTTCAACAGACATCTCGCGAGACAAAGAGTATTTCACTCTCAAGATCATATAGAAGCCATCCTTTCTTGCCAAACGGATATCCCAAGAAAACACACTTGCGGCTCCTTTCTGCAAACTTATCTTTGTCTCGATGATTACTCTTGTGCACATAACCAAGACAACCAAATACTCTCAAGGAATCAAAGGAAGGTGTCGTACCAAACAACATCTCATACGGCGTTTTCCCATCTAACAAAGGAGTCGGTGTGCGATTAATAAGATGACTTGCAGCCAGTACACACTCGCCCCAAAACTTAATGGGAAGATGTGCTTGAAACATCAAAGCTCGAGCAACATTCAAAATGTGTCGATGCTTCCTCTCCACGCGACCATTCTGTTGCGGTGTGCTAACGCAAGAGGTTTGATGGATGATACCTTCCTGTGTAAAGTAACTCTTCATACATATAAATTATGTTCCATTGTCACTCCGTACCATCTTGACCCGTTTATCAAATTGTCTCTGAACCATTGCAAAAAAAATTTGCAAAGCAGTTGCAACTTCACTCTTCGCAACTAACAAAAATATCCAAACTGCACGCGAGAAATCATCAACTATTGTTAAAAAATAACTCGCACCAGAAGACGACGGTGTTCTATATCCTCCCCAAACATCGCAATGAATCAAATCAAAAATACCAGCAGCTTTATTATCACTTTCATGAAAACAATCTCGGGTTTGTTTAGCCCGGAAACAAATATCACAGACCGCATCATTCTCGGCTG
This sequence comes from Alliaria petiolata, assembly GCA_020283515.1. Lineage (NCBI taxonomy): Eukaryota > Viridiplantae > Streptophyta > Magnoliopsida > Brassicales > Brassicaceae > Alliaria > Alliaria petiolata. Next base: position 61,847,825 of record JAHZTW010000001.1, read on the forward strand.
ATTTAATGTCAATAAAATTCGATAAATAACCTAAAACTCTACTTGATGGGTGTCCAAGTCGACGATGTCACAAGTCTCGTGTACCCTTACTAGCTGCTGCTTTATTAGCTTTTCCTCCAATCACTCCTCTGAAAATATAGACCCCACCGCATTCTTCACCCGCGCCAATCATCGTCATCTTGGTACGGTCCTGCAAAACACATAAATCAGCGGTGAAGGTGATCGATGAACCTTTAATTCCCTTAAGTAACTTGGCAATGGATATTAAAGAACACTTTAAACTTGGTGCATAGAGAACTCCAGTCAACCACATATCGCCACCCAAGCAAATATCACCTTGTTTAACAGCTATCGCACAATCTCCATCAGATAATCCAATAGAACATGACACAATATCAATAATATTATGCAACACGTTCAGTTTTGATGTCATATGATGAGATGCTCCAGTGTCAATTATAAAATCGACTATTGCACCCTTACCATGAAGTTTTTCAGTTGTGTGATCTGCTTTTGAAGTATTGAGGAAGCTGAGAAGAGCTGTCCATTGTTCATCACTCAGGTGTGACAAGGCTTGCCTGTCATAGTCACTTTCACCACGGACTGCATTTGCTGATGTTGCAGTCTGCAAAACTTGTGCTGCATTCGCAGTGGATCGAGTGTTGTTTTGTCTTGGTGCATATCCTCTGCCTCTGCTAGAGCTTCCGCTTCCAGCCATGCCTCCACCACGACCTCTACCTCTTCCTCCTCTTCCTCCAGTACCACGACCATCTCTTTCTCTCCATCTCTCCGGGTATCCAATGATCTGATAGCAATCAGACACATCATGACCAGTCTTCCCACAGTGATAGCATGTCAACGGCTCCGTATCTCGACCAACTCCTCTGTGAAAATTATTCTCTGCATTGACTGCGAACCCCACAGCGTCAGGTCTTTCGGTGCGATTTCTCGCAATTGTTTGTTGTCTTTCTTCTCTCACAATACGCTGGTACACTTGCGATAATTTTGGAAGCGGTTCAATGCTTGTGATTGTTGATCGAACTGTTCCAAATTGTGCATCCAGTCCGGTTAAAAATTCATGAACTCGATCTTCATCTTGATCTTGTTGTAGTTTAGTTGCTATCTCCCCACAACGACATGTACGAATTGGCTTGTACATTGCCAACTCATCCCACATCTTCTTCAATCTTCTGTAATAGATCATCACAGAATCACCTTGTTGTTTGCAACACGCAATATCAGCTTTCAATTCATGGACACGAGCTCCATTACCCACTGAAAATTGCAGTTTCAGATCTTCCCAAAGTATCCTCGCATCTTCGACCATGGAGATTGAAGTGCGTACATTTGGCTCGATTGTATTCATTATCCAAGCAACTAACATCGAGTTCACCACTTCCCACTGTTTTACTTCTTCCAATCCCGTTGGTTTCTCCAGAGTTCCATCAATGAATCCGAGCTTCCGCTTCGTCCGCAGTGCATTCCGCACGTGCTTTGCCCATTCCTCATAGTTCTCCCCCTTAAGTTGAACCGTTGTGATGAGATTTCCCGGACCATCTGCTGTGCTGAGATAGTACGGGGACTGCGTCGCTTCCGCGGTGATCACAGCCATGCTCTTCTCTGCCACTTTTCCTGTTTCTCCCATTCTTTCTTCTCTGTTTTTACGATTAGCCGTCGAGAAGCTCTGATACCATAATAATATGGAAAATCTTTGTGTATTGATATGAACATCGTACAATATATAAATACAAATACCAAAGCCATGAATAAGGAAACTTCCCAAATACACTTATATACATATGATCCCTCTAATAGTATGCAAATAGCATATTACTAATTAGGATATCGTCACATAATGTTTCAAACTTTCAATACGTTTTCAATATGTTACTTTTTTCGGGTTATGTTATACTATTTGATAAAAAAAAGTTACACATCAAAAAGATACATCTCACACGATTACAAACCCCACTTTAGACTAACCAAATACGTTCCCATTTAGGGAAGTGTTTACGTTCTTATTATCACATGTTTTTAGTGATATGAATATTCCAGAATTGTGTTTGAACAAAAAAAAAGAATATTCCAGAATTGTATAGATATCTGTGTGGCTTCCATTAAAAATTGGTTTTTAAGAAGACCAATGCAAAAAGAAGGTGATATTTGGGTTTCGGTGGTAACAGAGCTAACGACGGGCTCGAGACTGTGAGGCACGCACGTGTCGCTGTCTAAAGGCATTTATTGATGCAAATTCAGAATATTTTCTTTCACATCAAATTTCACCCTTTTTTTACTCCAATGGATCTCTATTATCTTATGTATTTAAATGTATAATTTTGATCAAACTTTAAACATAATTGGTTTTTTTCCCTCGAAAGCACTATTTTATTAAATTTGCGGAAGTAGACTTTTTTCTAGGAAAAATCAAGAAAGAACCAACGAACTTACCTGATAAAACAGTAACTACGTACTCTTACACATTTTACAAGAGAATCTACACGAATATATTCAAATTTAGGAATATGAAAGATAAAGAAAGATATTAAAGATTCCTTAAAAACTCAAGTCTTCCAACTCTGATGCAAAAGTCGATCATTCGAACATAGTGATAAAGTCTGTGCAATCTGTAACAAAAATAGTACTTATCATGGAATCTGAGATTAGACACTTTATTGCCCATAAAAAAATATCAAGCTCTGCGTGTAGTGGTGATAAACATCTCCTTGACCCCTTCAATCCTAGTCTTATAAGCTTATTTTCAGAGATCACAATCCAGCCATGTGCACTTCGAACGTCAGAATCGAGCCAAAAGCCATCGATTTGGCAAACCGGGAAGATGGATTGGGAAGGCTTGTGTCAAAACAAACAGCCTAATTCGCCTCAGTATAGGTTCATCTCAAGAATTTGCAATCCTTCATTCTTCTGCCTTCTTTATTGCATGTGCGAGGGTGTCCGGAGATCTTCAACCACATTCTTAAAAAAATTTATATTTCTCGCCTTCTAAATGAACCACATAATCCACAGAAAAGCCCGAATTGACTCTCCCTCACACCCTTTACATAATTGGTTTGTTTTTTCGTGCTAAAAATATAAAATAAATAATGCATAAATGGTTTTAAAACCTCATCAGCAGTTTACTTGGCCGTATTTGATTTGGTTTATACTATTAGATCATTTCTAATGCAAAAAGAGCAAAAGACCACCAATTGGAAATTTGGAATTACTCAAGTTCAAGTACATATTTGTTATCTGCACTAACACTTGTACTTGTGAGCTTCATGCTCAACAGCTAAAGAGTCAAGATTTTACTTTAATTATTTATTTTAATAATTTGGAAACCATTAGGGTCGTCCTTAACCATTGACAATAATTAAACGAGAGAACGTGTGTGTTTTGTGTGTCCATACATATTCATAAGTAACAGGTCTTATCAAAATGATTTGGGGAGCTATTAATGGTATATGGTAAGATCTAGCTAGCTCCTAGCTAGGATCTTGCTCCAATAATTTAATTCATAACCAAATATTTAACTGGTTCTTAAGGAAAAGAGAATCATGAAATTGTCACTGACTCAATATATATCAAGTTTCAATAGAAAGTTACAAGTCTCATGTGCTTTATTATTCATAGTGCTAATGAAAAATCCTGAAAGAGTTTCTCTCATGCACTCTGGTTTTGTTTCTCAACAAGTTGTGATCTTTTTTTCCAAAACTTGAAATGCAGAGATCTTCCTTCAAGCATCTTCTCAATCTCTTCCATTGGCATTCCTTTTGTCTCCGGAACACACACCACAACAAAGACAAGAGCAATGATTGAGATCATTCCAAAGATGAGAAAAGTCCAAGAAGTCCCAATAGCTTCAGTCAAAGACAAAAAAGATTGAGCCACAATCAAATTCGATATCCAATTTGCCGTTGCGGCTATTCCTCCACAGATTCCTCTGAATCTCAATGGATAAATCTCTGAGTTAACTATCCATGGAACAGTCCCCATTCCCGGAGAGAAGAAAATGATATAAAGTCCCAATCCAAGAAGAGCAAACCAACCAAAGTTACTAGGACATCCTCTTGTGTACCAAAGCCGGTTATCATTATGACATAAGTCCTTAACCGAATCATCAGAAACCCAACATGCACCGGGATATTCCTGAAATTAATCATATACATAAAAAAGGATTTGGAATTCAAATGTTTTAGGGTTTTCGAAATGTCTTTACCTTTCCATTGGGAGATGAACAAAACCCACAAGATGGAGAAGAAGCTTTCAAACAAGTCATACAATCCCAAGCTTTGGTTTCTATAGCTGAGTTATAATCCGGACAAGTAATGTTCTTGAACCTTTGTGTCTCGAGTGAGCTAATCGCAGGAGCGTGAATAGTCGCTTCATAGAAAATGCCGGTTAGCAATCCGAGAGAGATAATGACTCCGAAAAGACTAATGATCAAAAGCTTTTTTCTTCCGAATCTATCGATGAAGTAGATGCTAATGATGGAACCGAATGCGTTAAGTCCTGCGGTAACTAGAGACAAGAGAAGAGCTGTTCTGTTTGAAGCGAAACCAGCGAGCTGCACAATGGTTGGACTATAATACATAACAGTGTTGATCCCAACGAACTGTTGAAACACTTGGAGACCAACTCCAGCTATTAGCCCTCGTCTAACGGTTTTGGTTTTGCATAGTTTGATCATGTTGATTTTCTCGGAAGATCCTTCTTCGAGTATCTCTGATTCAACTGAGTCTTTAAGTGCTCGAATCTCTTGTTCTACATCTTCTGCTGAGTATATTCTTCTTAGGATTGCTTTAGCCTCTTCTTCTCTTCCCTGTTTTACAGAAATTTTGTTATGGGTGTTCAATCTATAACCGGATCAAACCCAAAAAGTAAACCGGAATTATGCTTAAAACGGTTTACATATTTAGCTACATGTACATATCCTAAATTCCTATAAAAACCGAATCCGACACGAAAGAGAAATGATACCAAACCGATACATAGTAGGTTTGGTTGTACTGTATATTGGTAACTATTTTTCTAAAGACATTCATATTTCATCATGCTAAAAGAATGATCAAAACTCAAAAGTACCTTGCGGTATAGCCAACGAGGTGATTCCGGTAGTGTGAACATTAAGATAAACTGCAAAAGAGCTGGAATTGCTGCGATTCCGAGCATCCACCTCCATGTTCCCTTCACCTACAACAAAAGAAAACAGAACATTAACACCTTACAAAAAATAAGCCTAAAGTGATAATAGATTTGTTGTTGGTTAAAAGTGTTCTATCCATGTAAAACCGAGCTGAAACCAAATCAAAATAACCAATTTATAAACCGAATTAAATTCTAATATGGTTAAATCCAACATATATTTTATTTTTCTTATCGAAAAACAAACTTTTTAATCGAAACTATGAGATTGTTGATTAATATCAATACCATAATATGATTAGACCAAACTCGTTATTAGATAATAGATATTATTATTCATAAACCGAAATTTCGAAAAACTCAAAATGGAGATTCAGGTACTTTTTGGGATAATGTCACTAACACTGGTGAAGGCTAAGTTAATGAGGTAAGCCAAGAACTGTCCTCCCGTGATGAGAAACCCATTGGTACTGACCAAAGCTCCTCTGATCTTAGCCGGTGAAGCTTCTGAGATGTAGAGAGGAGCGGTCATCGAGGCCATTCCAACCCCGAGGCCCACAAATACACGGCCAACGACAAGGAGGGATGGGTTAGGAGCGACCGCCATAACGATAGCTCCTATTAGGAAGAGAAAATCCGCCACAAGAATCGCGCTTCTCCTCCCGAATTTGTCGTTGGCCCAGCCTCCTATGGCGGCTCCAACGATGGCTCCTGCAACCGCCATGCTCACTATCATCTCCTGTTTTTCATATTTTACTTGGAGCTTAGTGTTTGTTTGGGAACTTTTGAATGCTTTATGACTTCTTAACGGTAAATACAAAACGGCATGATGTGTACAACGGCATGCTTAAAACAACAGAATCTGTTATGACCTGCTTTTACTTTATGATTCTCCAAGTTTTGTGAAAAGTGAAAAAAAAAATTTGAGCTTTTGCAAAGTACTAATTTGTTATAGACCATCTCCAATGGTTTACTCTATTTTTTACTCTAAAAATAGAGTTCTTTAAAAATAGAGAAGGGGTTTGCTCCAATAATTACATCTATTTTCTACTCTAAATTTTTTTTTTTGCAAGTATCTTCCATTTCTATTTAGTTATTATTTTTTGAAAAAACCTTTTACTTTACAAATATACAAATTTTACCCATTTATTTTATATTTTTAACAAAAAAATTAATATAATTATGATTTTATTTAAATTAAAAGTTTACCACACAAATAAAACTTCATTACATAACTAGCTATTGCTATTGTAATTTTATTTAAGTATAAAAATAAAACATATAATTTTTGTTTAGTTACAAAATAGAAACATATGAAAATTAAAAGAGTGTTTTGTGAAAAAAAGTTTTACTCTAAAAAATAGAGATCTCTATATGTAACTCCAAATTTAGAGTTACTGATGCAGCGAGATATTTGGAATATTTCCAAATATCTTCCATATATTTATATTTACTTATTTGTATTTAGATAAATATGTATTATTTCTATTTTCTATATTTTAGTAGTTTTCCTATTTTAATTATTCTAGGGTTTTTATGATCTATTATAAATAAGCCGTTTAGGCATCATATTGTATTGAGACTTTGATGAATTAATAAAAAGGAGATTTCCTAAAAGAGGTTTTGATAAACCACTTTATTAAGTATTCACAAACCCTAGTTTCCGGGTATTCTTAGAATCAACGGATCTTGTTCTATCCGTAGTAGCTTCCGCTCCATCAGTTGGTATTAGAGCCGCGTCTCTTTGATTGCTTAATCGAAGAACGATTCTGGATCATGGTGAGTAGTTGCATCTACACTTTCGAGGACGAAAGTCCTTTTGTCGAGAGAGAAGAGAGCCAAGAGATCTATAGAGAGATCTACGGCGATCCGATCTACGATGTCTATGAAGATGATGTTGATGTTATCAGCTTTGTCTTCAAAGAAGATTCTTTTGAGAATCTGATGCGTGCAAAATCTGTGCGTAGTCAGATTGGTTTAGATTTCGGTTCCGTGCAAAATTTGGTTTGTGCGAAACCCGTGCAGAATCGATGGTCTTCAAGGGCTGAAGAGAAGCAGATCTGTGACGAGTTCGGTTCGTGCAAAATCGGTGCAGATTTCGTGCAAGATTCGGTTCGTGCAAAAACAGGGTACCATCACCCAGAAGAAACAAAACCGATGTGGAAAAACCGGTTGAAGATTCGAGGAAGAATCTTTCTTGGCCGGCGAGACCTGATGCAGCGTGATATTTGGAATATTTCCAAATATCTTTATTATTGTTTATTTGTATATTTAGATAATTTCCATATTTATTTATATTTCTATTTTAATGTTTATCTAAGTTTTCTAAAATATTCTAGGGTTTTTATGATTTATTATAAATAAGCCGTTTAAGCCTCATATTGTATTCAGACTTTGATGAATTAATAAAAAGGAGATTTCCTAAAAGAGGTTTTGATAAACCACTGTGAAGAGTATTCACAAACCCTAGTTTCCGGATATTCTTAGAATCAACGGATCTAGTTCTATCCGTAGTAGCTTCCGCTCCATCAGTTACATATAGAGATCTCTATTTTTAGAGTAAGATATAGAGTACCATTGGAGATGGTTTTACTCTAAAAATAGAGTTTAGAGTCAAATATAAAGTCTCATTGGAGATGCTCTTACAATCAATAAATACCATAAATACGATTAGACAGAACAGTTTCTCTAGGGAATTTTGAAATTTCTTAAAACTACAATGATACTCCCTCTGTTTACATTTAATTGTCGTTCTGAAAAACGTATCTGCAAAAAACTAGATGTATCTGGATGTATTTTGAGTTTAATACATTCAGATATATTTTATCCAAATGACAATTAAATGTAAACAGAGGGAGTATTTATTTTGTCATTATGATGTATGTATTGCTTCTGGGATTTACAAATACAAATTAATTACAACATCAATCAATTTTTTAAAAAAAAAATCATAATTCATAATTAATTCCACAGAATTAAAACAAGAAGGCAAAAATATAAGAACCTGTAACCAAGTTTCTCGGTCAACGGACTTGAAATCCTCTCTGATGTAAAGCAGAGCTCCTGATATCACTCCTGCATGTATTATACATATGAACAAACCTATCAAGCTTTAAAAACATACATGTATGCATGAGTGAATCTATAGAGAAGAAATTAAGAAACTTACCGGTGTCATAACCAAAGAGAAGACCACCGATTCCGGCGGAGAAAGCAAGACGAAGAACATAAGGATTCTTCCATGTTAAAGAGAAACATTCTCTGAAAGCTGATCCATCTGATCCAACATGTATTCCCCCTTCCATTTTTCTTTTTTTAAATTGGGTTTATTAGTTTTAATTTAAAGTGTTAGTTGAAGAGCAACAAATATAAAGAGTGTGAGTTTCTCTGTTGTGTTCTGTTTTTTGTATTTTTCTTTATGCTGAGAACGTGAGGAAATGATAAGTGGTTATTAATCAACGGAGACTTGATATGGTACAAGGACGACTCTTACTAGATAATTCCAGCGACTTGTCAAATTTTTCTTTATCCCTTTTACTTTTTGGATAGCTCATTTATTTACTTTCTTTATTTCTATTGTATGTAGTTAGTAAATATAAAAATATTATATTTATTTATTTGTCTTATGCCAAATCTGAATATTTTAACTTTCTAAAGGATACAATTTTTTAAAAAAACAACTTAAAATACGATAAATACAAGTTTTATGATGTTAACTGAACTCTAGTACTCTACTGCCCCTTCCATTTTTTTCTAAAAAAAATTATAGCAGTACTTTTTTATTAATAAAAAAAAATAAACAACTTACTGTAGTAGGGTTACCAAAAGGTCCAAAACGTAACGTGAGTAACCCAACCTTTGGGTCAACGACCATTCTCATTCTGATTAGACAAAAACACGGAAATGGGACCAAATTGGAGTACATATAATTTATTAGTCATTTATGTATATATTTAAATTTAAAATAGTTTTTTTATATGAAAATTTAATTTTTTTTCTAAGCTTAATCACGCGGGCTTAGAAATTAAAAAGTAAGTTATCATGAATATTTTCTTCCAAATCAAATGAGTGATGTGACGGGTGGACTTCAAAGGTGTGAATATGATCATACTCGTCTATCAATATGATAAAATTAATAGCAGAATACGATATGAGTCTAGCATACACACGTAATTTGACAGTGACATCATATTAATTAAATATAGACTATATTTAGCTCACAAATTTAGACCTTCTTTGGTTTTACTTTTATAAGTACACGAGGTTTTCACGTGGTGGCATCGGATCCCGAAACATATGAATTTCTTGAAGCATCTTTGGGTTGGGGATGAAGATGACGTAAGACGTAAGAAAACAGAGCTGTTCGGAGCAGAGCCTCCGATTCTCTATGTTCTTCATTACTTGGGATTTGGGAATGAAGCCGTGTGACTATGACTGTAACTTCAACTCCGACATATTCGTTGAGTTTGCGACAGATATTGCTCACCGACGATGGTGGATGGTTCACGACGCCATGCCACAGGTATGATACACGACGAGGTTCATGTAACTTTTTTAGATAACTGAGTTTATATTTTTCTTGGTTACATTTTAAACATGTGTACATTAAAAACGCAAAAAAAAATGTGAAAAAACTCGATAAATGTGTGATGATCATTTGCAGGAGCTTCACCAATTCTGTTACTTGCGTTCTAAGCAAAAGTCACAGCTGGAATATGATCGCCGGCAAGCCGAGGCCGCAGATTATGCCGACGGTCACTGGAAGATAAGAGTAAAGGACCCAAGATTTAAGATTTGCATCGATAAGTTGTGTAATTGGAAAAGTATGTTGCGGCATTGGGGAGAATCAAATTGGACCGACTACGAGTCTTTTGTTCCGACCCCACCGGCCATCACCGCCGCCCAGAGATCCTCGCTTCCCGGCCATAACTTGTGACGGCATGACGGGATACATCATACATACATATATACACACATATTAATGAATTTCATGAGTTTTCTTTTTGCTGCGAGATTAGGTAAAGTTCAGATGTATACTAATTTTTCCTATAGTTGTTTCAATTGGAATAAAATGTTATTTTTTTTGTTTTTTGCAGTTTAATAACATGATGAAACGGTACATGTCGTATTTATCATGTATTTACATACCATTTTTATGATATTATTTGAATACTTATTTAAAGAGACCAATTATAAAGTTAAATTTTGAAATACGAACAAACAAATATTAACAACGTTACAAAATACAAATTATTTGTACAAAATATAGATTATAGACTTATTAGTTAAAGAACATAAATTAAGAAATGTATGAATTTGTCCGATCGTTGTGTAGAATGCATACATACAAATATAGTAGGCCTGTTAGTTTGACAATCGTTGGTGATTGCGATTTCGACATCGCAAGATGTTATTTGTTTAGTAGTTTCTAATAAAAATAGATATTTTTTTTTATCATTTCTATTATATATCATACGATTTAAAATCAGATTATTAAAAAATCTCGTAATAAAAAATTTGAGTCACTGATGGCAAGAAATTGCGACTGCTAAACGAACAACGTTTGATCGCAGTCACAGTCGCAAAGGTGCTACGATTACCAAACGAACATGACCATTATGTGTGTGTGTGTATGTATGTGTAAAGATTTCCTTATTATTTAGCCAAAATAGAAAGTTTACCTTATTAAACCTACACCCTCGTTTAGCATCGAAATTAATTAAAAGGGAAATCATATAAAGAAAAGGAAACCGAATCTTACAGCTATGATTAACATTAATAACTGAGAGAGAGAGAGGGTGCCCAAAATAGAAAATTCGAATCAAGCTTCTCTATATATTCGGAAATAAATGAACAATGATCACAACTCTTCATTCAATTCACAATTACAGACACAAACATAACGATGGCTTCTTCTTCTTC
>JAHZTW010000001.1:61864224-61900826 GCA_020283515.1 Alliaria petiolata
AAAAAGGTTACCTTATTAAACCTACACCCTCGTTTAGCATCGAAATTAATTAAAAGGGAAATCATATAAAGAAAAGGAAACCGAATCTTACAGCTATGATTAACATTAATGACTGAGAGAGAAAGAGAGGATGCCCAAAATAGAAAACTCGAATCAAGCTTCTCTATATATTCGGAAATAAATGAACAATGATCACAACTCTTCATTCAATTCACAATTACAGACACAAACCTAACGATGGCTTCTTCTTCTTCTTCTTCGTCTTTTTCTCCCGGTTCTTCGTCAACAAAGAACAAAACCGCTAAAGTTTCTCAAATTCAACAAACCCTTTTCCAGAAACCTTCTTCGTCGAAAGCTACAAGCTTAAATAAAAGACAAGCGACTGTCCTCAAGAAAGCTTTCGAGCTTTCAACTCTCTGTGGAATCGAAGTCTGCGTCATCTGTTACGGATTAGACGGAGAGCTTAAAACATGGCCTGAAGACAGAGAGAAGGTCAAAGACATGGCTCGAAGGTACAGTGAATTAAGCGAGACGAAGAGAAGCAAAGGACGAGTTGATCTTCGCCAGTTTCTCGAGAAGATCAATAAGGATGACTCCAAGAATAATAAGAAGAAGAAAGTGAAATCTGGATCCAGTAACAAGTATCCAGACTGGGATCCGAGGTTTGATAATTACTCTGTAGAGCAGCTCACGGAACTGATTCGATCCTTGGAACGTACTCAAACCATAATGCAAGATAGGATTCGAGCTGTTGTTGAATCTCATAAACAGAGGAATATGCGTAACACGAACATGGCTGATCAAGAACAGATGATTACTACTACTAACGCTGCGATGAATCATCTTCAACAGCATTCAAACCAGGTTTTCATGTATCTGCTTAACCATGAAAACGGTAATTTATCGCAAATCCCTGCATCAGCTTTTAACCAAGCGCAATCACTGGCTCCGCTTCCGAATTCACTGACGATGTACCCGAATTCGAACGTGGAAAGTAACTCGGGATTACTTAGGGTACAAGGCAATGGAATGGATGAGATTCAGAGCACGAACATGGTACCCTACAACAACAACAGTTTTAATAACATGTTACCGGCCTACAACAACATCAACACCACCACCAGCAACAGTGTTAATGATTTTTCTCAACAATTTTATCAGAATTGCAACGTGGAAGATAACTCTGGCTTCCTTGGCGTACAAGAAACTGGGAACAACAACATGAATGTGGATTATTATCCCGGGTTACGTTGGCCGCCGCAGGGAACTGGGATCAACAACATGAATGTGGGTGATTATCCCGGGTTACGTTGGCCGCCAGGAACTGGGATTAACGGGTTGCAGAACATGGACATGTACGGCTACAACAGCAGCATTAATACCATTCTTTCAAATCAGCTTGTTCAATTTCCGACACAAAGTTCAGCACCGGGTTTTCAATATATGGATCGGCCAACACAAAGTACTAGATCTCTCTATGACTTTTGATCTCTCACAATGTCTGTTTATTTACATATATATGTTGGTTAATCGTTAATGCAATCATCAGTGTGAGACATTTATCAATCTCTGTGTTTTCAATTATGTCTGATTATTCGCTATATGCAATGTGACTAAATGATATTACGTGGTTTTGTTTTTGTGTCTTTCTTATTATATAAAGTAGGATGCATGAAAGTTACTTTTTAACATGATCGTGACACATGTCAAAAAGGTAAATAAGAAAATAAAAAAAGGAAACTAAGTTTTTTTATAAATAAAAAAAATCGAAAGGTAAATAAGAAATAATTAACAAAAGGAAAATTAAAAAATTAGTTTTGAAAATAGAAAAGGAAAATAAGTTTCTTTTTCAATTACTAATAAGAAAAAGAAAATAAAAAATCAAAAAGGTAAATAAGAAAATTAAGAAAAAGGAAAATAAGTTTTTTAAAATACTTTTCATTTAAATTGAGAAAATTGTATGATCAATTACTAATACTAAAAGGAAAATCAAAAAATCAAAAAGGTAAATAAAATTTTTTTTTTATGTTATTCATTAATTTTTTCTCAAATTTTTTATTATTTCAGAAAAAGAAAATAAAAAAATCGAAAAGGTAAATAAGAAAATTGAAAAAGGAAATCAACTTTTTTATAAATAAAAAAATCGAAAAGGTAAAAAAAAAAATTAAGAAAAAGAAAAAAATAGGTTTTTTATAAATAAAATAGAAAAATCTAAAAGGTAAGTAAGAAAATTAAAAAAAGGAAAATGAGTTTTTTTATAAATAAAAAAGAATCGAAAGAAAAATAAGAAATAATTAACAAAAGGAAAATAAAAAAAATTAGTTTTGAAAATAGAAAAGAAAATTAAGTTTCTTTTTCAATTACTAATTCCAAAAGAATATAAAAAAAATCAGCAAGTTAATTAAGAAAATTAAGAAAAAGGAAAATAATTTTTTTAAAATTTTTTTCATTTAAATTGAGGAAATTTTATGATCAATTACTAATACTAAAAGAAAAATAAAAAAGGTAAATAATAACTTTTTTTATGTTATTCATTAATTTTTTCTCAAATTTTTTATTATATCAAAAAAGGAATATAAAAAAATTGAAAAGGTAAATAAGAAAATTAAGAAAAAGGAAAACAAATTTTATTTATAAATAAAAATATCGAAAGGTAAATAAGAAAATTAAGAAAAAGGAAAATAAGTTTTTTTATAACTAAAAAATCGAAAGGTAAATAAGAAGATTAAGAAAAACGAATATAAGTTTTTTTATGTTTTCATTTAAATTAAGGAAGTTGTATGATCAATTATTAATAACAAAATGAAAATCAGAAAATTAGTTTTAAAAATAGAAAAAGAAAATAAGTTTCTTTTTCAATTACTAATACCAAAAGAAAATAAAAAAATCAAAAATGTAAATAAGAAAATTAAGAAAAAAGAAAATAAGTTTTTTAAAATATTTTTCATTTAAATTGAGAAAATTGTATGATCAATTACTAATAATAGGAAATCAAAAAATCAAAAAGGTAAATAATAAGTTTCTTTTATGTTATTCATTAAATTTTTTTTGTGTGTTTTCAATTGTTAGAAAAGATTTAACCATTTTGGTTATCCGTTTGCTTAGCTAGGATATATTTCAATTCAAGAACAATAAAATAAAATAAAAGGATCTATTTCAATTTAAGAAAAGGAAAATAAAAATAAAAAACTAGTATATATTTCATTTAAAAAATAGAAATTTCAGATGTTAATGATATGACATTAGACGATGATAAGCTCAATGAGGAGGATGATAGCAAGAATCATGTAGAGAAGCTTTTAATGTGATTCTTGAGAAGCATAACTTCTATAGAGAGCAAAGAGATCATATACGAGAGAAACAAAAAAAAATAAAAAAAAAAGTAAATTTGATTAATTAGGGTATATTTCAATTAAAAAATAGAAATTTTAGATGCTAATGATATGACATTAGACAATGTATGTTATTACATTATATTATATTGTGTAAACTAAATCATTTTATCGATTTAGATTTCGATACACGTCTCGGTAAAATATTATTTTTTAAAGAAAAAAAAAATTTCCAAAACAAAATGTCAAATTTGTTGATTTAGATTACAAAAGTAAAATAAAATTAACTAGAGTATATTACAATTTAATAAAAAGAAAATAAAAACAAAATTATCTATTTCAAAAGAAAAANGGTAATTATAATGCTTTGCTAGAAGCCGCTTATAACTTATGAGTTGTGAACTCATTGCCAACATCATATGATCCTATAGGGTCACACACCTAAGCAAACTAGATAACGAATACTGAGAATGATCATTAAAGTAATGATCTCATCAATGTGTGAACGTCACAAGTTGATATTGAGTTTATATGAGGGTGTCGATCGACACACCTATTGGTGTCGATCGACACCACTCGGGATTAATGATATCGGGTTTAAATTAATGACTGAATTTAAACCGGATAATCCGAGGGTTTATGGGATTTCGTGCTTGACTCCTATATATACAAGACAGAGCCACAAAATCATATAAGTGACTTGCCTTAGCCGTCAAGTAAAACTCAGAAGCTCCCAGAGGCACTAGCATCCCTAATCCAGTCTTGTGTGCGTGTGGACTAGCTATAGAGGCGCATCATCTGAGGCGCTCCAGATCTCGTTTTACCTACTCATTCCGCTGCTAATCACCAGGTAAATCCCTGATCTGAGGACATAGATTCAATAAACATGATCTTGTGGCAATAGGAATTTGACAGTCTTAAAGAGTTAAAAACCCACCAAATTCTTTCAAATGTTTCCTTGTCAAATGGTAATTAACTAGCTTGTATGGTTATATATCTAGTAAGGGCTTTTCTGAAATGAAAACACTAAACACCTTAGGCATGCAGGTACTCCGAATACACCCCTAACCAAACCCCTGACAAATTCAAAGTACTGGTGATTATGGTGTTTATAGAGGAGGAGACAAAAGATGGGAGGAAAAACATGAGTCACACGAATGAAACTCGTGTTTGTCGTTTACGAAAATCATTATACGGGTTGAAACAGGCTCCTAGGTGTTGGTTTGCTAAGCTTGTTGATGCTTTCCTCAAGTATGGTTTTCACCAAACTCGGCCGGATTACTCTCTCTTTGTCTACAACAAACGTGGCATTTCCTTGCGTATCTTGGTCTATGTGGATGACTTGATCATTTCCGGCAATTCGTCTTCTTCGATCAAGACGTTTAAAGACTACCTCTCCACTTATTTTTTCATGAAAGATCTTGGGCTTCTGAAGTATTTTTTGGGTATCGAAGTTGCTCGTAACCCAACAGGGATATATATTTGTCAGCGAAAGTATGCTACAGATATTGTTTCAAAGGTTGGTCTACTTGGATGTAAACCTGTTGGGTTTCTGCTTGATCAGAATCACCGACTTGCTCTTGCTGCTGGCCCAGTCCTTGATGATCCCGAATGCTATCGACGCTTAGTTGGTCGTCTTATATATCTTCTTGCTACTCGACCAGACCTCACATATGTTGTGCATATTTTATCACAGTTCATGCACTCCCCAAGCAAAGAACATTGGCTTTCTGCATTAAAAGTGGTTCGATATCTCAAAGGCACACTTGGACAGGGTGTTCTCTTACGCGCAGATGGTCCGTTACGTATCAGTGGTTGGTGTGATTCTGATTGGGCAACATGTTCTTTAACAAGACGTTCTCTCACCGAATGGATCGTTCAGTTGGGTTCTTCTCCGATCTCTTGGAAAACTAAGTAGCAAGACACAATTTCTTGTTCATCAACGGAAGCTGAATATAGAGCTTACCAAAGAACTTTTGTGGCTTCGTTCGTTGCTTCAAGAAATTGGATTCGTTCATGATAAACCAATGACAATGCTATGTGATAGTAAACCAGCTATCCACATTAGTAATAATCCTGTTTTTCTTGAATGTACTAAACACATCGAGAAAGATTGTCATTTCATCCGGGATAAAATTATTCGAGGTGTTATTAAACCGTCACATGTCTCTACAAAAAATCAATTGGCTGATATTTTTACAAAGGCATTGGGGCGCAAGGAGTTTGATGCATTTCTCTCCAAATTGGGCATTTGTGATCTTCATGCTCCAACTTGAGGGAGGGTATTGGGATATATTCTATATATCCTTTTGTATATTTTCCATTTTGTAGATAATTACCAATTCTCTAAATTTCCTATTCCTTGTAGAATAAGGTTTAGAGTTTCTTCTATGTTGTATATATACATCGACCTTAAGGTCTAAATAATACAAGTTGAAATTCAGCAATTCATAGTTTGTCAGCAAGAGATAATTAGAGAGCCAACCGAATCTCTATTTATTTCATTTTCCTTTTCCTTTCTTCTTCTTCGGTGGAGAAGATCATCACCTTCTGGTTCTCACACATGTGGGCGTTGCGCTCTCCACAACCACTCATCAGAACCCATCGGTGACTTGTCTTCATTGACTTTCAAGTACCCAGCCTTGATGATAGCCCTCTCTGCAACGAGCTTGAAAACCGTGGTTGTGATCACAGGGGGAATAACCTTGAGCCCCTTTGGTGGAGCAGGCAAGTCAGTGGAGAACTTATGCTCGAACTTAGCAAACACTACAAGAAAACAATCAATTTGCGACGGTCAATATCCGTCGCAAATTTGCGACACAATTGCATCGACTTTGCGACAAAATATATACTGTCGCAAATCCGTCGCAAATAAGCGACGACAAAGGTCGTCGCAAACGCGTCGCAATTTGTGACATTTTTGCGACATATTTGCAACGGCATGCCGTACAGTCGCAAATCCGTCGCAAATCTGTCGCAAACCACAAATATTTGTCAAACCCTATACCCTAAATTGGGATATGATTTGTAAATTAAGTCATATAAGTTTAATGCAAATATTACATGAATTTTTAAGTTTATATACAAATTATAAGAAAAATGTAAAATTTATAATTTTTTTAATGAAATCATTTCATATAGAGGAATAGAAGTAGTTAATGTTTATTCATAAGTATAAGAGTTTTATAAAACTCACTTTGGACAAGAAAAATTTATAAACTTTTGCATAAATTAATATTTATTACAATCTTAAACTATCATAAATGTTTTTTTAACTTTCTAGTATGATAAAAAAATATTTGCATAACCAAATTTAATAAGATTATAAATATATAAGATTTGCGACGGGTCGTCGCAATGCCGTCGCAAATCTTATATATCTGCGACGGATTTGCGACGTCCCGTCGCAAATCTGTCGCAAACCACGAATACTTGCCAAACCCTATACCCTAAATTGGGATATGCTTTGTAAAGTAAGTCATATAAGTTTAATGCAAATATTACATGAATTTTGAAGTTTATATACAAATTATAAGAAAAAGTAGAATTTATAATTTTTTCATAAAATCATTTCATATAGAGGAATAGAAGGAGTTAAAGTTTATTCATAAGTATAAGAGTTTTATAAAACTCACTTTGGATAAGAAGAATTTGTAAACCTTTGCATAAATTAATATTTATTACAATCTTAAACTATCATAAATGTTTTTTAACTTTCTAATATGATAAAAAATATTTGCATAACCAAATTTAATAAGATTATAAATATATAAGATTTGCGACATATTTGCGACGGGTCGTCGCAATGCCGTCGCAAATCTTATATATGCGACGGACTTGCGACGACCCGTCGCAAATCCGCCGCAAACGTCGAATATTTTCCAAACCCTATACCCTAAATTGGGATTTTCTTTGTAAAATAAATCATATAAGTTAAATGTAAATATTACTTGAATTTTAAGTTTATATACAAATTATAAGAAAAAGAAGAATTTATAAACTTTTCATGAAATCATTTCAAATAGAGGAATAGAAGGAGTTAATGTTTATTCATAAGTATAAAAGTTTTANCACACCAATGAGATTTGCTTTTACTTTGAAAGCCAATTTGGCCAATGAGATCTCTCGTATTCTTACGAATTGTCAGCCCTATCCTTTTCAATCTTTCTTGGTTTTCTTTTCAAATCATGATATATAATTTCAAACTATGGCTTTTTAATTATATACAATCACTAAACCCTAAAAAAAATAGAGACTAGAAAAGGCATGAGTTTCCGTTATTTCTAATGGTAAGAATGTCCGATTTTCTACAGGTCACGAAATTAATAGGTTCCTAATTCATCCGTTTATTAGGAAAAGTATTTCATTCCAACGGACTAGATCATTAAGATATACTTTTTCAGTTTTTGTTAATCATTAAGATATACAGTTCAGATCTTACGATTAATGTCGAACTATTTACATATAAACAATGAAAGAGTTTAACTAAAGAGTTGAAAGCATATGCAAAAGTGTTGATAGTGAGGTTCAAAAAAAAAGTGTTGATAGTCTAATTGGTACGATAAAAGCTGTGGTTGTAAAAAAAAACGTTAAAAATAGCAAAATAATTACAGATGGTAAAAAATAAAGGGTGCTATCCTTTTTGGTACCGCTAATACTTTTTCACTTTTGTGATTGGCAACCATCAAAACAATATAATGGTTTTTATCAACAATATCATGTGTTAAACACTCAATCATTAGGGTATATATACACAATAACATCAGCATAGAGTTAAAAGCTAAGAGAGACAATAATGACATTAATATTATGTCATATAGAAACTGCTGATTGAAACCAACTTTTCAAAGTTGCTTTCAAGTCCACCTAAATTAGAGTGATCAGCCATTGGCAGTGTCCAGTACTAAAGCAAATATGAAAGCCTCTGTGATCACTGCTTTGGTCTGTCAAGTTGTTTACCCATCAAGAGGACAAGCTGTGTGAACAACTTGCATACATCTATTATATCTCTACCTATATATATATATATATGTATATCAATAATTTTGGAATTGCTTCACTTGGTGTAGATCGAATGGAGAAATTTTCAGTTATTTCCATTGTTACCATTCTTTTATACTTTTTTATGGAATTCTTTCATACATTTATTTCATAAATTTTTTACAAAGAATGCCAATATTATCATTATTTTTCGTCAAAGGCTAATATTATCATTATTATTTTTTAGATTAGGAAGTGATAAATAAGAGCTGTAAATGCTAGGCGCAACCCTTTCTTATAGCCAAAATAGTTATTACCAATTCCTTCACGGCTTCAAATATAAATTATTTTTCTATAAATAGTAAAAATTGCAATTTCGACAGCCAAAAAATGATGTCGAAACTTTTTCTTATAATTCGTGACTTTCTGTCCACCTCGTCACTCCCGTTTCCCTCCACTTGCTTTTTATTCTTTCTGGTTTCACTAATTCAAATTACTTATATTTTTATAACAAACTAGATTACGATCCGCGTTTTACTCGGGTTTATAATAACAAAATTTTAAACCCGTTAAATTTTTTTTTTTAAAAAATAGAAAACAAAATCGGGTTACTACTTTAAAAAAATATATATTAAAAACACAAAATAGAAACCTAAGAGTTATGTATTTATTTTAATTCTCATATGTTTTCAATTGAAATATTCAAAACACAGAATCTGTTGCGGATCCTAAGCAACATTAACCATATTTCTTTTGTAGTTCACATATTTTATCAACTATCTTTTTTCTATTCTGCTGCGTTAAAAACTTGGATGCAACTCGAGTCATTCGAGTATGTTAACGATCTCTCCATTAACTCTCTCCAAGCAAACAATGTCTTTCTTTCTCTTCATAGTCATCTCCCGTATATGATCTCTCTGCTCTCTATCGAAGTTATGCTTATCAAGATTCGCGTCAAAAATCTCTCTACATGATCTTCCTCCTCAGTGAGCTCATCATCGTCCAATGTCATATCATTAGCATATATGATTTTATTTTTTTAATTGAAATATATCATAGTTAATCTTATTACGTTTTTTTCCTTTTCTTAAATTCTAATAGATCCATTTGTTTTATAATAACAAAATTTTAAACCCGTTAAAATGATTTTTTTTTCAAAAAAATAGAAAACAAAATCGGATCGCTACTTTAAAAAATATATATATTAAAAACACAAAATCGAAACCTAAGAGTTATTTATTTATTTTAATTCTCATATGTTTTCAATTAAAATATTCAAAACACAGAATTTGTTGCGGACCCTAACCAACATTAACCATATTTCTTTTGTTGTTCACATATTTTATCAACTATCTTTTTTCTATTCTTCTGCTGCGTTAAAAACTTGGATGCAATTCGAGTCATTCGAGTATGTTAACGATCTCTCCATTAACTCTCTCCAAGCAAACAATGTCTTTCTTTCTCTTCATAGTCATCTCTCGTATATGATCTCTCTGCTCTCTATCGAAGTTATGCTTCTCAAGATTCGCGTCAAAAGTCTCTCTACATGATCTTCCTCCTCAGTGAGCTCATCATCGTCCAATGTCATATCATTAGCATATATGATTTCATTTTTTTAATTGAAATATATCATAGTTAATCTTATTACGTTTTTTTTCTTTTCTTAAATTCTAATAGATCCCTTTGTTTTATAATAACAAAATTTTAAACCTGTTAAAATGATTTTTTTTTTAAAAAAAAGAAAACAAAATTGGATAGCTACTTTAAAAAAAATAAATATTAAAAACAAAAAATCGAAACCTAAGAGTTATTTATTTATTTTAAATTTCATTATTTTCAGTTAAAATATTTAAAACACATAATCTGTTGCGGGTCCTGAACAACATTAACCATACTTTTCATATAGTTCACACACTTTATCAACTATCTTTTTCTGTTCCGTATCGTTAAAAACTTGGGTATGCAATTCGAGTCCTTTGAGTATGTTAACAATTTTTCCATTAACTCTTTTCAAGCAAATAAAGTCTCTGTTTCTCTTCAAATTCATCTCCCTAATATGATCTCTCTGCTCTCTAGAGAAGTTATATCTCTCAAGACTCGCAACAAAAGCCTCTCTACGTGATTTTTGATATCCCCTCCTCATTGAGCTCATCATCGTTTAATGTCGTATCATTAGCATCTTTTTTTTTTGTTCCAACACTTACTTCATTAACTTAAACCTGGAGATTACAAAACAAATAGGGAATTTTGCATCCTACTTGGACAAAACAAAGACGCATAAACAAGATAAAAATTAAGCAAGATAGATCTTCATAAGACAGCGAATTGAAAGTGCAGCTCCAATGCGTCAGAAGAGAGTTCCAGTCTGAGCCAGAATGATGTAACCTAGTCACGTTGGGATGTGACTTTAAAGACCAACTTCTACCTTTGGAATTCGTAGAAACGAATCCCGTTGCATCCGCGAAAGATGACAGAACGGTGAGAATGTTGTAATGCTTCCTCGGTTTTGAACCCGGGAAAATACCGCTTCTCTGAGAGAAGGGAAGGTGTGGAAAGTTCTCTTCCCGTTAGGGAAGGAAAGTGGAGTAGATCTCTCCATGCCAATGGAGGAGGTTGAAATATTAAACATCCACCACAAAGGAATGGCTGAAAACATCTCGGCTAGGGAGGAGCTTCGGACATCCAAGAGCAACCAGAAAAGAACCGGTTCTATAGCTTGGTCTGAAGAAGCCCAATTTGCAGATTTAAGACCCATAATGGTCAAGTTGGGCCGTGCCCATATAAAAAAAAACTTCATGAAAGGTGGGTAAAGAGTTAATGGGCCAAGCCCATACTGATAACGGCCCACTTTAGATACGGAGACTGGCTTGATGCGAGTCGCCTCTAACTCCGCCGGAGCAGAGAACGATCCCGGTGAGAAGCGCATGAGGGAGGAAGGGAGGCGGTGGATCTAGTGAGAGGAAGATGGCGGTGCTTCGGGAACGAGGGAGGGGCCAGTCTAGAGACCCGAAGGATAGAGTTTGCCATGGGCAAGGCCATAGATCCGGATGATTGTGTAGTGCCGGAGAGAGACTCACCCGGAGGTGAGAAGAACTTGGTGACTGAGCTGTCGGCTCCAGGAGGATGAAGGAGAGAGACAAGCGCTCTGTCCTCAAAAGCTCTATGGGTATGTCACTACGGCCCACCAGAGACGATGCACAGTCACATATCGAGACGATTCGAACGAATCTCACCGGCGCCGGAAGCACTTGAGCCGGAAAAGGAACCAAGATAAGGTAAGGGGAGAACGACACCCGAGCTGGCTTTTCCGACGGAGTGAAGGAAGGGGACGGTAACTTTGTCCTAGAAAATTCCGCAGCCACCATCAAAAGACCACCGAAGAGCCAGATCGGGTGAGAAAATGGATAGAAAAAAATAGATCTCGCCGGCGAGAACCACAGGCGGAAGGTTAAACAAAACATCGGACACCAGAGAGGGATCCGGGAAAAAGGGAAGCTCCGATTTCAGGAGAAGAATCGCCGGTGACGGAGATTCAACACAATCATCCGG
This sequence comes from Alliaria petiolata, assembly GCA_020283515.1. NCBI lineage: Eukaryota > Viridiplantae > Streptophyta > Magnoliopsida > Brassicales > Brassicaceae > Alliaria > Alliaria petiolata. The sequence continues at coordinate 61,876,086 of JAHZTW010000001.1, forward strand.
ATTGTGTTGAATTGTGTAGTGCTCCGGGTGAGTCTCTCTCCGGCACTACACAATCATCCGGATCTATGGCCTTGCCCATGGCAAACTCTATCCTTCGGGTCTCTAGACTGGCCCCTCCCTCGTTCCCGAAGCACCGCCATCTTCCTCTCACTAGATCCACCGCCTCCCTTCCTCCCTCATGCGCTTCTCACCGGGATCGTTCTCTGCTCCGGCGGAGTTAGAGGCGACTCGCATCAAGCCAGTCTCCGTATCTAAAGTGGGCCGTTATCAGTATGGGCTTGGCCCATTAACTCTTTACCCACCTTTCATGAAGTTTTTTTTTATATGGGCACGGCCCAACTTGACCATTATGGGTCTTAAATCTGCAAATTGGGCTTCTTCAGACCAAGCTATAGAACCGGTTCTTTTCTGGTTGCTCTTGGATGTCCGAAGCTCCTCCCTAGCCGAGATGTTTTCAGCCATTCCTTTGTGGTGGATGTTTAATATTTCAACCTCCTCCATTGGCATGGAGAGATATACTCCACTTTCCTTCCCTAACGGGAAAAGAACTTTTCCACACCTTCCCTTCTCTCAGAGAAGCGGTATTTTCCCGGGTTCAAAACCGAGGAAGAATTACAACATTCTCACCGTTCTGTCATCTTTCGCGGATGCAACGGGATTCGTTTCTACGAATTCCAAAGGTAGAAGTTGGTCTTTAAAGTCACATCCCAACGTGACTAGGTTACATCATTCTGGCTCAGACTGGAACTCTCTTCTGACGCATTGGAGCTGCACTTTCAATTCGCTGTCTTATGAAGATCTATCTTGCTTAATTTTTATCTTGTTTATGCGTCTTTGTTTTGTCCAAGTAGGATGCAAAATTCCCTATTTGTTTTGTAATCTCCAGGTTTAAGTTAATGAAGTAAGTGTTGGAACAAAAAAAAAAGATGCTAATGATACGACATTAAACGATGATGAGCTCAATGAGGAGGGGATATCAAAAATCACGTAGAGAGGCTTTTGTTGCGAGTCTTGAGAGATATAACTTCTCTAGAGAGCAGAGAGATCATATTAGGGAGATGAATTTGAAGAGAAACAGAGACTTTATTTGCTTGAAAAGAGTTAATGGAAAAATTGTTAACATACTCAAAGGACTCGAATTGCATACCCAAGTTTTTAACGATACGGAACAGAAAAAGATAGTTGATAAAGTGTGTGAACTATATGAAAAGTACGGTTAATGTTGTTCACGACCCGCAACAGATTATGTGTTTTGAATGTTTTAATTGAAAATAAATGAAATTTAAAATAAATAAATAACTCTTAGGTTTCGATTTTGAAATTTAAAATAAATAAATAATTCATATATATTTCTTGGTAGTAATCATATTTTGTTTTTTATTTTCTTTAAAAAATATTTTAATGACTTTTAAATTTTATTATAATATATTTGCGTATACGCGGATCCTAATCTAGATTTTAATTATGATAAAAATAGGATAATTAATTTGTCAAATATATATATATATATATATATATATATATATCTTATTATATAAAGTAGGATGCATCAAAGTTAATAATTAACATGATCGCGACACGAGTCAAGTTAATCCATAAGATTTCGACACATGTCATAGTAAAAAAAATAAAAAAAAATAAAAGGATATATCTAAAGAAAACGGAATATAAAACAAAAGGATCTATTAGAATAAAATATATTTCAATATAAAAAAGAAAATAAAACAAAAGTATCTATTAGAATTTTAAAAAAGGAAAAAAAAAAAATAAGAGACTTTTGACGCGAGTCTTGAGAAGCATAACTTCTATAGAGAGCCGAGAGATCATATACGGGATATGACTATGAAGAGAAAGAAAGACTTTGTTTGCTTGGAGAGAGTTAATGGGGAGATCGTTAACATACTTGAATGACACGAATTGCACACCCAAGTTTTTAATGCAGCAGAACGGAAAAAAATAGTTGATAAAGTGTGTGAACTACAAAAAAAGTAGGGTTAATGTTGCTGATGTTGCTTAGGATCCGCAACAGTTTTTGTGTGTTTGAATATTTTAATTGAAAACATATGAGAATTAAAATAAATAAATAACTCTTAGGTTTCGATTTTGTGTTTTTAATATATATATATTTTTTTTAAAGTAGCAATCCGATTTTGTTTTCTATTTATTTGAAAAAAATCATTTTAACGGGTTTAAAATTTTGTTATTATAAAACAAAGGGATCTATTAGAATTTAAGAAAAGGAAAAAAACGTAATAAGATTAACTATTTATATCTAGTTAATCTCAGTGGAAGTGGATAACTTCTATAGAGAGCCGAGGATTCTTATTTATCTGTTTATAAATAAATAACTTTTAGGTTTCGATTTTGTGTTTTTAATATATATATTTTTTTTTTAAGGTAGCAATCCGATTTTGTTTTCTATTTATTTGAAAAAAATCATTTTAACGGGTTTAAAATTTTGTTATTATAAAACAAAGGGATCTATTAGAATTTAAGAAAAGGAAAAAAACGTAATAAGATTAACTATTTATATCTAGTTAATCTCAGTGGAAGTGGATAACTTCTATAGAGAGCCGAGGATTCTTATTTATCTGTTTATAAATAAATAACTTTTAGGTTTCGATTTTGTGTTTTTAATATATATATTTTTTTTTTAAGGTAGCAATCCGATTTTGTTTTCTATTTATTTGAAAAAAATCATTTTAACGGGTTTAAAATTTTGTTATTATAAAACAAAGGGATCTATTAGAATTTAAGAAAAGGAAAAAAACGTAATAAGATTAACTATTTATATCTAGTTAATCTCAGTGGAAGTGGATAACTTCTATAGAGAGCCGAGGATTCTTATTTATCTGTTTATAAATAAATAACTTTTAGGTTTCGATTTTGTGTTTTTAATATATATATTTTTTTTTTAAGGTAGCAATCCGATTTTGTTTTCTATTTATTTGAAAAAAATCATTTTAACGGGTTTAAAATTTTGTTATTATAAAACAAAGGGATCTATTAGAATTTAAGAAAAGGAAAAAAACGTAATAAGATTAACTATTTATATCTAGTTAATCTCAGTGGAAGTGGATAACTTCTATAGAGAGCCGAGGATTCTTATTTATCTGTTTATAAATAAATAACTTTTAGGTTTCGATTTTGTGTTTTTAATATATATATTTTTTTTTTAAAGTAGCAATCCGATTTTGTTTTCTATTTATTTGAAAAAAATCATTTTAACGGGTTTAAAATTTTGTTATTATAAAACAAAGGGATCTATTAGAATTTAAGAAAAGGAAAAAAACGTAATAAGATTAACTATTTATATCTAGTTAATCTCAGTGGAAGTGGATAACTTCTATAGAGAGCCGAGGATTCTTCTATAGAAAGTAAATTAGATTATCTAGTTATTTCTCAAAAGCTTCTCTACATGATTCTTGCTATCCTCCTCCACATTGAACTCATCATCGTCTAATGTCATATCATTAGCATCTAGAATTTGTTTTTTTTACTTGAAATATATCTTAGTTAATCTAATTTACTTTTTGTTTTTATTTTCCTTTTCTTAAAATGAAATAGATCATTTTGTTTTACTTTCTTTTTATTAAATTAAAATATATCCTAGTTAATTTTATTTTACTTTTATAATCTTATTCGATAAATTTGAGTTTTTTTTTGAAATTCCTTTTTTCTTTAAAAATAATATTTTACCAAGAAACGTATCAAAATTTAAAGCGATAAAATTGACATGTGTCGAAATCTTATTGATTAACTTGCCACGTGTCAGAAACGTATCAAAATCTAAAGCGATAAAATTGACATGTGTCGAAATCTTATTGATTAACTTGCCACGTGTCATGATCATATTAATTACTAACTTTGACATTTTTTTAGTAAAATTAAAATTTCTTGTTTACTTTTGTTTTGATTTTCCTTTTCTTAATTGATATATGTCTTTTTATCTTTTCTTTTATTTTATTTATTTTATTTATTCTTAAAAATAATAATATTTTCCTTTTCTTTTTAGGATTAGTTTATTTTTATTTATAATAAGATTCAAAATCTAATCGATTAACTTGCCACGTGTCACGATCATGTTAAAAAGTAACTTTGATGCATCCTACTTTATATAATAAGATTATATATCTATATACATAAATATTTTTTTTCAACCTATATCTTATTCTTTATTTTTTTAAAGCTAATATATAAATAAAATATCGTTGTTGAAAACAAAATCTTATAAATATTGTTAGTCTTTTTTTGTAAACAACAAATAATACTGATTATTTATCATACTTCAGAAAAAGCTTGTAAATTTAAAGGCTATTTGGTTATATATGATTTATGTAATCTTTATTTTTAATTACAAATGACATGGTTCAAAATTCTAATTAAACTATTTTTTATAAAAAAAATTTTTGTTGATATGAAACAAATCTCATAATTTACTCAGTAAAATATTAATTTAACTGATTCAAAAAGATCTTTTTGTATTGTTTCAAAAAAAAGTCTAGCAATCTCTAAGATATCATATACATTAAGAGAAAACGAACAAATTAAATGATTATAACTTAGCATCTTTTTTTGGATCAAATTATACTTCATTAATAAACCAAAGTTACCCGATTCCCACCGGTTCAGAAGAGTACAAGGCTTGCTTTGCCAGAGCGTCAGCTGATTCATTTGCAAATCTTGAAATAAAGAAGAATAAACAAACAAAGAAAAGAAGAGATAGATTTGAGATATCATGGAGAATTCCATAGATCTCTACAATTTGCGATCCATGCAAATTGATCCATGCAATCAACTCCAAACTTAGCATCTACTAAAGAATTTATAAAGTTAGAATAATTATGAGCATATTGTAGGTTGTAGCATGTATTTTGGATTACGTAGTGATTTGAGACCCGTATTAAAATAATAACTTATATAGAAAAATATTGGCTATACAAGAATCCAAGGGTTGTGAATGCGTAGCAAGTGGACATCGTACAAGCCTTCCTACTTTTACCAAGTTTGAATAAAGTTAGGTTTTTATCCAAACTAAGAACTCACGAGACTTTTATTCAAGTACAATTTACCTCTTGCCAACCCAAAAATTGACCCTACACATGAACCTCAAGTCTAGTGAAATGTGCTGCGACGGCAGCTTTATATACATCTACTTGCACCAGTACACATGCATGTCTACATATTTGTATGCATCTACATATTTGTATGCATGTATATGTATGTATCAACGTCCNCATCTAAAGTTTATTACCAACATGAAATACAAGGTAGAATACATTGTGAAATACACGATATGATAAGCTGAGAAATACATGAAACAAACTAACGCTAAAGACAGAAGAAAGAAGATACACTTGAAAACAAAGGAAAGCGCGGAGAAGAGCAATAGTCACGGTACTACAAGCTCACAAAACAATGTCCAATCCGGGAAACACCGCGAAGAAGAGAAACTAATTACGACGATTAACATAACCACTAAAACCACGAACGGAAATCTAACCTTCTAACCATCTAATCTTCATCCTACAGAGCCTAAAACACGAACTTATGCATCCCCACACGAGGTTAGCCTTACTAAGAGCGGAATATGGAAGACCAAAGGAGAAAAATGCTTATTAAAACACACTGAGAGGCGATGGAAAAAGGACTAACACAGATTTACCGAACTAAGAAAAAGGCTAATCGAAGAATACCCAATCCGACAAACGCCTACGAACACACTTTCCCAAGAAAACTAGCGCAACAAACAAACTCCTAATTAGCGATAGACCAAACAAACTCCTACAAAGATTCGCGTTGATAGAAAGAGGAGAAATCCGATTTGAAACCGTGGGCCTGACCAACCCAAACAAAGGAAGAAAGGATCCTCTTCCGCCAAAGAAGGAACTAGACCAACAGAGAGATAACATAGATCTGAAAAAATACCAGAGCATCAACCGCTAGACAAACACCAACTCCGCCCTCAGCCAGCCAATAGATCTGGGAACTTCAGACACGGTGGAGACCAGATAAACCTCGACGCGCCACCACGCACCTCCACACCGGAAAACCACCTCTTGCTTCACCGAAACAGAAACATCCCGATCCGACCATAAGCCACCGTTCAAAACCGTAGACTCGCCTCCACCACGCTCAGAGGCTTCAGGACACTGCCTGGAAACTGGAGCTGTCGAGAGAGAACACCACCCGAACTAGATCAAAAAATCATCTTCCGAAACCCAGCGAAAATCCGACAGAAAACCAGAAAAACAACAACTAAAACGGGAAGGAAAGCAAAACCCGACCAATCCCGGAGCAGGAAAAGCCTCCGGCCATCGGCCGGAACCCAAAGCAAATCCCTGTTTTTTCTCACTCACAGTCGCAGTCGCACACCTCTCTATCCAAAATCTCTAGATTAGCTTTTTGACCCAGAATATAATCTAACTTTTATAGAGTCACTGTGCCTATCAAAATCCAAAATCTATGATAAATTATTACGGAATATCAAATCTATTGTACTCTAGGTATGTGTAGGGGCCGCAAGCAGTTTCTTAAATTCTTATATTATTTCTTAAATTAAAAGGAAAACTTTTTTTTTTAAAGGAAATTTTATTTTGGTTCCACGCTTTTTACCAACCGAACAAATCTTACTGAACCAAAATCAAAATTTTAAAATTCCTATCCTCACTGCGTATTATACTATTATATGAGAAAAATGTAGTAGAAAAATAGATGAAGTTTAAAATTTATGGTTATTAGGTAATCGGAGATTTTTGAACCATACTTTATAATATTACCAAATATTGTAGCTATTCCTTCTTTAAAAAAAAATTGCAGCTATCATGTGAATACCACTATAGTTAAAATATGATCGCATAAAAATAAAAACATAGGTAACACATGAGTCACTGACTCTAACTAGCCTTGAAAATTTTGGGATTCAGAATAAAAATTTATGGCTAATTTGAGGATTAATTTTAATTAAATCAATACATTCAAAACAAATTTATAATGATATATTTTTCCAATTTTTCTTGCCAAAAACGTAAAATCACGTTTTCCCATTAAAAACGCAAAATTTTATTTTTTTGCCAAAAACTCAAAATCACGTTTTCTGCTAAAAACGCAAAATCATGTTTTCCCACCAAAAACATAAAATCACGTTTTCTGGCAAAAACGTAAAATTTTGTTTTTCCTGGAAAAACGTAAAATTTTGTTTTCCCGTCAAAAACATAAAATCAGGTTTTCCCGCCAAAAAAGTAAAATCTAAAATTTTGTTTTCGCGCGAGAAACATAAATTCACGTTTTTCGCGCCAAAATTTTTTTGTATTTTTCTGTTAAATAGTGATTTAGTATTTTTTTGGTCAAAAACATAACTTAAAATATTTTTTATTGTTAAAGGGCATTTAAAAAAAAAACCATGATAGTTAAGCAAAAAAAAACCATATAAAATAGTTAGACCATCTCCAATGGGGGGTTTTATACACCGGTTCTAAACAATAAAAAAATCAAAAAAATCAAAAAAGATGAGAGAGGGAGCAGAACCGGTTCTGATTATAGAGTTTTTAGAAACTGTCTCTAGCCACGTGTCACCATATGATTAGTTTGTCTTTTAAAAAGAAAATAAAAATTAAATAAATAATATCATTATATTAAAATATTATTAAATTAAAAATTAGAGACTTATTTTTAGAATCTTAGCGTTGGAGATGGCCTTAGAGTAACATGGATACCCGTAGCTACCCTAAAATTTTCAGAGTTTTTTGTGAACTACCCTATTGGTACTAGAGTATTTTTAGGGTTTTTAAAATAATGATTTTTATAAGAGGGTTTTTTTAAGGTATGGTTTGGTTATGATAGAGTAGTACCATCATAATATCCCTGCCCCTGGCTCCTACTAGTTGTTATTTAGGGTTTTTAAAATAATNATATTTACTTTATATATATATTTATTCTAAACTTTTGACGAATTAATTATCCTACTTTTATTATAATTAGTTTTATCATAATTAAAATCTAGATTAGGATCCGCGTATTATAATAATAAAATTTAAAACCCGTTAAAATATTTTTTTAAGAAAATAGATAGCAAAATCTGATCATTACTAAATAAAATATATGGAAAACAAAAAATCTAAACCTAAAAATTATTTATTTATTTTAATTCTCGTTTATTTTCAATTAAAATATTCAAAACATGGGAGGGGGGTGTATTGGATTAAGAATTTTAAAAGATTTAATGGTTCTTTAAAAATCCCCCGTTATTGAACTAATGATTTTTAAATGTCTTACCAAATCCTATGTTATTCAATCAAGAATTTATAAAAAGTAAATCAAATCCCCTGTTATTGAAAATATTTTAAGTAGTGGATTTTAGAAGATTCTGGGTGATTTCAAGTGGTTTTTGGTGGGGTTTGTTAGTTAAAAATATAAAAAAACAAATCTCATATTTGTATGTAGGATTTCATAGACTTTAGTAACAAATCATAAGAAATTTTGTAATTGACCCAAAATCATCTAAAATCTCATTAAAACTCAAATCATTCCAAATTCTCCCAAATTTCAGTTTCAATACACCCCCCAAAATGTGTTGCGGATCCTAAGCAACATTAACCCTACTTGTCATATAGTTCACACAATTTATCAATTATCGTTTTCTGTTACGCTATGTTAAAAACTTGGGTATTTAATTTGAGTCCTTCGAATATGTTAACGATCTTTCCATTAACTCTCTTCAAGTAAATAAAATCTCTCTTTCTCTTCACATTCATCTCCCTTATATGATCTCTCTGCTCTCTAGAGAAGTTATGCTTCATAAGACTCGCATCAAAAGTTTCTCTACATGATTCTTGCTATCATCCTCCTCATTGAGTTCATCATTGTCTAATGTCATATCTTTAATATCTCGAATTTCCATTTTTAATTGAAATATATCATAGTTAATCTAATTTTTTAAAAAATTAATTTAATAAAATAAAAAAATTTTTTTTTAAAATTCTTTTTCTTAAATTGTAATATATCCAGTTGCTTTTATTTTACTATTGTAATCTAAATCGATAAATTTGACGTTTTTATTTTTATAAACTGTAGCTAAACAACCGAATAACCAAAATGGTTAAATCTTTTCTAACAATTAAAAACAGAAAAAACTTAAATGAATAACATAAAAGAAACTTATTATTTACCTTTTAGATTTTTTGATAAAAAAAACTTATTATTTACCTTTTTGATTTTCCTTTTAGTATTAGTAATCGATCATACAATTTCTTTAATTTAAATGAAAAACATTAAAAAAACTTATTTTCTTTTTTCTTAATTTTCTTATTTACCTTTTTTGATTTTTTTTTGTATTAGTAATTGAAATTGAAAAATATACTTATTTTTCCTTTTTATTTTTAAAACTATTTTTTAGATTCATGTAAACATTATGTTAAAATCTAATTGGTTTAATTTTTTTAACACGTGTCAAAATCTAATCGATTAACTTGACACATGTCACGATCATGTTAAAAACTAATTTTGATGCATCCTACTTTATATAATAAGATAGTAAAAGATGAAGATTGCACCAGAAACAAAGCGAATAAAAAGCAAATTAAAAAGTTTATACTCTGTTAGCAAGTAAGGTTTCTCAAAAGAGAGTACAGAGCCAGGGAGATGCGGCAAGTTATTAAACTATGTACTGATCCATATCTTTACTGGTTAACATTTAGTACCCAAAAATTTTGAGAAAATAATCTCAAATTTATACACCCAATCTTTTATTTCTTTGATGCAGAAATTAATTAGTACCTCTAATGATGGAGAGAGAAATAAATGTACTCTACACAAATCTATGATGAACAAAACCAAATCATGTAGACAGCTATTCTACAATCTCAATACTGCTATTCAAGCAGATTGAAGTCTTCAGTAACTAAACAATAAACCTTTTTTTTGAACAACACTAAACAATAAACCAAAAACGTAAATTTGAAGTGATTAATCGATTCAATTATCCTTCATATACGAATTAACATCGAAAGCTAACACCTTCTGTAAAATTAGAATACAGAAGAAAAAGCCCATAAAGATTAAGATGCAACTTCTATATATTTTTTTTTCTATCCAAAGTAGTTGATAACATCTAAAACAATATTTTATACCTGAATTTGTAATGTCTTTGCAACTAATCACAAAAAAAAAAAAAAACACTCAAAATCTAACCACTCACACAACACAACCAACAAATATCGGGTGCTAACAAGAAGTTGCAATAAGAACATTCGTTTACAAAGACCACAGAGTCAGATCTAAAAGAAAATGTTAATGCATAACAAAGAAGAACTTTTTTTTTTGTTTGATCGAAAGGAGAAATCTTTTTGGTGCAAAAATCAAAAGAGAAGCCGAGAAACAAACAATGGTATCAAAGGGAAAGTAGAAGATGACTGAATCAGAAAGAAGCTCATTTGAAAAGTCACTCAGACTGAGTATCCGGAAGATTCGGCATAGCANGGAAGATATTATGTTCAAGTGATCTACATATGACTTGAAAACACTACATATATAGTACTAATTACTAAAGAAAACAACTAACCCTTCTTTAATACGAATATTTATTTAAAAAAAATATATAGAAAATTGAGGAAAATGTGAAGTGTCTTGTGAAATGCAGTTTGACCAAGCTGAGATTTAAGAGTCTACACATGGGGTCTGTTGCTTGTTAAAGCCGGAGAGATGTATCACTTTTGTAAATTACAATCCAGCCTCTCTGTTATAATTTATTTACAGTATGAGGAGAACTTTTACAATGAAATCTTTCACCCTTTTTTTTTGCATTTAGAACATGCCTAGCACTAGTGAAATTTCATTTGTGCCAACTGTTGAACCCACCCTTGAACTAGTTGGTCATTTTGTTCATTTGTTAACCACCCTTCTTGATAGTTGACCAACTTGACTTGCACTTTCCCTTGGATCCAAGAACTAGTTGGCATAAAATTTTGTTTACTCTATTTTAAGTTTATCGATTATAGTTTAATGCAATAGGTACTATAGTACTAAACGGACTTGAGTCAATTTGGTCCTTTCCTTGGTAAGTCAACTCATTCTTTTAGGTGGAGTATTTTAGACAATAGTTACATAGAAGAAACCAATTCTTAAAGATTATATTTATACCAAAAGAAGAAATTTCATTGTTTGTGTACAGATCATTTAACAAATCCAGCCTATCAAATAATATTTTGGTTTTATCAATAGTAAACTGGAGACTGTTAGATTAAAGATCTCACTGCATATATTTTCTTTTATGTTAAAAAAAAGTCCTTTCTTGATGTAGAATTTAAAGGCTTCAAAAGTAGGACTGGGATTGATTTCATATCTTCTAGGTTTAGATTCTCTACAACACGCAATCCCCAACTAATCAAAGCATTTAGATACACACAAAAAAAAATTACAGTAAATGGCTAATCGTGTAATAAACACAACATTTTACTAAATTAATAGTCACACAAATTGGAAATCTCTTCAAGTCCTTGACTCTTGTTGCTTTCTTTCTTGTCCAACCGCCTGAGCCTGAGTAGAGAAAGAAGAAGAAGAAGGATAACTGTCAACAGAACACTGCGTCTTACTGTTCTCCACGCCTCTCTTCAACTCTTTAAACGCCTTAAACCTTATATCCCCTGATTTCTTGCTTGATCCCGGGATTGAATCCGGCACTGGATAGAGACCTTCGAGCATAGCAACCACCTCTGACATTATAGGTCGATCTGTTGCAGAAGCGCTCGTGCACACGAGAGCCACTTTTATAACTGCCTCTGCTTCTTNTTTTGTGATTTGAATATTATTAGAAAGAAAAATTATTCTGTTCTGATATCTACATCTCATATGCTTATGATTTACTAAAGTCATTTGCTTCTTTTCTGACTAATTTTATTTGAATTTCTGTTTGATAACTAATCCATGCGCTGATCTTAAATATTTGGATGATTCAAAGAAATATTTCAACTTCTCTTGGTGGTGAAAGAAGGATTGACACAAGAATCAAAGATCAAGCAAAATGCTAAAACAATAAACGAAATACTAAAGCAATTTGTCAAATAAGTGACGCCCTACTTCAACTGTATCATTATTTTACGATTCGAAGTATGATTTCTATTAATATATGGAAATAATATTGAGCATTTGGGTATGTGTGAGAGAATAGTCAAAAATTAGAAGGCTTTTGTTTTAATAATAAATTAACTATCATTATTATATATTTTTTTCCTTTGGAGAAAAAAAATATTTTTGTTTTTGATTTTGTAACTAGGTCCACTTTACAAAGATAAAAAGTCTACGATTCATTTGAATAAAATACTTATATAATATATTCTAATTGGTTGTTAAACAATTAAAAAAATAAATCGCTCAAAAAAACCTAAAATAAATAACTAGATTAGTGAAATACCGACAAAAAAAGATGAATGAAAATACAAATGTTATTTTGGTCCTTAAAACAGTGAATAAATTATAGTGTAATTATATCGCCTTGTTTTACCAAATGTATAATGCTCTTGGTTAGCTTTGACACTCAAAGTTGTTAGCTGTTACTTCAAATAATTAAAGAGAAAAGGGACATTGTAACCAACATAGATGAAATAAAAATGTCTGTCTTAGTCCTCAAAACAAATGAAGAAAAAAATTATGTATCTTTATCTGCCTTACCATTTACCAAAAATATAATGCTCTTTGTTCACTTTGACACTCAAAGTTGTTAGTTGTTAATTCAAAGAATCAACGAGAAAGGAGACAATGTGATGTATCCTCCTCTAAAAAAAAGTTGCTTCGAGATCATGAATTATTTCAAAGAAAATGTTGAGTATCTTTTTAGTTTATTTTTCATTTTTATATCGAATTTAGCTTTGTTGCTTGTTGAAGTTCATAAGATACAAGAATCTCAAATGTATTATCAAATCGTTTTGATAATTCTAAGAATGATCACATAAACTTTAACTCTGCTTGTATGTTCTTGTGCTTCATTTGTTTGTTAACAAGAAGCCGAGTCAGATGACCAATTCACCCATGTGTCTTCAACAAATATCAATAACCATTTCTGTTTAGTCCCAATTGGCTTGTACCAGAGCTAATTTCCCTTGATTAATCAATAATTTTCCGAAATAAATTTGAACCAATTATCAAATCAAAGTCGAGTTCATGTAGACTAGCTTCGCTATAAATTCGCAAAAAAAAAAAAAAACGAGTATTGCAGAATTGATCTTGCGACGTATCGATTTGAGAAGCCATTAGGTAAGATCATTAATTTATTTATATTTATGGTCGAACAGTATACGATAATTCCTTTGACAAAAAATATAATTCTAAATTGACTTGAAATTTAATAGCTAAAAGCATTTTCTCCATTTATAATATTAATATTATTATTTAAAAAAAAAATTTACTAAATAGTTTTTTTTTTATAAAACTATGTGTTTGTTTAACAAAGATAGATGTTTTGCATTTTCTATGCAAAATTTGCATAACATTTCTCAATTTATCCACATTAATTAAAGTTTTAGTAAACAAAACAACCAAGATAAATGGGCCAAAAAAACTCATATATAATGTATAACAAATATAAATATATTAGGTTATGCAAAAAAATGCATGAAAAGTGTTAAACATCAAACTTCATCGAATAGTACTGGTTTATAGATTTTGTGATTAATAAATCATTCAGAAAAACATAAAATAACTGAAAATGTTTAGATCTTATATGTTTCTAATATATATACTCTGATCGTGGTGTGTAGATACATTATTACATAAGCTGTCAAAAAAAAAAATGAGAGATACACTATTACATACATATACGGTCGTTCGATTATAGATCAGTCGTTATCATTCGAGAAACCATATCACTCGAGTGGACTATATATGTATAAATATGACGCTGTTCAATGATTAAAAAAAAACAATTACATAACAGTTTAAGCAAAGTGTGCTACGGTCCGTACAATAATCCGTTTATTAAATTAAAAACGCTAACAATTGTTCTTCTTCTTATTTAACAAAAACAAAGAATTGTTCTTCTTTAGAAAATGTCATTAGTGGAGTGGATGTTGAACTTGCAATCTGAATACAATTGAGGCTAAACGTTGACTTTTGACTTTTGAATTTTCCAGTCTTAATATGCTTTTCGATTTCCTAATATATTTTTTTCCTTGTCGGGTAGTTTTTGGTCTTCGCTGTATTCATAGTAAAAATGAACGTAACTCTACCCAATTTTTTTGATGATGCGTCTACAAAATTGATTTGATTGTCTATTATATCATACAACATTTTGGTTTTTCAGATTCATTATTAGGTAAAAACTTTATATTCTGTGTTTAATCTACATACATTTAAAGATGATAATGGTTTATATAAAAATGATTTCTTATCTTGAGATATGAAAGATCAAATCAAGAATTTTTTCAAACTTCTGAGAATAGTAATTGGCCGTCGAATGAAGATAATTACAAAAGTCGATCAAGAAACGTTGTAATAACTCTTTTTTTTGGTGTAAAGCGTTATAATAACTACTCATTTTAAAAAATAAATAATAATAATAATTATTATTATATTTTACGATTAATTTATAACTTTATAAGTGATTTTTTTCATTATTTTAAAGAAATTAAGAATACGTAAATATACTTAACGAAGATATTAGGAATGGTTAAATAACTAAAAAATATTTTTAAAATTAATCTTATCTCAAATATTGCCATTTACCATGCAATTAACACACCAAACACAATACCATGAACATGACTTAACGACGTCGAAGTCTTCTAAATATTGTTTCCCTCTCCATTTAGACAAACTAATAATATAAATTGAAAAGAAGGCATTCATAACTTTAGTGTCACAGTCAACTAAACACTAGAATTGACAGGAGTGGTTCAATTTCAAAGTGATACTTTCATGTTTTTGTTTTTTATTTAAATTAGAACTGTATAGTTTTGAGTTTTGAGTTTTAACTATAGAGCTTTACATCTAATCGTGACAATAAAAGTATTATTCACCTAATTTTTTCCCCCAAATTTTGTAACACATCATAGCACGAGTGCACGACATACAGAGATGACTAAAAATGTAGTTATGGTAACGAAATGATCAATAAGCTTAGTGATAAGTTTGATAGATTGGGTTATTTTTTATTAAATAGTAAATACACATGTTTGTCACTGCAGAATTTACAAAATAATTAATTAATATAAATTTTTTTAATCGAAACTAGGTGATCGGTCCGCACATTGTGCGGATTACAAAATATTTTATATGTTTAATATATAATTAATACTGTATATTAAAGTTGATCAATTCGTACATACTAATTATGTATTAATAATAACATTATATGAATATTTAATAATAAAAAATAACGATAGATCAAATAAAAAATGTTATATATTTCAATAGAAATTGAAGATAAAAAGCCATTATCAAAGATTTTAAAATACTTCTTTAGATAAAAAGTGTAAATATGATAACTAAATAAACTGAAAAATATTAAAACATATAATAATTTTTTTAGTTTTTATGCTTGACCTGCACGCATGTACATGTATAATATTTTTTATATACATAAATAGTTATAATATTTAAGTATTGATTAATTTTTTATATATTATGTAAACGTTATGTTTTTATAAATATACAGTTTTAGTGTTTAACANTGAAGATAATTACAAAAGTCGATCAAGAAACGTTGTAATAACTCTTTTTTTTGGTGTAAAGCGTTATAATAACTACTCATTTTAAAAAATAAATAATAATAATAATTATTATTATATTTTACGATTAATTTATAACTTTATAAGTGATTTTTTTCATTATTTTAAAGAAATTAAGAATACGTAAATATACTTAACGAAGATATTAGGAATGGTTAAATAACTAAATATTTTTTAAATTAATCTTATCTCAAGTATTGCCATTTACCATGCAATTAACACACCAAACACAATACCATGAACATGACTTAACGACGTCGAAGTCTTCTAAATATTGTTTCCCTCTCCATTTAGACAAACTAATAATATAAATTGAAAAGAAGACATTCATAACTTTAGTGTCACACTCAACTAAACACTAGAATTGACAGAAGTGGTTCAATTTCAAAGTGATACTTTCATGTTTTTGTTATTTTATTTACATTAGAACTGTATAGTTTTGAGTTTTGAGTTTTAACTATAGAGCTTTACATCTAATCGTGACAATAAAAGTATTATTCACCTATTTTTTTTTCTCAAATTTTGTAACCAATCATAGCACGACATACAGAGATGACTAAAAATGTAGTTATGGTAACGAACTGATCAATAAGCTTAGTGATAAGTTTGATAGATTGGGTTTTTTTTTATTAAATAGTAAATACACATGTTTGTCACTGCAGAATTTACAAAATAATTAATTAATATAAATTTCTTTTTAATGGAAATTCGATTAACTTTTTTTTAGAATAGTAAACTTTAGTTACAAATCAAAGTATCAAAAAAAAAAACACACCGTAATTGATAGGTTCAAAAATTATGCTACTGTTGAACTAGCAAATATCGACAAAACAAAAAAACACTAGCAAACTAAAAAAATTGGTAGGTAAATGTCAAAGAAAAAGTAACAACGGTGCATCCTTTTATTTGTACAAGTGTCTCCACGCTTTACCTATCAATTAATCTCGTATTATTTTTATATATCATTACTAAAATCTACAATGCTGTTTAAATAGTTTCTATTTATTTTATAATTTAAACTAAAAAGTAAAATATATAGACGTTAGGTTTGGTAAAACTTTTCGGTTTTACCATAATCAACTAATCAACAAAATTAATTACCAAAGATGTGATGATTTAGTGGTAGCGCAAAAAAATTGGTTTTTTTATGCCTTAAATTCAAAAACTATTTGATACAAAACGCAAAACTCTCATAAACTTTTAAAAAAAAAAATAACTAGAAATGCTACACAAAAATTACGATAAGTGTTTAGCATGCATTTTCAAACTATTGAGTAGCTTTTATTGTCAAACTTTTTTAAAAAAATATATATGCGTGTGAATTATTGTGTATATAAACCCTTTGACAAAAAAAAAAAGTGAATCATTGTGTATATAATGTTGTTGATTAATTTTTCTTTCTAAAATGACATAGGGCCTTGGGTCATCAAAGACAAAAACAAAACAAAATGGGAAAGGAAGAGCACGTGACATGCACGACTTTACTGACCCAAACGGTCAAAGACGGTGCCATTTTCCTCCACGTCTCTTCTTGATACCTTTTTATGTTGCCATTAACAACAATCATATGGTTAATTTAGGTGCACACAAATTACTCCAAATACCCAAACTCGATTCATCCCTAATATTTATGTTTAAAATAATACTTACAAATATATTTTCTATCTTGTTATTATCTACTTCTATCATTAAAAGATTAAAAATTATTGTTTCTTTTAAGAGTTTTTAACAAAGAAACCCCTCAATTAAAGATGAATCGAGAAAAAACCTTTCAACTATTAATTTAATGTAAAACCCCCTCAACTATAAGTCCGTTAATGAAAAAACCCCTCCGTCTATGGTACCGTTAAAAGCTTAAAGGTTTTTAACAAAAAAAAACCCTCAACTAAAGATAAATTGAGAAAAAATCCCTCGACTATAAATTTAGTGTAAAAACTCATCAAGTTCAGATGTATCAAATATCTACCACTCAACTATAAATTTAATGTGAAAGCCCCTCTATTTCTGTCTACAATGACATTACAAAATAAATAGTCAACATTAAATCAAATACGATTTTGATTGTAAAAATTGACATGAATACGATGTGATAATAAGATTCTCTGTCTAGAAAGTTGATTGAAGTATACATATACATTAAAAAATGTATACGATTTAATTTATCTAGAGTTTTGAGAAACTGAAATAATTTATCAAGTTGTACAGAAAATTTGATATTTATTTATTCTTCAATTAACTTTCAAGTCACATAATCTTACTATCTGAAATTAGAGTTTATTATATTGTAGATTTTAAAAATTTAAATATTTTTTTCTAATTGAGTTTTGAGATTTTAAATACCTTGCTGGTTTTGAAAGCTATCACATTATCTTAAAATTATATATGTCATTTTTACAATCCAAAGCGCATACATTTGATTTATCGTTAACCGTTTAGGTTTAGGGGTTTTTACATTAAATTTTATAGTTGAGGAGTTTATTTCCAATCATTATTTATTTGAGGGGTTTTTTCATTAAAATCTTTTGAGATTTCGCAAAACACGTGTCCCCGTTAAGATTTTAACGGTACTGTATATGGAGGAGTTTTTTCGTTAGCGAACTTATAACTGAGGGATTTTTACATTAAATTTATAGTTGAGAGTTTTTTTCTCGATTGATCTTTAGTTGAGGGGTTTCTTTATTAAAAACCTTTCTTTTAAATCTGATATGATAAGATTCTTTTTCTACGTTTCAGGATAAGTCTAGACACTTATCTTATTGAAGTAAAATACTAAGCAAAGAAAGTGAAGTTTTTGCTTTGAAGGATGTTGACTGTTCACAGAACAAGTGGTCTTCGTTGACTTTGAATCAACACCAATAATTAATGTAGCTCCAAAGTAAGGAGTATATTTAAACCCCTTACTTAAATTTTTTGAACCTCTAATTATTTTTTAATGGAGGTTTTTTAAAAAGGGTTCTAGAGAGAAGCAAAACGGAGACTTAAGTTAATTATTCACTTGATTTGTGTATATGTATATAAACTTTGTATAATTGGTTATGATTCGCTAAGAAAGGTTTTTCTTTATACCTTTGACCTCTATTTTTATCTCTTTTTTTTTTTTAATATTCCTTGGCAGGATCTACGTAAATAAACTTTTGAAATACCTAATCATATTGCATTAATCACATACATAGACCTCAATTTCTTCTTTTTTTTTCAATTTCTGATATTGTCTAATCGATCATTGACGTTCTAAATTTGTTATATATATACATCTATCAGAAATTATATGGTCGTGAACCATTTATTTGCTTGGTACATAACATCATATGGTGATGATCATGGCTACTATATAAGACACAAATAAGATGTACGTGTCTTTTCAACCGAGTTTTCTATTTTACTTATATGTTTAAAGTGAAGACCATACTCTTTTTTTCCTTAACAATTTTTTTTTTTTACAGAATGTCAAGACCATATTCATAGCACCAATCGTCATGTGAATTCTGTAACATAATTTAAAAAGAAAATACTATTCATCGTCTCAACCAAAATGTATGTTTAGAAGATAAAAACAAAATAAGCTAAAGTTAAAAAATAATAATAATAATAACCAAAGCATTATTGTTATTACTGTAGTTAATTAATTTACCCTTACATGTACGATGTGTGTGAAAGCTCAAAATACTCTATCCATTTTACAAAAAAAAATATATCGTAATTAAATTCATTTTACGATTCATAAAAAACAAACTGAATTTTCATTTTTGGGAAAGCATAGTGTGGTAGATAGGATTAGAGAGAAAAAAATTGTTTAAATGTTTCCTTTATTGAAACCACTTTTTTGGTCAATAGCTCTCTAGCTAATTTAATTTGAAGTTGAAATTGTCAAACCTATCTTTTTCACATATATAAAGATATCTTAACAATATTATACCCATCAAAGTCTTCAAAGATTATGACCCTTATAAAATTTCCCATTTAATTTCTCCCTCTTGAGTTCTTTCAAATTAGTTTGTATTTCACATTTTACAGAGGCTATTATTTCAAATAACATATCATAATCGATATTTCGATTTGTGAACATACTTTTTTTTTTTTTTTTGTGTAAGAACGATTATTGCGGGATAGTCATAGTAGTCATACACTCACACACCTAGTTGGTTGATAAAATCGTTTTTGGTAAAAATAAAATTTATCATATATAATATTTGGATTTTTATTTTATTCGTTATACCATTTATATATATATATATATAAATATACTGTACTAAAAGTAGGTAATTTTGGTACTTGCCCATAATATATTTTGGTCTATCAAAATTTGGTCATCAAAACTTAACATCTAAAAATTGTTAACTTTATTTTCTTTTTGTCAAACAGATGCCTTGATTCATTACTTGATTAGAGTTCAACATAATCGATTCTAGTGTACTCTTTGTCAAAGAGTCGGCTAAACAATTTGCCGCTCGCGGAACAAAGGCAAACGAAAATAGCGTTAAAACAAGGAACACAAGCATGGATATCTTGAAGGATGCCATTGAGTTCCGAACATGTTTCTCCTTTCAATATCAAATTGACCAAGAGAAAGAGCGTCCGTTGAGACGGATAGCGAATTGAATCTAGCGGAAATTGCCTCTTCCAGTGCCATTAGGAGAGCCAATCCCTATGCTAATGTAAATAGTAAACAAACTAGTCTATTACACTTACATTTTCTCTACTACAAGAATTACACTAGTAGACTTTGTACATGCAATTTATACACAAACCATTTAACAAATGTTTAGAAACGTGTACGATAANCCTCCAAAGCTTCAACCACATTCTTTTGATTTCCCTTGAATGCAAGACCCAGTTCTTTCTTCACAGGATTAATAACAAGTTTCTGAAAGAAAAGAGAAACATATTAACAACATGTTATAAAGACTGAGATGAGAATGTTGAGTCGAATAATACCTCTACTTCTTTAGGTTCTGCATATTTCTCCTCAGCCACAAGAGCAACACCACTTTTTTCCTGCCATACGACAATGTATCCACAATCTACTTTAGTAAGTTTGAATAGCTGCCAAACGAAAGAATGAAAAAGGAAGTAAAAGGTAGGTTTTCATACTGAGTGAGCACGTAAGTCGTATGCCTGTCTCTTATACACATCTAGATGTGTATAAGAGACAGGTCTACCTCCAAAGCTTCAACCACATTCTTTTGATTTCCCTTGAATGCAAGACCCAGTTCATTCTTCACAGGAGTAATAACAAGTTTCTGAAATAAAAGAGAACCATATTAAGGTACTTCCTCTGGAAAAAAACTATAGAAGCTTACAACTGTCTCTTATACACATCTAGATGTGTATAAGAGACAGACCTAACACATAAGTTTGAAGAAACAACTCGCTTCCTCATCTTTCTCCTTCTCTCCTCTTCTTTAATGGGTGATCATTTTGAGCACAAGAACACTTCTTTAGAGGAAGAAGTATCCTTCACGAACCTAACCGATTGCTTACAAAGTTCATTAGTGATGGATTATAACTCATTAGAGAAGGTGTTCAAATTCTCACCGTATAGTTCTCCTTTCCAACCGATTTCACCATCCAATATGGGCCAGATTGTGAAGTACCCTTACTTAAATCTCAATCCGAATTCTCCAATAGTCTCTTCTTCCTCCAATGAAGCCGACCCTAAAGAGAACTTCGACGATAAGAGTGGCCGAGGGGAGGATAAAGAAGGAGACCAACATGGTGTTGGTGAAAGCGCCAAGCAATTGTGAGTTTTTTTTCTTCTTTCATTTTCCTTTATCAAAATGTGAAGGGTGGATTATGAGTCCAAAATTTTCTTTCAGAGTTCGTCGGTTTTTTTAGTAAACTTTTATTTGATAAAAGGCTTTTTTATTTTATTTTATGTTCGGGTAACTAGACCTCCTGAACCAACCGGTCTTGAGTCATCATGTGAATTTTACAGGAAATCAACAATCACTTTGACTACAATAATTACTAAAACTCTTAGTTGTTTAAACTTGAAACCCTAAAGATTAACATGCTTTGTGGATGAATATTGTTAGGACAAAACCAGGTNGGAAGATATTATGTTCAAGTGATCTACATATGACTTGAAAACACTACATATATAGTACTAATTACTAAAGAAAACAACTAACCCTTCTTTAATACAAATATTTATATAAAATATATAGAAAATTGTGGAAAATGTGAAGTGTCTTGTGAAATGCAGTTTGACCCGGCTGAGATTTAAGAGTCTACACATGGGGTCTGTTGCTTGTTAAAGCCGGAGAGATGTATCACTTTTGTAAATTACAATCCAGCCTCTCTGTTTAAATTTATTTACAGTATGAGGAGAACTTTTAGAATGAAGTTTTTCACCCTTTTTGTTTGCATTTTAGTATTCTCTAATTTTAGAACTACAGTAAAAGAACATGCCTAGCACTAGTGAAATTTCATGATTCTTAAATCATTACTGTCACCATTTTTCAGAAAAAAAAACTTTGCATAAACAACCCTGCCTTTAGATCTTGAGTTCCAATTTGAAACGTCGTGGCTTGTTTTGTCAAGAAATGTAAATAGGAGGAGTTGACCAGTTGTGTATTAATAATCTTGATTGAATTTTACATGAAATTTCTTATGTTCTTGAACTAGTTGACTTGCACTTTCCCTTGGATCCAAGAACTAGTTGGCATAAAATTTCGCTATCGATTATAGTTTTATGCAATAGGTACTATAGTACTAAACGGACTTGAGTCAATTTGGTCCTTTCCTTGGTAAGTCAACTCATACTATTAAGTGGAGTATTTTAGACAATCTTTACACAGAAGATTATATTTAAACCAAATGAAGAAATTTCATTGTTTGTGTACAGATCATTTAACAAATCCAGCCTATCAAATAATATATTGGTTTTATTAATGTAGTAATCTGGATGCTGTTAGATTAAAGATCTCACTGCATATATTTTTGAATTTAAAGGCTTCAAAAGTACTACTGGGAAAGAGCACACTGATTTGATTTCATTTCTTCTAGGTTTAGAGTTTCTACAACACTCAGTTCCCAACTAATCAAAGCATATAGATACAAAAACAAAATTACAGTAAATGGCTAATCGTGTAATAAACACACAAACATTTTACAAAATTAAGAGTCAGTTAATTTTACAAATTGGAAATCTCTTCAAGTCCTTGACTCTTGTTGCTTTCTTTCTTGTCCAACCGCCTGAGTAGAGAAAGAAGAAGAAGAAGGATAACTGTCAACAGAACACTGCGTCTTACTGTTCTCCACGCCTCTCCTCAAATCTTTAAACGCCTTAAACCTTATATCCCCTGATTTCTTGCTTGATCCCGGGATTGAATCCGGCACAGGGTAGAGACCTTCGAGCATAGCAACCACCTCTGACATTATAGGTCGATCTGTTGCAGAAGCGCTCGTGCACACGAGAGCCACTTTTATAACTGCCTCTGCTTCTTTTTGGTTCACTTCAGGCCTCAGTCTCTCATCCACCACTTGCATCAAGTGCCCTGATTCTTCACACTCGGTAGCCTGCAGATACAGCAAAAGGGTTTATCAACAAAACCGGTTTTTTCAAAAAGTTCATAAGCAACTGGAAGTTGGGATCAGATCATATTACCCATTCCAAGAGGCAGACGGAGTCTCCTGCCGCCATGAAACTGCTGTTGTTTACGCCAGCGACGATCTCTAGAACCAAAACGCCGAAGCTGTAGACATCTGCTTTGAAAGATAGGTAACCCCACAGTGCGTATTCTGGTGCCATATATCCTCTGCAGAGTTTCACATGATTCTTCAGGTTAACAAACAAACAACAACTGTAAATAACGGTAAAAAAAAAGGCGGGCTCGGGCCTCACATGGTCCCAGCGACTTTAGTGCTGACGTGTGTATTCTCCTCTTCATCGAGCCTAGCCAATCCGAAATCAGATATCTTGGGGTTCAAGTCTTTGTCTAATAAAATATTAGTGGCCTTGATGTCTCTGTGTACAAACTTCAACGGTGATTCCTCATGGAGAAACGCGAGACCCTTTGCAATCCCGACGCAAATATTAAACCTCGTAGGCCAGTCCAGTGAAATCTGTTTATGCTTTGGACCTATACATTGCAAACACACACACACACACACATTTTGTTTAGAGCTGAAGCATCAAAAAGGCTTTCATTAGCCATAGGTGGAAAATTAAAAAAAAAACTCACTAAATAACGCTTGAGATAAACTGTTGTTTTCCATGTATTCATACACCAGCAATAGCTGAGCCCGCTCGACGCAGAAGCCATGGAGCTTGACGAGGTTTGGATGTTGAAGACAAGAAATCGCGCCTATCTCGTTTAGAAACTCTCGGTTCCCTTGTCTGGATTTTGATGAGAGCTGCTTAACTGCTATAACTCTTCCATCAGATAACACACCCTGCAAAATGAGATTTAATATCAGCATGAACTGCACTACAACTTTCATTTCTTCATATCACAAGAACCATCTCATCCCGTAATCTTTACCTTGAATACAGGACCAAAACCACCTTCTCCGATCTTGTTAGTTGGATTGAAGTCATCCGTAGCAAATTTAATTTGCCTTAATGTAAAAGTTCCTGACGGCAACTCTTCTTCATAGGGATCTGTGGGAAAAACTTAGAATCAATACACAAAAAAAAGAAAACACTTTCTTTACTGGCTTAAATTCACAATGTTTCCCTATTTCAAATGAACATAAGCTCGTGTCTAAGATGCAAGTTAGCTACTAGATTCTTGGACTCAGACTTTCATAAGAAACAGTCTGCTATGATCACCTCCATATCAAAAGCAAAAGAGAATGAAATACAAAGTAATGATCACCTTTTCGTCTCTGCCAACATCTTGGAAGGCAGCCACAAATCCACAGAATCCCCAGTATAAAGATAATAAGAAATGTGGCTCCAACTCCGATTGCAATATATGCTCCCAGGCTCATTCCACTTCCCGGTGGTGCGCACGGCTTAGAATCTGTACATTGATGGTATTAGTACTAAGAGAAACTACTGTGGCAAGAAATGAGTTCA